>CAJVRI010001276.1:0-50212 GCA_911649635.1 Poeciliopsis gracilis
TTCCTATGATTTTTTACATTACAACAGATGATTACATAAGCTTTATGGAAAAAAAACTCAGAACAAGTCAACTGTTCACAATATTAATGTATCAAACACTGTAGAAATGTATGTTTTTTGCCAAGAATTGTACAAATTGACATTCGTGTCATTTTTATTTGTTGTGGAAATGAAAGGCAACAAGAAAACATTAGTTGCTGTTGCCTTTCATTTATATTCATACACATAAATTCAAACATCATTTATTTATTATTAATATTCAGAAAATACAAATGATAACAAAATAATTTTTTGTGAGGAATAAAGATTCTGATCTGTCATTATTATGAAAATATATTTATATTATTCCCTTAGCATTGACTTGTCAACCGCTTGCTAAAATAAATGGTAATGTTGGCAGTTTTTAAAGAACATTTAAACCATATCTACAACACAGGCACTAATAAAATCAATACATAAAATCTGTACAAAGAGGATTTACAACTTGTGATAAAACAGAAACAAAGACACACAGATATCAGAATATTGAGTCATTACAATGAGAATGATTAAAGGTCTAAATGTCATAAATGAAAGAAAATACAAAGTATCACAAATCTTTGCTAACATGTCTGAGAAACAAGTTCACAGTCACCGCCACTTATAAATGTCCATTTCAAGGATATTTATGCATCCATGCTGCTGCTCAATTCCTGCAGAGATTCTGAACCATTCCAAGCTCCATTGACACATCTAAGGAAGTCATTTTTGTCATTAAATGTTTGTTGTGGTGATTACAGGAATGTTAGTGCATATTTTCATTTATGACCAAAAATAATTCACACCCTTGTCACATTAATGTTCAAAAGTATTTTCAATCATTGAAGATGTTTGTATTTAATAGGAAATGAAAGAAGCCTCTCTCAAAAGATAAGACTTAAAAACAACTGATTTTGTTTACTTCAGTTTTAGCAAATAACTCCAAGCAATAAATTATTTATAGTCTTAGTTAATAAAAAATAAAAAATAAAAAAATATATATATGTATATATACTGTATATATTTAAAATATCTATTGGTATTCCACCAATCAAATGTTCTCATGATTGTTGACTAGAATTTCTTTCACCTGGCTTTTAGACAATTTAATGAGCTCAAACTTTTTCAGGTTAGACGACCATTTTTACCCTCCTAAACCCCTCCTCTTAAACCAAAGATTACTTTTAGCCTAAAACTGCCAAGAGCAAATGATGAGGTAATTTACCTGGAATTGTACAGTCGTCAGTGTTGAGGGACACCTGAATAGATTCCATCATGTCTTTTTCCAGAAGTGTCAGGATATCCGCCTAATTTATCATCACAACAATTAGTAAGCATTTATTACAAATATGATACAAGCTTACAAATGCTTATAATTGTTAGAATACTTCTTTTCAACACTCATATAGAAGCAGTTTAGTTTAGATAGAATGTAGCTAAAAACAGGAACTCCTGGAAAACAACTCAAAAGAGGCTACAGAAACCTCACCATCCAACAGGACAACACTCAACATGCAGCCAGAGGTACAGAAGAATGCTCAAAGTCAATGCACAGATGTAAATTCAACTGAGAGCGAAGTTGGTGTTTAAAATTGATGTTCACAGACAATTCAGTCTAACAGAGTTTGAAGTATTTTGCAAGGAAGAATAGGGAAAATATTTAATCTCTAGAAAAGCAAACTGAGTAGAAAAATATTCTACAACATACTATTACCTCAGTATAACCTCAAGGGAATGAATACAAAATCAAAATCACCCTTTTAAGATTCATACTCCTGAACAATATCCTTCCAATTCACAACATGCTACACTACAAAGAAATAAATCATTCAGTCTTAGTGGTTGTAATCTGATAAAATATCAAAAAGCTGAATGATATGAATGCTTTCAAAATACATTGTCTTTTCAAAGTAATCATGCAATTTTAATGAGTAAAATGAAACAAACCATCAGTTTGAGGAGAAGCTCCAACATGACATTCTTGGCTTTCTCAAACATGCTGTTCTGAATATTGTACACATATTGCCATATTGTTTCCCTTATGTTCTGCAGTGTGTTTTTTCCTTGAAACCGTGCAGCTGCTGCAAAAAAAAGTTAATTAATGTCCAAACAATAACACAAATTATTGTTTTTGATGAAAAAATATAGCTGTTGTTACTTTCATAGCACTCTTTCATGATTTCCTCCACTGTTCTGGTTAGACTCATGTAGATTTCTTTTTTTGTTGTCACGAATCATTTTGTTCAGTTTTGTCTTCAGGTTTTCCTCCTAAGAAAAAAAAATAGTCAAGACTCAAACCCAGAGAGTCTTACTGCAAATATTTAGAGCAGATGGATTCAGTATAAATGTTTTCTAATACCTCTGTCTTGAGAAAAGTCAGCTGCAGTTCTGCATCCTTGTACTTTGGTTTTAGTTTTTCAGTGTCAAGTGAAAACTTATTGATCACTCCATTGAATGGACCACAATTTCCTTCATTGCTGAAAATTTTCATCACATTTAAATTATTTTAGAAGTGTAAATTCCTCAGTTTCAGGAAATATAATGTAGTATAAAGTTCTTACGGAAAAGTTTTTCTGAATTCCTCATCGATGCTTTTACTCAAGAATGAAGTTAATTTCATGTTGAAATTTATTTCTTTCCCCTTTTTTGGTTTGTGGATGCCACTATTTTTGACGACACTCTTCAGGATGTAGTATTGCGCACTTCCTCTCTTTCTCTGGGAAAAAAAGATATTGAAAAGAAATAAAAATAAAAGACAAAAATAGAAACAGTCTATATTCATACAAATACAACTTTCAGATTACGTACTGTAGGATACAAAAAGGAGTTCAGGATGTTTTTACAAGAACTTTTGGAATTTTTAACTCCTTCATCGAGACATTTTGTAAAGGTGTTGTAGATCTCACGCATTTCATCTCTGATTCCATCAAGTTGACAGTTCAGGTTTGTCTCAAGATCATCACACACAGCTTTATAAAAGCCAGCCTAAAAAAAACACATATTCTTAATTTAGAGCATCATCAACTGAATCATTTTAAGTTCATTGCATCCTGGGTCTCCACACAACAACAAGCTGAATTTTTACTTTAGCCTATATTCTGGGTTTATGATATTGGGACAGAAGTTAGCAAGTTTTAATCAAACATTAGGTCAAGAACCAAAGTTTGTTAGGCTGAAAAAAGAAACTGGAACAAACTTCAAATGTAGAATTGCTAACAAATCAGTAATAAGTAAGAATTATAAGAAAAGTATATTTCATGTAGAGGAGGTCAAGCCACATTTGAAGTGAAATGAAGTGACTCTGGAAAAATTAAGATATTTCTTTTCTCAGTCTTACCAATTTCTTCAAGTTGGCCCCCTTGAATCAAAGACAGAATCCCTTGAGCTCCAGAAACGTAATTTAGTGTTGCTGAATGAGAGTCGTTTAGATTTTGCAAAAACTCTTGAAGCTGGGGAATTTCTTGGAAAAGACAATCAGTTCATATTAGCATCAAACTGAGGTTAAATTACTGAGGAATCTTGCATTTTAAATTGCATCCTACCAGTGTCCTCTGGCTTTAGGTTTTTTGGTTTCAGAAACTCTGCAGAGCTCACTGTGAAGACTTTGAAACACTCATTACTAAAATATTTCTGTGGAGAATTGAATTAGCTTATGTTATTTAATTGCAGACGATCAATTTGAGAAAAAGATGCAGTTCAAAACTCACCTTTATCTTGTCTAGCTTGTTGAATTCTTTGTCCCACTGCTTCCTTGGCTTTTAAGTTTCGTTTTACAATAAAGGCCTGAACTTCAGCTGGTGAACTAAAAAGAAACATTCACGAGTGAAAACTTTATGACAGAAATCATGTCATTAAATAAAGCAACTACTACAGATATAAATGCAGCACCTTGAAAAGTATTTGAATCTTTTATTATATTTTTGAATTGTGCAGACTTAGATTAACAATCAGCAACATTTTATAAATTAACTTTCAGTGACAATTGGCTTGGATAAAGGGTGAATAAATTTACTTTTAAAGTCATAAATAAAGGATAGAAAAACATTTTCACACGTTTATTTTACTTACTGGGGACATTATACTTCCTGTAGAGTATCTATGTGTTCTTTTAGTCAGCTGAGTTCAAATGTCTGTTCTTGTTTCACTTTACTGAAAGAGTGAAACTGAAACAGTTTCACTAAATGACTTCCTTTGAGAGTCATTTATCTACACTCATAAACCAGTGAGTCGGTTTTGGTGGATGTTTAGCTCAATGTTCGTGACAATTACTTCCAAAAGGTAACAATGTACTTCATAGCATTGTTAGTGTTGTGTTTTTTTGACACAACATTAACAATGTTGTCTGATTTGACATCCTCACTGATGTCTGAACTGAATGCTCCACTGTTAGTGAATTAGTAAACTTACGGATCATGCAAATCTCCGAAAACATCAGACTTGGTGCAGATGAAGTGAATGTTTCGACACTCGCCACCGTTTCCAAGGAAATGACTGGCACTTTTCAGGATCTCCCAGGATTCTCTGTCAGATGCTGCTCGGTTGATTTCTGATACGATCCACACCGTAGAACAGTTTCCAACAATCTGAGATGACATTGTTACAATGAAAATGAATGCTTTAAAAATATTTAAAAAATATGAAAGTTGAAAGACTGAAGATCACAGTACCAAGACATAATGTACCTTTTTTCCACATTGTATCTCGGCTCTTGTTTCGGTCTCCATTTCCAGGAAGGTCCACAAGTGTGACATGCTGGAGAAAAATTATTTTGGGGGTACTTTGATAGTGACACACTTCACAATTGGCCAGTACCACCTTTTTATATCTTTGTCTTCTCCTTGTTTGGTGTACTTCAAAATTTTTGCAGACAGCTCTATAGCCTGACGGAGCAAAAACAAAGAAGTCCATGAAATGGAAGGTGAAGCAGACATGGTGTGTGTCTCCACCTTGAAGAAAGCTCTTGTTAGATACAGGAAGAAACAAAAGATGTTCTTTCAACTGAGCAGCTAACAAAGAACTGGCAACATTTCAAACATCAATTATCAAGTTTTGCTACAGATTCTCATTTGGACTAATGGATGGACTTTGACTTATTAGTTTTAAAACATGAGTATGATTCAGACACCTCCACGTTTTGTATACCTATCAGAATGCATTATATGAACGACCCCAAATGTTGTTTTAGTTTTCTACTGGGTCAATGTAGAGAGCCAGGAGACGCCAAAAGTCTATCGTTCAAAACCACAACCTAATAAATAAATCCTGGCCAGTTTTGATTTGTCACAATCTTTCCAGACCTAAAAGTCACATCTTACCGATTCACAAGTTAAAATCTTCTTTGTGGACTGAAGAAACTCTGGAATCTCGCTGAAGAATCTGTTATTCATGAGTTGTTGGGAGGATTTTTGTTTCCATTCTTCTCCATATAGTGCGGTAAGCTTCTCTACAAGGTCATGATAGCCATCGTTCTCTTCATCATCATCATGCTTCTCTTGCTCTTCGTCATCCTCAAGAAAGCGATCTACAGTCCCCAACTCATCTTCCCACTCCTGAAAAGGAAATATTGTGTTTGGTTTCAGTGTGTAACTCTGCGATGCCTCATATTAGATAAAATATGAGCAAACAGTTTGATGCTTCTGTTTACCTCTTTGTTGATGAACTCGATCTCTGCTTCATAATTTGAGTTGAGAGTGTTCGCCTCCACTTTGATCATGACTGAGGTACATGCATCTACATCTCCAGATGGCAAGAGATTCTTCACACCAATGACTGCGTTAATCAATGAGGTCTTTCCAGCTCCAGTTTTACCAAAAACACCAACCAGCTCCCTTTTGTCTGCTTCCAAATCTCTAATTTTGGTCCTGTTTAAAATGAGAAAAAAAATAAAATCGCTTTCTCAAAAAACCCACATAACCAGTGAAATAATTTGTAATTATTTGTTTGTAAGACATAACAAAAAAAAAAAAGATTATTTTATACTTACATGAGGAATTCATTAAGATCTGTGGTCTCTTTGATTTTGTAGATTAGTATGAACATGTTTCATTATGTTTTTCACATCATTCAGTACCATTGATTCTGTAAAACAATGCAAAGGCTTAGCAACAACATTGAACATTTAATGCAAAGGAAGTTAATTTTGTTGCTCCTCTCACTTTGTCAATGCAATCTTTTACCAAAGAAGTTCAAACTACAGATATTTTTAAGAAAAATAGATTATCTTTATTATAATACACTGATAAAATATTTTACTCTTACCTAAAAATGCATCATATTTCTACATCAACATCATTTTGTTACATATCAATACCTGTGAATTGAAACCTTTCATGCTGTCGCTTTGGTTTCTTTTTGCTAGATTCTTCCTGAAGATCAAGTTTTCGCTTTCCTTTTAGAAAAATATAAATAGATTCGTTGAGTCTCTCAAAAACAATAAAAAAATATCAAATATGGATTAAGACATTGTATTTCCCACCTGTATTACTTGTGGAAGGTAAAACCTGAGGATGCACACAAAAATGACATTTTTAGATTTTGTATGTTTAAATTAAACATGTTTACTAGCTTTTCAGCTTGAAATTATAAGAAACGTTATTTTATTTGACTTACAAGAATAAAATGTTACTCTTTACATAAACATGGCGGTCACAGGGGAAAGCTTTAAAAAAAAAATAGGACCAATATGGAGCATGCACTACATCTAGGAGTTATGATTAGGTTACTTCAGAATATTTATTCAGGGGTGTCAGAATAAGGAGGCTCAAACATAAATGCAAAAGATGCTTTTCCAGTTTTGGTTTGCAAACAAAGAAGAAAAAATAGAAACCAGAATTCTCCTGCACTTACCTCCTGCAAATCAGTTGCATCTTCATTCTGCACTTGACACTAAGATACAAATTATTTATTTTGTTAGGCAAACACAGTTTTTACTAAATTAAAAAAATATTTCCAGTCTAAGATCATTTATGTATTGATAGCTAATGGATGTAATACTTGACATTTGTTGTCAGAATAGGTTTGACTTACTGGTTTAGGACAAGCTTCCTTTTTCTCTATTAGTATTTTCTTCTTCCTAAGATGAAAATAAAATGTTACATATACAATGTTTTTACATAGGCACAAGCCGTGGTAGTGAATGATTAATAACATATTGCATTACTTTTAACTGCTTGAGTCTTTTCTTGAACCGTGCTTTCGGTCCCACTTTTGGTATCAGCTTATCAATATCTTCATCCTCAAGGCAATAAAGGCTCTCAGTGTCAACCCCTTGATCTGTAATCCAGTGAGACTCTGTTAACCACAACCTTAGAAATATGATTTAAAGAGAAGCAGAGATCTATTTTATGCAGGAGAGGAAATGTTATCAACAATGTTATTTACTGCTAAGAGACCATTTTTTCTATGCCATGAAGAGATTGTATGAGAAAACACTTTTTATAAAATGAGTGTAGATGCTCTTTCAGTATTGTCACTATTTATGATGGTGAAAGGAAAGACAGAGGGTCACCAATAAATCTTGCTACTTTCCCCAGTTTATGTTGTAACATCACAAGCCTGAAAATGACTTTGCCTGGTACATTAGTTTGTTTAATTTCTCCTCAAACTTTTCACAAAAGTCATGCTTCATGTTTAAATCTGGGCATTTTTACACAATGCTGCCCGGCTATAAACATTTATGCAATTAAAGTAAAATTTGGTTCTCAAGAGTTGAGTTAAAACAAATATATATAAAATTATTCAAATGTTTAGTAGATTTTTCACTGCCATCTAATGGAGAAACAAATGTTAGACCCTTTAAAACACATTAAGGAGAGGTTTGAGAAAAAAAAATAGTTTGAAGAAAAATATATGTGCACTTCACTTGTTAAGCAACAGTTGTGATTGTTTTTAATAATCCAGTCAGGAGAACAAAGTGCTTTTATTATTAAAGCTCAAGTTATGCCAATGTTGGTAAATAAAATAAAATGGGAACAACAGGACCTTTCCTCATTAGTAGTCAATATTTGTCATACTTTACCTTTAAATATGTCAATAAACTCACTGAGACCCCACTGGTTTAGTGTGTCGCATACAAATGTATCCATTTCCAAGAACCGAAACTGAAAGTGAAAAAAAATTTGTTTATTAGTCCCGAACAGCAAAGCGCTGCGAAAGCCTATTGTTTTTCAGTTTCTTCCCCGATTCTTCCCCGTAAAGTCGTGCTGAATAAATGCAGACAGAATAACATTTAACAGCTCAAATTAGCACATTTGAGATGCTCACCTGTTTCTGAAGGTAATGCAAAGACTTCAGTCACGCAGGATGGGAGGAGAAGAAAAGAGCAAAACAGCAGGAGGAAAAATCTCTGAAAGTAGCGCGAAAAAAACACAAAGCGAACCTTTCGCAGAAGATAAGAGGAAGTCTTTTCTCACAGAGAGGTAGATTACTGACAAAGCAAAATAAAAAAAACAAACATGGTGTGGTCTGCAGGAAAACTCAGACAGGTGAGGAGGCGATCAGGAGAGAAACGTGGTAAAATAGCGGAAGCAGTTAGAAAAAATACAAATGTCATTTTTACATTTAAAAAAGTGAAGATACAAATACCCTGGCAGGTATGATTTTTAGTTAATATGTTGCATATGTCTTAACATGTCTCTGTGCAGCTATAAAACTTGCTGCACGGCTTAGTTAAAGGGGCAGAATGTAAAATCAACTTTTTTTCCTTTTTAGCTTTAAATCATGTAGATTTATCAGAGTCACTTTGATTATTTTACCAGCGTTGCACTGAGAAATAGCTGGTATAACGAGCTGAGCTCCACACATCTGGGTGGAGAAGTGACAAGGTGTTGTGCTGCTCTGGCCTGGAAACGGCAGCTCAAGCTACAGTTTCGAAATAAAGAAAATGAACAATACAGAACAAGTGATATAAAATCACAATTCAAAAGTGACTATAGAACTGAAACTAACAACTAAAAATACAGTTAGAACCAAACAACCAGGTAATGATCATTTCCTCACAGTAAGTCTAGAGAAAATCTTTTTAGTCTGTCCATCAAGAAATCAAAGGTCCACCAGCTGTTAGTGAGACGTAGGAGCTCAAGGTTCATGAAGGTAGCAAACAACAAATCTCAGAAAGTGTCCCCCAAAGAGGGTTCTGTTGCTCTCCAGATGTACGATGGAGGGAAATGGGATGAGAACTGTGGTTGTCGCATACAGACGTATCCACAGTAGTTATTGAAGCTGGAGATGATCAAGGATAAATGATGCCAGATAGCACAGAGTTGATATGTGTAAATCCACTGGTCTGAGTTTATTCAGGTTGACAAGTTCTTTGAATGATGATGGACTCTTTGACTTCTGCACTGAATGAAGGTGTCTGTGTGTCTCCCTGCTGACTCAGGACCTTTGGGTCCCATCGTGGTACTTTGTCTGGACCTGCTATCTGATCATAAAGCATTATACCTTTGGAGGGAAACTGTATTTATAAGTTAAAATTACTGAAAGCCATTTATTCCATCATTTATACATAATTTAGTGATTTTACGCACGTTCATGAACACATTTCTTTTTATCCCAAATCTTCACTTCGCTCCTCTGATTTGTGTAAAATCTTATTTGTATGTCATGATAAAAAAAGAAAAATCAGATGATTTAATATCAGCATTTCAGTGTACCTGAAGCAATCCCACAATATCAAAACTTGTTTGACTTATTTTCCAAGTTTTTTGGCGAAGCATATTCAACAGGTTTTTAATTACCTGCAATCCATTACAACACTCTCTGTTTTGCACACAAGATAAAGACTCTCTTGTTTTCTATCTGTTTCCAGTTGTGACTTGTCTTAGGCCAACTGTGAGCTGCTGCATACATGTTATTTAATTTCTTTGACGCCACATTACATTGTATAAATGTAGTATATACATACATATATATGACTGAAATGAGCGCTTGAGAAGAAGTTTGTGTTTGCCAATAGGTTTTTTTTCCCCACACAATAAAAAGACTTGGAATACAGTTGTTTTCTATCCACTTCTATCAAAAAAATATACAATAAACTGCAAAAGAATTAGTTTATCTTTTTATAACCAGCAGAGCAATGAGATCATAGAGAGACATTAAATGTCACTTGTAGTACTCTTTGATTCTCCCACTGGTGCATTGTGAGTCTCTGTTTTGGTACAGAAGATGTTTATCATAACGACTTCTCTTTTAGTTAGAAATGAATAAGGAACTGCTTTATGAGCGGTTCTTTGATTTTCCAGGGAGCGGTAAATCAAGAGGTTTCAGGCTGGTATCATCAGGTGCTAATGGAAATGTCCTGGGGCAAATGCTTTATGGAAATATGTGCACTCAAATGCATTTCCACACAAGGGCTCTCACCCTTGCAACGTTTAACCCTTAAATTCCAACCTCATATATGGTTTAATTTTAGATTCTTAATTTGAATAAATTTCAGCTTATTAAAGGAAATACCATATCAATCTTCTCTTATGTCACCACCTTAAGATTTGGTTTGTATTTGTTTTGTGCATTTTTGTTTTCTTTATTCTGTGTAATTAAAATGTACATAAATGAATATAAATATGACCTGCTTGTCTTTTAGAGTCCTTCCTTTCCTATGTCAAAGCTTGCTTGAACTGACTCCATGGAGATACTAAAGAGCATTACCAGAACCAAGATGAGAAGAGTCTGAGTGGAAGAGAAGGAAATTAGTACCAGAAAAATGTAAAATCATTGGACATGTTGACAGATGTGATTCTCCTTTAACCTTAAAAATGTATTGTCATTTTACATAATCTATAAAACTGCACCAGTGTACAGTGTGACAAATATGTCACAATGAAGAAAAAAAAAACATCTGTGTGCTGAATTAGTAATGCTGTATGTGTTCACCAAGTTTGAACATACTGAACAGATTGGATCTCATCAGATAGGTATCAGATAGGAGCTGATTCATTTAGGTTTAAAATCTGTTTCCATAGTAAAGCTTTCCTCAACAGGTCTCTGAATTTCTATCAGTTGCACAACTTCACTTAATTCACTCTATATTTTTGCACACTGCATTCAAGCTGAGTGGATCGCGTTGCAGAGGTGAGAGAGAAGCAAAGTAAAGAACTACTAATGCACACATAATGAAATATAAGAGCTCTTTGCAGCAGGTTCTGGTGCCACAAAGGGGGAAAAGTTAGAGCTGTCTCTTGATTTCCTTTTACCTAAGAAAAAGGTAAAGTGTGCTGTGTGTTTAGTGTGTTTTATTCCTGACAACACAGACCAAGATGATTTCATAACCAAACTCATCCCTGGTCCCAAAACAGAGTCTGAAGAATTACACAATATTCAGGTTATATAACTCTTCACTGCAGCAGTGACTAATTATCTTATATGTTGCGTTACAAGTGTGAGGCACATATTTCCAAAATGTAACACTGCAGCTATTAGTGACAAAATTCCCTAAACCTCCATCTTATCAATTGTCCCAATATAAAATTTAAAAAGTTTCCTCTGAACCCTGAGAGGATGAGGCTGAAAATCCACATGTTAAATATTCTGAAGAAGACACTCATGATGACTGACCTGGAAACCCGTCTTCATGCAACATTTAAACATATTCTTAGAGGTCTGAGACTTTCTTTTATTGTTAGGTTTGTTTTTCAAAAGATGGATTTTATTTTAGGGAGAAATAAGGTTTGTGTGAGTGTGTCTATCATACAGAGTGAAAAAAAATCAATTCAAGTCATATTATTTATTTCACCTTTTACCAACAGCAACAAACAGCTAAAAATCAAAGCATGTACAGGCAAAACTGTCTATTTTTAACACAGTTTGAAAGTAATTAAAATCTTTATTTGTTAAACACAAAAAGGTTATTGGTTTTCAGACATGCTAAAACTAACTTTATGTAAAATAAGCATAAAACCTGAATTGGACAAGCTAAACCTTGAATAAATGGTTCTACATTAATTAAAGAAAACTTTGATAATCGTTTGTCAAACACTTAAAACTCTTTATCTTTATTATATAGTAATAAAGTTCAGTCTTATCTAAAGCTTCACTTGGGACATGTTTCTTTCTCTAGTTTAACAAAGAGAAGTCATTCACTACAAAAAATGTCTCAAGTCTTTCAAAATGAAAAAAAAAATTGTTTACTTTTTTTAATGATGTTTTTTAGGAATCATTAATTACTATAATGATTCCTATATAAGCATTATTTCACAAGAAATGATTATCAAACATGCAGAAAGTTGTAATGGTAATATATATTTTTTTAAATTAATAATATTGGAGCAAAGTTGTTTCAGCTGATGATGTCAGGAAGTTTCTCATTAGGTTAATGTACAATATTTGGCTAAAATAGAGGAAAACGTTGCTGTACCACCCTGAAAGTCGTTACACAAAACAAATAAGAACTGCAAAGGATTTGCTAATGGAGACTATTTCTCAGTCAAACGTTCCCAAAATGAGCATAATGAGAATAATTGATGTGAAGACATGAAGACAGAGCAGAAGCTTCCCTTATGTTGGTCCTTGTCATGGCTTCAGAGAACCTGTTAATTTGAAAGGAAGATGTTTTATTCAAATCATATACACCAATGATCAATGTTGAAAATAAAATTCAATACTTTACCGTTTTCATGAGCTTTCTTAATTTGAGCTGTTCTTAAGCTCACTGTAGAGTTTCTTCACCATTTCAAGCTCTGCAGAAACATCTAACAAAGCAGTTTTGGATGAGATGAAGCATCAAATATTTACAGAATGTCTTTTAGGCAACATTTCAAACACAAATAAGTTTTGCTTTACCTGGAATCGATTGACAATCTGTCCTGAGGGAGAGATCCATGGAGTTGTTCAAAGTGTCCTTCATTGTTTTCAAAACTTCCACCTAATTTAAGATTAAAAATCCTTATTTTTAGGTAGAAGTCTAAATTCAAGACAAACTAATTTACTCATAAATTATTCATAAATATATGAGTAATTGCAGAGGGAGTCAATAGATTTTCTTTTAACATTGGTTTAGCATTTTACATTGTTTAAAAAAGCTGTTTTAGATTCATTTAAAGAATTTAAAATAATTTGTACACAAAACAAAAGTTTTAATAAACTGAGTTTATTAAAAGATTTAAAACACTTGGTTTTGTCCAATACCATAATCTAACTGAGTGTCACTGGTCTTATGAAAAAGCAGACTTTTAGTCAGAGATGTTGTCTACGATCTTTTACTACAAATTTGTTACCAGAAAAACCACATTAAGGTTTTTGACTGGAACTGTGTAAATTAGTCATATATTGATCTTTCCAATGATCAAACACTTCAGGTTTATGTGAAGTACATCAAAGAATGTACCTCATGCCCACTATTAGATAGATTTTTAATGTTGTGGGCCTTTTTATTCTACTGAATACTGTAGGAACCTTATCAGAGTGCAAGGCATCATGAACTTTGACATGTTGTTCCCACATTGATACATTTCTTATCAAGATTGTTGAAATATATTGAGTGTGAGTAATTGTGGAGGACTTTGTTTCTGATATACTTGTTACATGGATAGTTCAGTTTTTGCTCTGAATGAGCAGCATAAATACTTTATCAACATTAAAATAAGGACAAACCCTTAAGCTCCGGAGATGTTTCAACATGACGTTTTTCGCCTTTGCAAACATGGTGTCCTTTGATTTATGAACATGTCTTTTTACTGTTTCTCTCATTTTCTCCAGCATACCAGGACCGGAGTATCCTGCTGCAGCTGCAACAAAAAGATAAATCACAAACGGTAAGAAAGATTTTAAATATGTTTTATTGTAAAATAAAGTTTTTGTAATTCTCACTCTGGTAGCATTCTTTCATGGTCTTCTCAATTGTTTCTGTCAGGCTGTTGTACATTATTTTCTTTCGGTCTCTAATCATTTTGTTCAGCTTTTTCTTTAATTTTTCCTCCTATGAGACATGTTAGAAAAGCAATTTTACTGTGAAAACTAAAGAAAAATTGTTTTTATTAAAGTCTGATAAATTGTTGCAATGCTTGCATTGCATATTTTCTCTATTGTTTACCTCTGTCTTGAGAAAGATCAGCTGCAGTTCCACCTCTTTGTACTTTTTCTTCAGACTTTCAATGTCAAGTGAAAACTTGTCAATGACACCATTAAATGGGCCAAGTGTTCTTTCATTTCTGAAACATTTTGATTTGCTGAAGTCATTCACAAATCATACTTTATTATAACTTTCTTTTAATAAACCTTCGAATTGTGAATTTACAAATTTTATACTTTCATCAGAGTTGAACAAGACTTTTCATGCGTGTAAATTCTTACGGGAAGGTTTTCTTGAATTCCTCATCAATGCTGTCAGTCAGGAATGAAGTGAGTTTCATGTTTAGGTTGATTTGTTCTCCCTTTTTGGGTTTGTGGACTCCACCTTTTTTGAAAACGCACTTTAATGTTCCGTGATAACCACCACCACTCTTTCCCTGAAAAATAAGACATTATTTAAAACGCAACAGAAAATTTAAATTCACTCCGTTGATATTGCCAAGTAACATACCACAGGTTTTAGAACGTTTTCCAGCTTTTTCTTCACATGAGCTTTTTGATCGTTCAACCCCTTCAAGCAGGCATTTCTCAAAAACCAGGTAAGCTCTTTCCATTGCTTTTTGTACTGGATCAAGTTGGAGGGTTATGTTTCTCTCAAGCTTTTCACAAACTTCTGTGTGTATTCCAATCTGAAAAATGGCAACTACTTGTTAGTACATGTTGTAAAAACTGGTAACGGTTTATAAAAGAGTAATAGTACTTGCATCTGAAACTTGTTTAATTAATAATAATAAGAAATAATAAGCAGATTATTCCTAAACTTCTTCCAAGAGCTTAAATTAATTAAATGCACAATAATCCATCATCCAACACAGAGACAAAATGGACAAACGATCATGTTCATACACACATGCACACCCAAACACCTCAGGAGAATTCAGAGAGATCAATGAACCTGATCGTTCTATTTTTTAACTGTGGGAGAAAGCCGGAGTACCTGGAGAGAGCTGCACAATAATTTAAATTCATAAATAAATAAAAAATCAAATGACATGCAGAAAATGTTAATTAAGAGCACTGCATATTAAAAGTGAACTGGCTTTGAAAGTAGGTAGAACATTTGCTTTTCAGCTGATACTGGAGATTATACGGCCAATTCAACTTTAAACTTCCAATCTATGGTAGAAAGGAGCGAGACAAAGACTTCGGGTCTCAGACTCTGTGAAGAAGTGATGATGTGCAGAAAAGTCAGAGTTATGTGAAGGTCAAAGGTTATGGAGAGACTTGGAGGTTTGAGGAAACTCACCTGTTTTTCCAATCTGGCTCCTTGAATCAAAGAGAGAATCCCATGAGCTCCAGAAACATAGTTCAGCGTTTCTGAGTGATCATCATTGAGATTTTGCAAAAAATCGTGAAGCTTGGGGATTTCTGTAAAAACAAAGACATTAACTTTTATTTCTACAGTGTCACAGCCAGATTGCTGAGAGGATCTTAGTTACCAACAAAGCATTCAGAGAAATTAGACATTTAACATACCAGTGTTCTCTGGACTGAGAATCTTTGGTTGCATAAACTCTTCGGAACTCACTGTGTACACTTCAAAAGAGTCATCACTGAAGTGTTTCTAGGTAAAACAGATTATATTTTCCAGAAATTAAGATCCCAGCAAGACCTACAGAAACTCATCCATCTTTAGTCACATTGATTACAGTGTTTTCACAGTGTTTGTCTACAAAAAGGCAACTTTGCAGAATGTGTCTGTTCACTTTCTCACTGAAACCAGGTGGATAGAGCACATCACCCAGTTCTAAAGTCCTTACACTGGCCTTGTGTGATTCATAGAATAGGCTTCAAGATTCTGTTGTTACCTTATAAATCATTGAATGGCTTAGCACCAAAATACAAATCAAGTCTTTTGGTTGCTCTGCAAGCCAGAACCAGAACTAAACAGGGAGAAGCAGCTTTAACACTTAAAAGCCACTTGTTTAGAGTTGCTTTGAACCATAATAAAAGAGACAATGACCAACATGTTGATTGATGATTTTAAAATGACATTTGACAAACTGTTATATATATTGTTTGACTGCATGATGCTTTTATGATGTAAAGCTTTTTGAACTTTTGAACTTTTTGAAGTTCAAAAAGCTTCAAAAAGCTTTTTGAAGCTTTGGAAGCTTCAAAGACAATTGCACATTGTCTTTGAAATGTGCTATAAAAATAAACTTGACTTATTTATTTTGTAGCTATAGACAGTATTTATTTAGTTGTTGTCTTGACATGCAAAGCTCACCTTAATCTTGTGCAGCTTGTTGAATTCTTTGCGCACTGCTTCCTTTACTTTCATGTTTCTTCTGAGGATTTCAGCCTGAAGTTCAGCTGAGCTGATGGAAAAAGACATATTGATCCTTAAAGTTGATTCAGCTGAAGAATTTAGATTCTCCACATAATCCTGATCCATCACAAATCCTATTTATTTGACAAGTTCAATTCTTATAGAGTTTAGTGGAAGCAAGATAAAGTTTTGCAAACGTGACTCTTGTTGAATTTTCCAATTACTAATTTTTAAGAACATGTCTTCAGTATTAAATGTTTTCATTTTGTTGCCTCATTTCACTTACTGATCAGTAGAGTCTTCAATAACATCAGATTTTGTGCAGATAAAGTGAATGTTTCTGCACTCCCCCACCGTTTCCTAGGAGACTACTGACACTCTTCAAGATTTCCCAGGATTCTCTCTCGATGCTGCTCGGTTGATTTCAGTGACGATCCACACAGTAGAACAGTTTCCAACAATCTGGACCAGCAATAAAGATATAATAATGATCAATAATATGTGTTGACATGTTTCTGTTTTCTTTAGATAGCAGCACTTTACCCCTTTCCACATTATATCTCTGCTCTTGTTACGGTCTCCATTTCCAGGAAGGTCCACAAGAGTGATGTGCTGCGGAAAATCATCTGGCACTTTGACAGTCACACACTTCACAAGAGGCCAATACCACCTGGTTATGCCTTTTTCTCCTCCATGATTTGATTCAGATCTTGTGTATTTAATCATTTTAGCAGATAGCTCTTCAGCCTGCGAAAAATGGAAAGAAGGTAAACATGGGAAATTTTATTTTAAATCAAAAGTTTAAATCAAAAGTGCTTGTTTAGTTTAACTTGCAAGACCAAGTTTCCCAAATTTCTATTTGAGAAATGTCCTCTCCACTGAAATATGGAGGCAAAAGACTTAAAAATCCAGAAATAATATGAAAATTAGTGGTTGGGCTCAATTAACAATTTTAATTCAGTTAATTGCAGGGGTCTGTAACTAATTATTCGCAAATAATCACATTTTAATTGAAAACTATATATAAAATAAGCAACTCCCCTTGCTGCTGCTAAATTATTGAATAGACAGATGAGCTTGAGAGGAAAGATATTTATTGTATTCAGTCAGTTATTTAGGTTCTTCAACCAGAAACAGATGGATGCAAAGTGTTATTATACCCTCTCAGTTTTCAAACATGTCAGAAACTCCTCATAACTCCTGTAACTTCCATGAAAAAATACTTCTTTGAAAATATGAACAGTAGATACTGACAATATTTATTGACAAATTAGCACTTAAATAAACACAAAAATATATGAGCTGCTTTGCATCAACAATTTATTATTATTATTATTATTTTTTTCTTCCTCCGAAGAGGTTTTGCGGCGCCAGTGGCTCGTATTTTTTACAGTAGGCAGACAGGAAGGAGGGCGAGGGAGAAGGGAAGACATGTGGCAAAGGTCGCCGGGACCAGGAGTCGAACCCGCGACGTCCGTGTCGAGGACTGAGGCCTCCAAAAGTGGGGCGTGCTTAACCCCTGCGCCACCACAGCACGCCCGCATCAATAATTTATGTTTAAATGTTGTGTGTTGCTGGCAAAGCAGGAGATGGAAGCTTCTGTGTAAATATTTAGCTTTAGCTGAGATTTGTAAAACAAAATTGAAGAATCATGTGTTCAGCCAAGTGCATATGTAAACACCTTTCGGGTACTTATTTACACATTTGTACTTTTAGAATAGATCCTACATAATACTTTATAAATGAGATCTCTGGTGTTTGAGTCAAAGAGGATGAGCAGCATTAGATGTTTGCACATTGTTGTCAGCAAACCCTCTCTACATATTTAATAAGTTCATAACATTTGTGGCCATTTTCAAGTGGTTTAATTTCATAGACTAATAAAATATGACTAAAGTACCATTCTCTTTCTTTATTATTTGTGGCATATAAATGATTAAATGAAACCACTTATATATTTCTAGTAATTCCTGATTTTGGCTGTCCTGGCTTTCCATAGTAACACTTTCAACAATTCAACAATTCATTCACCATTTCACACTTACTGTTTCACATGACAGTATCTTTCCTGTGGATTGAAGAAATTCTGGTATTTCTCTGAAATATTTGGGATCAATTAGTTGTTCAGAAGATTTTTGTTTCCATTCCTCTCCATAGAGTGCAGACAGCTTTTCAGCAACATCCTGATAATCATCGTCTTCATCCTTTTTTTTTTGACCTCCAGTATTCTCTTGAAACTGACTCACTAACCACAACTCATCTTTCCATTCCTGGACATAAAAAGATGTTTGATTAGCTCTATTACATTGTGATTCTTCAGTTTATGTGAAACAGAAGATAATACTTCTATAGTTTGTTTTACCTCTTTAGTGATAAATTCAATATGTGCCTCATACATTGTATTGCACATGTTTGCCTCCACTTTAATCATGACTGAAGTACATGCATCAACATCTCCAGATGGCAAAGATTGATTTCATCAATCAGAGCGTTTATCAGACTGGTCTTTCCAGCTCCAGTTTTACCAAAAAACACCGACCATTTCTCTTCTGTCTGTTTCCAGATCCTTAATTTTATCCCTGTGGAAAAAATAAAAAGTGTTGATATAGTGACTTTTTAAAACATATTAATTAATGTGTAAGTTTTAGAATTCATATTTATATTTAAAAATTGTATTGTGACAGGAATCTGAAACTGAGAATATTAACTTTTGAAGTCTTTTGTAAATACAAGGAGGTTGGAAAAGATTTTGATCTCATTGCAGAAAACTATGAGTGAGGAAGAGGAGGCATTGATCTTGTTTCCATTATTACACAGCAAATACAATCATCAACAATGGGGAAAATATGAACAAACATCATCATCACATAAAGACTGAGACTCTGCCAATAGCTTGTTGATAACAAAAGCATAGCTTTAGAAATTTCAGGATAGTATTTGTTGTGTTGTTAAAGTAACAACTATGTAAGTGTATTCTCCACATGCCTGGATCAGTGGGATTGAAATACAGAAACATCTTCAGACTGACTTGAAAACCCCCACAAAACTGTGTGTACAGTTTTCTGCATATTAGAATTTCCTGATTTCTTATCAACACCATATGTGTTTCAATGCAGTGGGATTTTATAGTGCAGCAGGTCAAATGAGCTCTTCTTGCCTCCAGATCCTTTATTTACAATATTTACCTAAAGTGATCTGGCAAACAACCATTCTTACTAGAGACACGGGTACAAGAACTTTCTATATGAACATCATTTGCTGACAAATGTCCAGTTTGTTTAGATTTTTAGAGTGTAGCCCTGGTTAAAAACCAATGCACTTAAGGCCTTTAATATTTACAAGGTTGGTTTTGTGCAAAAATGAAAAAAGGGGATAAGGAGAAACATATATTATTGTTTTGCACATTTTAATCTGAGTGATTATATATGCGTTCGGAAGAAGTTACTGCTGAGTAACGTGCGAAATAACGAAAAAAAGCAGAAAGTCAAAGTTTTCTGAAAGTAACTTATGTACATACATAAGTGTATTTTTGTTTGAGGAATGATCCCATCAGTTAAAGACTATTGAATTTCCTGTCTATGAAGGTGGTTTTAGGTTTCGAGGGGCAAGTGAACTCAACAGAAAACCCAGGAGAAGGGAATTCTGGGAAGGAGAAGAGAGAGGAACGCGGGAAAGAAAGGAAGGAGGAAGTTAATGGAGGCCGCTGCTAATGTTTTCAGTCGCTGAGGTGGGAAAAGGAACTGTATTTTTGGACATGTTCTGCACCAGTGATTCTGCACGCGGTGTGTAGGATACCAGTCCAAGTGTTCTGTGGAGAACGAACGGAGGAAAGACAGCGGTTGATCCAGGGAGAACTACGGCGGGACCGAGGTGGAGAGGTACCTAGCAACACTGCGACACGGATTTCAGCGCGACGGAGGAGTAGTCCTGCAACTTGTGTGGCAAAGTTGCAACGGAAATTTGACTCGCGAAGCAACCTTGACGGTGAGGACGACGGCTGAGCGAGTAGGTTTGAGTTATTTTCTGATTCAAGTTGAGAGAAGAGGACTGGCGTAACGACATTGCACCCGACATCGCACCCTAGCTTCATCAGGCCTGCAACGAAACCTTAACCAGTACCCGGACAGTGTGTGTGTGTGTGTGAGAGAGAGAGAGCGTATGGGCCCATGTGTGATATTGTGTTTGAAACTGTAAATTTTTGGTAAATGTATGGAGTTATGTTGGTGACTCAAGTTAAATGTTGGTTGTAACAAGACTTTATAGGTGGATTTTTTCCCCTTAAAACTCAAAAGTTAAAGTTAGGAAAACAAAGGGAAAAAACCAAAAAGTTAAAGTGAGGGGGAAAAAAGGGACTGAAAAGAAAAGTGCCTTACCGGCTTTATTTCATTTTTGGGAAACCATTACGGTGGTGAATTAATAACTTTGCTCTATATTTAAGTTTCTTTGATTATTTTGGGGCATTGTGAGATAAAACTTTATTTCTTCAAGTTCTTATTAAAAGAAACTGTTCAGTTAGCTGGTTGTCTGGAGTTACTAATGTTACATCAAAAGTTGTATAAAGTGATTGGAGGAGTAAAGATTTACTCAACATAGGTAAACCTGCGAGGTATCTACCAGACCTTAATGAACCCAAATAGCACCCCCATCAGTAATTTGGAGTTCCCTGCTCCAGTTATTAGATGACAGAGGAGTGGGGTGCTACAAGAGCATAAAACAAAGGTCAGGCCTTCGTGTCTAGAGAAGGAAGAGGAGTTATGGGGGAAGCAGTGGGAGAGAAGATTGTCTGTTAGACATGATCTGGAGATGGTTATTACGCCACATCGTGGCAGCCTTCCAATGACATGTACTAATTCACAGATGTATTTACGAGTGGCAACAAAACAGACTTGCAGCTGTGTTCTTCTTCCCCGCAAATTGGGATTTATAAAAGAAAGGTGAGCAGTAATGCACATACGCACGGCTTTGTTCATCTGAACTTTTTTGTGTGCTATAATTTTCTAAATCTGTCCATACGCTGCTATTTAGTATGGAAGCTGCAAACTCTTTTCAGCATGAGACCCCTGGTCAATTCATATGCAGATGAGAAAAGAGGCTCTAACAGATAATGATCTTTATATGGGACAGCCAATAGACTGATCAGCTCTTGTTCTGATTTTAACTCATATAGAAGTAGCCATAGCCCAAAAGATTAAGGTAATCCGAGTAAAAACCATAAAAACTATTCAAACAGACACCAGATGTACTCACCTTAGGAAAGAATTCAGCGTTGTGTTTTCTTGATAGCGTAGTTTAGTCAGAACATTTCTCATTACATTTTTCACTTCAGACTGTATTCTTTGTTCTGTTATTTAAAAAAAATAAGAGAAAAAATTACATTTGCATGAACTATGAATCTAAACTGAGAAGGATTTTGAGTCCCAGGCCATTGATACTGGCTTTTACACAGTGATAATACATATCATACACCAGACACAGTTTTGAATATTGCTTTGACAACAAGTGCATCATAAACTGTGTGATGAAAGTGGTTTAACACAAAGTTCTGCGTGCGATCGTCTGAACAAGATGCTGTTCCTAGTGTCTCTGTCTGAACTTGCTCACATTCCTGTGGTTTGAAGTTTCTGTTATTTTGTTTTCCATTAGATGTGTTTCTGAACAAAATACAACTCTAATTTTTGACGATCGCAAACAATACTTGTTATAAATCATCCATCAAAATTAATTTAATTTGCAGCTGACATCTGCAAATGAACATCTGCAGTAAAATTAACTCAATTTTACTGCTTTGTAAGTTGGGCTGTGACAAGTTTTTATTCTTTTAATTGCCTGTTGTCATTTTTATGAAGAATTACCTGGCAAAGATGCTGATATTCTCCTGCGAAACCGTTTTGCTTTTGGTTCTCTTTTTTTAAACTCCTCCAGATTCAACTTTCTCTTTCCTTTTTTTGTATCTTCAATCCAAAAAAAGACAAAAAAAAATGTTCAATGGATTTCTAACAAGGATTTATTTTTGTAACAAGTTACTTATGTAGGAAACATGTAAGAAACTTTAATTCTCACCTCCAGCACTTGTGGATGGCTGTACCTGAGAATGAACACATTTATTTAACTATATATCATGTAATGGGACAAACACTTTTAATCTTTTGTAATGTAGCAAACAAATCACCCTTTAAGTCAATGGTAAAGAGTGATTTAGTATCTTTAAAAGCTTGATCGCTGAAGTTTTTAAAAGGCTTCTGGGATCATAATTACAGTTAAAAGGTTGAAGTGATCTTAACAGCTCATATTCAATGTCCTTTTGTTCTCAGTTAATAATGCAGCATATTGTCCTCAAAGCTTCACAATTGCCAAAACCCTTTAAAAAGAAGCAAACTAAACTATAAACTATGTGAACAGAGGAATATTTTCCCACGAGCAAGATGTCAAAAAAAAGCCATGACTTGCAAATTGATGCACAAGCTTGGTCCATTGCTGATGGATCAAGTTTGTTAATGCTTGTTAATATGTGTTGTGAACAAGTTTTTTTATCAAACAGCCTCAGTTTTCAAATGCCACTATAAGCCTCAATGTTCCTGGATTGAAAATTGCCTGCAATCCAATGAAAGGAGTTAATTCTTACTGAAGTCTTACGCTTTTTATTATTGTTATTATTTTTGTATGCACTAATGCTGTAAAATAATTCACTTTCGTTCATTTTTTGACCAACTGAGATTACCTTCAACTTAAAAGTCATGGAGGTTCTGAAAAGATAGACATTTCCTTTTGCATCTATTTCTGCTGAAAAAAGATAGTTGAAGCAATCTGGTTTCATCTATGTTAAATTTCTAAACGACTGACCAGAAGCAACGTCATCATCAGAGCCACTAAATGTGACGTAAAAGGATGTGATGAAAATTGGTCTTTCTCCACAGTCAGTATTCAAAACTTTCAGATCTAGTGGTTTAAGGCTTGGAGACATTTATTGATGAAGAGTTGCAGTGACAGCTTGTGGTTTAGGCTCAGCTGCAGTGCAGGAATGTTAAGGAATAGTTTAGGGATAGTTTACACTCAGTGAGAAGATAAAAGGCTCCTTGTCTTTATTTGGTGTGAAGACCTTGGATGACATATTTAATTAAGAATGTAATGAAAGATTAGTTAGTTTAAAAATTATATCAAAATATAAACCGGTTTGTGTAAAACAGCCAGTTGTCCATTTAACATAGAAAACTGAAATTTAGTTAAGGACAAAACTCTCATACTTACCTCAGTCTGAACAGTTGCGTTTTTCTGCTCCTGATCAATCTAAATCACATAATGTAATGATATAAGGTAATATATTAATCTTACAATTTCAATCCAACTCAGTGTTTTTATTGATTACTGTAAATAACTTTTAGTGCAATCTTTTGATCTTACTGGCAAAAAATAAATCCACTGTGTTTTCATTTCTGCTTTGTTCTTCCTGCAGAGAAGCACATTGATGTTATTTGCAAATGTCCAAGAATCCATAAGACTATAGTCAGTATTGTGACCGGTAATTTATTTAGTTTTACTTATAAGCACCATCTAAATGTTTCGGTGCAAGCCATTATATCTACACAGGATGTGAATGCTGTGATTAAAACACACATGCTTGTCATGTACTGTAGTAAATTACCTTTAACTGTCTCAGTTTCTTTCTGAAATGTGCTCTTGGTCCCACTATGGGAATCAATTCTCCCAAGTCTTGATCCTCAAGGCAGTACAGATAGTTCTTGTCAACTCCTTGTTCTTTAACAACAAAAAGTTCTTTAACAATAAGTGATGAAAATTAAATTTTAAAGTTGAAACATGTTTCATAAAGGGTGGAGAGACAAATGTCTTTCACTGAAAATGATAAAGACCATAGTTGGTCCATTTAACATCAGTAGTTAAAGAAATGTCAGTCTTCCAAAACTTTCAGAGCATTATGAGGAGTAAAGTACTTGCTGTACCAACTACAGCTAGTGCCACATTTATGCATAAAAAATTATGTCACAGCTGGTGAAGTGCATTGATATTGATATAATTTCTTTTGCAATATAAAGATCTCGCACTAAAACACGAAAGCAAAAAAATGCTATACTTAACCTCTAAATGTTTCTATCCACTCGCTTAGATCCCAGTCAATTAATATTGCGCAAACAAAGTCGTCCATGACGCAAACATGCAACTGCAAGAGAAACCATGATGTCTTAATGAGCAGCTTAACATATTTTTTTTTTATGCAGTTAGAATCATCTATATAAAAATCAAATTTAAAACTTAAAAGGGAAAAGTCTTACCTGTTACTGAAAATGATGGAGACGGAAGAAGTTACGTTAAAAAAAAATAAAAAAGAGAAAAAATAAGACAGCAAAAAACAAGTTTTGAAAACAATTAAAAATTTGAAGTGGAATTTCACCAGAGTCTCTGCAAAGAGGGCGTTCACTGTTTCTGAAAACGGAGATGAAGGAAGGTGGAATAAAAGGCTTCTGACAAAAACAAGAAGGGAAACGTTAGAGAGGAGGGGCTTCATAAAACGAAAGTGAAACTGATTGCATATTATTTACAACAAAGGTACAATGACTAATCTGTCAATTTTTTTAAGAGTTTGGAGGATAAGTTTTGCTTTTTTTCTGTTTTCCTAGTTAATCATTTGCATAATTTCTTTGTGTGCTTCTAATGACCTCTTTAAGTTATGTTTTCTTGACAAACACTTTGCAGAGGAATAGTTGATATATAATTATACACATGTAACTAAATGTTTCATAATATAATATGCATCACATAATTAAACAAGGCAGTAAACAATACAAAGGATGTAAACAGATTCTGTTATTCAAAGCTTTCAAAGCGTTCTCTTCCAACTGAACATTTAGCCGTGGCTAAATGATGGTCAATTACCTCATGCCAAGATGAAAGAACATAATCACACCAGATAATAAACATAATTAAGTATAAGGTAACTCAATGCCTAAATAATTTTGAGTGGTGCATTGTTTCCTGCATTTACAAAAATATTTTTGATATCCTGTTTTTTACTGTACCTTACATATTTTATATAGGACTGGTGTTTGAATGAAGTTGTTCAGGATGTTGTTTGCTTCTCCTAATTTCATATATGCCTTGTTATCATTCAAAAATACCTTCTTCATGCAATCAAGAAAGTACAGAGAGAAATTTGTGGTTTTGAATGTCGTTTAAATCAAATAATATGCACTACAGCACTTTTTTCACATGAATTACTAAAATTTGAAGCAATCATTTATCTTGTAAAGGTAACCCCTGTAACATTACAGCCAGCCTCTTTAATGTATTTTGTTTGAAGTTTATCTGATCAACACAAAGCCCTGGATGAAAATGATTTCAAGATTTGCTCTGACATTACTTACCTCGTGTTTCTTACCCCATCTGCTGGAGATGTTGTAATACAGCAGCCATTTTTCCTAAATTTTTTTCCAGTACTGTACCTTATATGTTAGTATGGAGCCCTCTAGGGGACATGGGGATTTTTTTTCTTTTGCGTCCTCGCAAAAACTTTATGCTTCTCCTCGCAATACTTTTGCGTCCCCCGCAAAAGTATTGCGTCCCCTCGCAATACTTTTGTGCCTCTCAGAAAAACTTTTGCGTTCTCGCAATACTTTTTGCGTCCCCTCGCAAAATGCAAAAGTATTGCGAGGGAACGCAAAAGAGTTTTGCGAGGGGACGCAAAAAGTATTGCGAAAACGTAAAAGTTTTTACGAGGGACGCAAAAGTATTGTGAGGAACGCAAAAGTTTTACGAGGGGACGCAAAAGAAAAAAAAATCCCCATGTCCCCTAGGGGCTCCGTATTGAACACAACAATGCAGCAGTCTATTTACTAGGCCCTTGAAAACACAAGCAGGAAATCTCTCCATCCACTTTTCTACTCTGTACACTAGGGGGCAGCAGTAATCAACAGCTGACTTGAGAAACTGACCAATCACGTTTAGTTTTTCACAAGTTAGCTGCCTTATTATCAACATTTTAATTATTTAACAAAAGAAAAAAGATACTAAAGAAGAAGAAACAGATTGAGCAGTATTTGTTTCTCTTTTAACCTAAAGTGACAAAACCTGTTAATGTTCATGTAATGACAGGATTTTCTAAGGCAATATGTGGGGATATGACAATGACTCCATACATTATGAATCATTATATACAATGATTGTTAAATTACTCAGTAATATGTTTATTAAAATAAGTTTCAGTGAATCAGTCTAATCAGGGAAATATGTGTAATTGCTTCCAAAGGGAATTGAATTGAAAGTTTAAATTACCATGATATGAACAAACATTTAGCTGCATCAAAGGGTTTTTCAATTTCTGTCTCTCTGAGATGGAAAATACAGGCTGTATTGTATAACTTTCAATTCTAACTGCATGATTTAATCTGTACAGAAATGGAGCCTAGGCGAAAAATTCAAGCTGGGAGACTCGACCCAGCTGACACTCATCTCTCAATCACCACGTCCCTACCGTAGCCAATCAGGTCTGGAGAAACGCATCGTTGCAAGCCAATCGTCATCCAGGAACGCCTTCAAAAGTCAAGCTACTGGAGGGTCGTCCTGCTCGTCGAGGTGCGCGACGCTCAGCCTGCTAGTCTCGGCAGCCTCCCTTCTGACCCCGGGATTCGCAGAAGCATCAGATCGTCCCTTCCCTTCTTTCACCGCTCAGATCCAGGGATCATCCCTCGCCGCCGGCTGCGCATCTGCTGTCTTCCAGAGGCTCTCGCTCGAGCCAATTGTAGCACTTCGCCTTCCGTCGGCCTCTCCATCTGCGGCGGCGAGCGGAAATCGCCCCGCCTTCTCTCCTTCATGTTGTGGATGTATTCCGTCATTCGCCTGGTTCCCCGCTCCGGCTCACGATCGTTCAACTACTACGGCTCTCCGGCGCCGCCCCTCGCAGTCCTGCGCAGGTCGTCTCCACGACCTGCCTCGGTTCTTTGTCCAGCTCCATCCTGGCCGCCCGGGCCGCCCTGGCCCCTCCCCTTGTCGCCTGCTTAATCGCTCCATTCCGTCACGAGCCCCAGTTCGCTCTCGGCGCACCCCACCCTCCTACCCAGGGGCCCGCCGGCCGTTTGCTCAGCTTCAGCTTATTTAAACAGGCTGTCATCAGGAGAACGGATCCTTTAAGGTTTACGGTCGTATCCGGGTGTTTAGTTCGGTTTGATAAGGGTATCGTTTCATTGTTGCTGCTTTTATAATTCAGGGGTAGTGCTGTTGAGTATCTTCATCACCTCGCGTAATTCTGCCTATTTTCTCACTTATGTGTAGTTGGCCGATCTCGGTGTGGCTCGCCGGCTCCAGAGAGCCGCGCTCAAGACGATTTCGTTTCTAAGGCGGGTCAGGATACGCATCTTTGCTTCCCGTGTTTCTTATCTACTCACCAGATCCACGGCGAACCGGTCATACTCATCCGTGGGAGTCGTTTCGGGCAGAAAGTTAGCTTTCATGATAATCAGCACAAATGACAAAAAAACAAAAAACACACAACACTCCCAGCCATTGCTGCTCATGGTTCGATGATCGCCTGGCACAGATCAGGGACTCAGGCCTCTCTGGCCGCGGTCATACACGTTTCGTCCGAGCAGCAGCCCGTCCACCAATCAGGCATGCTGTCAGCTTCTACAACTCTAAGTGGGGCGAATGATACTCACGCCACCATCGTTGGGCCAGCGTCGCATTCTCCCGGATCCTGTCCCAGAACGTGGCGAGTAGTTCTCATTGTCATCAGAAGCCGCTTGCAGGCTCTAATCCTTCAGCCTTCGGCTCTAGCAAACCCCCGCCGCATTTTCCTGCCCCCCGTGTTAACCTCCTCACCTCAGTCAGCTTTCGCCTGGCGGCGATCCGGCCTTAACGAGCGTCCTCTTCTGTAGATCCCGACTCATTTCAAGGAGTCGTGCACGCAGTGCATCGCTGCCATGCACTCAAAGGAGGTCCGCATCAACCGCACTCTGCCGTTGTTCGACACTCGCACAGTCGACCCAGCCAATTCCTTTCTTAACAACGCAAAGGTCACTCATGCTGTCGTAGTCCGTGGGCATTGCAGCTGGAGCCCGCGGCAACCAACCCTAACTTCATTCGTAAATTTTCCCTCCGGTCTCCTATAGGCCGACTGTTCGCCTCAAGTCGCCTGTCGCCGGCGGTTCTGCTCACCGAGTTTATTTTCCCTCGTCGGGGCAGCGTCCCTTAGAAGTGCTGTCAGTAATCCCTTCCAGTCAGTTGCAGCCTTCTGCTGATCTACGACTATCTTTCTTTTGTCATTCCTACAACCCACCAGCCTAATGTTGACTCATGGTCTAGCACAGGGGTGCCCAACCAGACAAAGACCAAGAGCCACATTTTTTTACCAAGGTACCGCAAAGAGCCACATCATATGCCTGGGCTCACATGAACATCAACCCATCTCTTCCTGATACTCGCATACTTTTGCTCAGCCAGATTTATTGTAAATTTCTCCCACTATTTTAACACTACAAAGACCACAGGCCAGACATTTTCCACAATGAGCACTGTGCACTTTCTCATGCAAACAAACTCTGTTTAGCCAAATAAACAAACAATAATAGAACAATTTACAATACATTTTTCCTTTTATTATTACGGAGCCCCCTAGGGGACATGGGGAATTTTTTTTCTTTTGCTGCCCTCGCAATACTTTTGACGTGCTCCTCGCAAAAAGTATTGCGAGGGCAAACTCCGCATGTCCCCTAGGGGCTCCGCATATTATGTGTATTACATGTTACTTAATGGAGCTGAAGTGGCGCTGAAGGTTTGAAGCCTTAAAATGCGACAAGGACACCTGACATATAAGGCAGAAAGGCTTTCCACTATGTTTAACAAAAAATATCAATTCTCCCACTCTGTCAAAAACGCCCTGTGTTCATCTTCATATTTTCGTTTTCCTGTGCCTTTTGTTCCTGCCATGTTGAGCGCGAAAGGTTTACTCCAAATGATTTTACTCTTTCACTGAAAAACTGCGCACATGCGCATTTGACGAAAAATACCCGTATTGAACTCAAGCGTAAGCGAAACTTGGATATTATAGCGACCCTACAGTATATGCTAAATGTTACTGGATGTTAAGCTGTTTAGAGATTTAAATTAGAGTGTATGATTTCCTATTGTCCGCGAATGCATCTGGATGGATGAGGGAGCGAGAGAACGGGGGAGAGTGAGGGGTGAGCGGAGGTTTTTGTGAGAGCAGAACTACTGGAAAGAGTAAGACTGCAAGAGAAACAAAGACTGTTTATTGTTTGTGTTGTTTTGGCGTAGTTATGGCCAAGAGTAATGACTGCTGTTGTCAATAAATGACAGTTCATTTGACTACTTCTAGTCATTATTGCACGTCTGGCAGAATGCGACTATATGAACGCAAGAGCCGCATGGAACCGGTCAAAGAGCCGCATGCGGCTCGCGAGCCGCGGGTTGGCCACCCCTGGTCTAGCTGCCTTACTCTGGTTGTTCGCTTAAGCAGGTATCTCGTCTCGTTCTACCCCCTATTTCTGCATCTTCTGAACGCCCTTTTTTTGGGGGGTTTCAGGATGGGCAAAGGCTCCGATTACATCGGTGGGCCGCATCCCATAAAATGGGCTCTTCTCTTAGCAATCCAACTCGCTTCATCGCTCTCAACACAAACTATAAATGCTCCAAGATTTCGAGAAACTCAGGAAGGGTCAAAGTTCAGTGGCCGTGCCGGATCGTCTTAAACTCAAGGGTCTTCAGAGCTTGGCCTCTTAATCCCCCACTAGCGGTACTATCACACTCATATTTCCTCCATAGTGCCTTTTCTCCTTTCATTAAGCGCTCCTCTCATGCGCTTTCCTCTCAACCCCCTCGGATTCCTCGGCAAGGCCTACTCTGCGTCTAGTATTCAGCCTACAGAGATGTCAAACTTCAGTTCCCAAACTTTACCCGACCAATACAACCTCGTCAATAAGCGCGTTACAAAGGCGCTACGACCTATATTCCACACTCAGGCGGTTCGGTATCACCGCCGTCCAAAGTGTTCCAAAGCTTCCCTCGGCTGCTCGGCCACTAACCATCCTCAGCTTTCCATTTTATGTCAGACCAGAACTTCCTGCTGTGCTTGAAGCTCACTTTTGCCAAGTGAGTTTCCCATCAAATAACTGGTGGTGGAGCTCTAGCATCTCTTAACTCTCATTTCTTCCCTCTTTTGGGGGAAGACTGTCCGAGCTCGGCCGAGCTGATGTCCTGCCCGCGGTGATCTGCGACTCACAGTCTTCTGCCGGGCCCGAGTGCCAAAGAATTTGTATCATTAAATCTTCTAACTGCTATTTTCTTCTCTGTGTGAGTCTATCCAGATTGAAATGATAATTCAAAGGAATTTAAGATCTGGCACATACTGGAACATGTGTAGATGAATTGAAAGTTGATTTCCTCTGATCCAGATTTTGAATTGCCAAAACATTCCTATGATTTTTTACATCAAAACAGAAGATACATTATTTTAATTAAAAAACAACATAGTAGAACAGGGACAATTAAGAATGCCCAACTGTTCACAATATTAATTTATCAAACACTGTACAAATGTATATTTTGTGCCAAAAATTGTACAAATTGACATTCATGTAATTTTATATTTGTTGCAGATATGAAAGGCAACAGGAAAACATTAGTTGCTGTTGCCTAGCTAATATACATTCATACACATAAATTCAAACATCATTTATTTATTATTAATATTCAGAAAATACATAAATGATAACAAACAATAATTTTTTGTGAGGAATAAAAGATTCTGATCTGTCATTATTATGAAAATATATTTATATTATTCCTTAGCATTGACTTGCCAACTGCTTGCTTAACATAAATGGTAATGTTGGCAGTTTTAAAGAACATTTAAACCATATCTGCAACACAGGCACCAATAAAATCAATACATAAAATCTGTACAAAGAGGATTTCATGTGGCCAATCAGAGCATTTACAACTTGTGATAAAACAGAAACAAAGACACACAGATATCAGAATATTGAGTCATTACAATGAGAATGATTAAAGGTCTAAATGTCATAAATGAAAGAAAAATACAAAGTATCACAAATCTTTGCTAACATGTCTGAGAAACAAGTTCACAGTCACCGCCACTTATAAATGTCCATTTCAAGGATATTTATGCATCCATGCTGCTGCTCAACTCCTCGCAGAGACTCTGAACCATTCCAAGCTCCATTGACACATCTAAGGAAGTCATTTTTGTCATTAAATGTTTGTTGTGGTGATTACAGGAATGTTAGTGCATATTTTCATTTATGACCAAAAATAATTCACACCCTTGTCACATTAATGTTCAAAAGTATTTTCAATCATTGAAGATGTTTGTATTTAATAGGAAATGAAAGAAGCCTCTCTCAAAAGATAAGACATAAAAACAACTGATGTTGTTTTACTTCAGTTTTAGCAAATAACTCCAAGCAATAAATTATTTATAGTCTTAGTTAATAAAAATAAAAAATAAAAAAATATATATGTATATATACTGTATATATTTAAAATATCTATTGGTATTCCACCAATCAAATGTTCTCATGATTGTTGACTAGAGTTTCTTTCACCTGGCTTTTAGACAATTTAATGAGCTCAAACTTTTTTCAGGTTAGACGACCATTTTTTACCCTCCTAAACCCCTCCTCTTAAACCAAAGATTACTTTTAGCCTAAAACTGCCAAGAGCAAATGATGAGGTAATTTACCTGGAATTGTACAGTCGTCAGTGTTGAGGGACACCTGAATAGATTCCATCATGTCTTTTTCCAGAAGTGTCAGGATATCCGCCTAATTTATCATCACAACAATTAGTAAGCATTTATTACAAATATGATACAAGCTTACAAATGCTTATAATTGTTAGAATACTTCTTTTCAACACTCATATAGAAGCAGTTTAGTTTAGATAGAATGTAGCTAAAAAACAGGAACTCCTGGAAAACAACTCAAAAGAGGCTGCAGAAACACCTCACCATCCAACAGGACAACACTCAACATGCAGCCAGAGGTACAGAAGAATGCTCAAAGTCAATGCACAGATGTAAATTCAACTGAGAGCCAAAGTTGGTGTTTAAAATTGATGTTCACAGACAATTCAGTCTAACAGAGTTTGAAGTATTTTGCAAGGAAGAATAGGGAAAATATTTAATCTCTAGAAAAGCAAACTGAGTAGAAAAATATTCTACAACATACTATTACCTCAGTATAACCTCAAGGGAATGAATACAAAATCAAAATCACCCTTTTAAGATTCATACTCCTGAACAATATCCTTCCAATTCACAACATGCTACACTACAAAGAAATAAATCATTCAGTCTTAGTGGTTGTAATCTGATAAAATATCAAAAAGCTGAATGATATGAATGCTTTCAAAATACATTGTCTTTTCAAAGTAATCATGCAATTTTAATGAGTAAAATGAAACAAACCATCAGTTTGAGGAGAAGCTCCAACATGACATTCTTGGCTTTCTCAAACATGCTGTTCTGAATATTGTACACATATTGCCATATTGTTTCCCTTATGTTCTGCAGTGTGTTTTTTCCTTGAAACCAGTGCAGCTTCTGCAAAAAAAAGTTAATTAATGTCCAAACAATAACACAAATTATTGATTTTGATGAAAAATATAGCGGTTGTTACTTTCATAGCACTCTTTCATAATTTCCTCCACTGTTTTGGTTAGACTCATGTAGATTTCTTTTTTGTTGTCACGAATCATTTTGTTCAGTTTTGTCTTCAGGTTTTCCTCCTAAAAAAAATAGTCAAGACTCAAACCCAGAGAGTCTTACTGCAAATATTTAGAGCAGATGGATTCAGTATAAATGTTTTCTAATACCTCTGTCTTGAGAAAAGTCAGCTGCAGTTCTGCATCCTTGTACTTTGGTTTTAGTTTTTCAGTGTCAAGTGAAAACTTATTGATCACTCCATTGAATGGACCACAATTTCCTTCATTGCTGAAAAATTTTCATCACATTTAAATTATTTTTAGAAGTGTAAATTCCTCAGTTTCAGGAAATATAATGTAGTATAAAGTTCTTACGGAAAAGTTTTTCTGAATTCCTCATCGATGCTTTTACTCAAGAATGAAGTTAATTTCATGTTGAAATTTATTTCTTTCCCCTTTTTTGGTTTGTGGATGCCACTATTTTTGACGACACTCTTCAGGATGTAGTATTGAGCACTTCCTCTCTTTCTCTGGGAAAAAAAAGATATTGAAAAAGAAATAAAAATAAAAGACAAAAATAGAAACAGTCTATATTCATACAAATACAACTTTCAGATTACGTACTGTAGGATACAAAAAGGAGTTCAGGATGTTTTTACAAGAACTTTTGGAATTTTTAACTCCTTCATCGAGACATTTTGTAAAGGTGTTGTAGATCTCACGCATTTCATCTCTGATTCCATCAAGTTGACAGTTCAGGTTTGTCTCAAGATCATCACACACAGCTTTATAAAAGCCAGCCTAAAAAAAACACATATTCTTAATTTAGAGCATCATCAACTGAATCATTTTAAGTTCATTGCATCCTGGGTCTCCACACAACAACAAGCTGAATTTTTACTTTAGCCTATATTCTGGGTTTATGATATTGGGACAGAAGTTAGCAAGTTTTAATCAAACATTAGGTCAAGAACCAAAGTTTGTTAGGCTGAAAAAGAAACTGGAACAAACTTCAAATGTAGAATTGCTAACAAATCAGTAATAAGTAAGAATTATAAGAAAAGTATATTTCATGTAGAGGAGGTCAAGCCACATTTGAAGTGAAATGAAGTGACTCTGGAAAAATTAAGATATTTCTTTTCTCAGTCTTACCAATTTCTTCAAGTTGGCCCCCTTGAATCAAAGACAGAATCCCTTGAGCTCCAGAAACGTAATTTAGTGTTGCTGAATGAGAGTCGTTTAGATTTTGCAAAAACTCTTGAAGCTGGGGAATTTCTTGGAAAAGACAATCAGTTCATATTAGCATCAAACTGAGGTTAAATTACTGAGGAATCTTGCATTTTAAATTGCATCCTACCAGTGTCCTCTGGCTTTAGGTTTTTTGGTTTCAGAAACTCTGCAGAGCTCACTGTGAAGACTTTGAAACACTCATTACTAAAATATTTCTGTGGAGAATTGAATTAGCTTATGTTATTTAATTGCAGACGATCAATTTGAGAAAAAGATGCAGTTCAAAACTCACCTTTATCTTGTCTAGCTTGTTGAATTCTTTGTCCCACTGCTTCCTTGGCTTTTAAGTTTCGTTTTACAATAAAGGCCTGAACTTCAGCTGGTGAACTAAAAAGAAACATTCACGAGTGAAAACTTTATGACAGAAATCATGTCATTAAATAAAGCAACTACTACAGATATAAATGCAGCACCTTGAAAAGTATTTGAATCTTTTATTATATTTTTGAATTGTGCAGACTTAGATTAACAATCAGCAACATTTTATAAATTAACTTTCAGTGACAATTGGCTTGGATAAAGGGTGAATAAATTTACTTTTAAAGTCATAAATAAAGGATAGAAAAACATTTTCACACGTTTATTTTACTTACTGGGGACATTATACTTCCTGTAGAGTATCTATGTGTTCTTTTAGTCAGCTGAGTTCAAATGTCTGTTCTTGTTTCACTTTACTGAAAGAGTGAAACTGAAACAGTTTCACTAAATGACTTCCTTTGAGAGTCATTTATCTACACTCATAAACCAGTGAGTCGGTTTTGGTGGATGTTTAGCTCAATGTTCGTGACAATTACTTCCAAAAGGTAACAATGTACTTCATAGCATTGTTAGTGTTGTGTTTTTTTGACACAACATTAACAATGTTGTCTGATTTGACATCCTCACTGATGTCTGAACTGAATGCTCCACTGTTAGTGAATTAGTAAACTTACGGATCATGCAAATCTCCGAAAACATCAGACTTGGTGCAGATGAAGTGAATGTTTCGACACTCGCCACCGTTTCCAAGGAAATGACTGGCACTTTTCAGGATCTCCCAGGATTCTCTGTCAGATGCTGCTCGGTTGATTTCTGATACGATCCACACCGTAGAACAGTTTCCAACAATCTGAGATGACATTGTTACAATGAAAATGAATGCTTTAAAAATATTTAAAAAATATGAAAGTTGAAAGACTGAAGATCACAGTACCAAGACATAATGTACCTTTTTTCCACATTGTATCTCGGCTCTTGTTTCGGTCTCCATTTCCAGGAAGGTCCACAAGTGTGACATGCTGGAGAAAAATTATTTTGGGGGTACTTTGATAGTGACACACTTCACAATTGGCCAGTACCACCTTTTTATATCTTTGTCTTCTCCTTGTTTGGTGTACTTCAAAAATTTTTTGCAGACAGCTCTATAGCCTGACGGAGCAAAAACAAAGTAGTGCATGAAATGGAAGGTGAAGCAGACATGGTGTGTGTCTCCACCTTGAAGAAAGCTCTTGTTAGATACAGGAAGAAACAAAAGATGTTCTTTCAACTGAGCAGCTAACAAAGAACTGGCAACATTTCAAACATCAATTATCAAGTTTTGCTACAGATTCTCATTTGGACTAATGGATGGACTTTTGACTTATTAGTTTTAAAACATGAGTATGATTCAGACACCTCCACGTTTTGTATACCTATCAGAATGCATTATATGAACGACCCCAAATGTTGTTTTAGTTTTCTACTGGGTCAATGTAGAGAGCCAGGAGACGCCAAAAGTCTATCGTTCAAAACCACAACCTAATAAATAAATCCTGGCCAGTTTTGATTTGTCACAATCTTTCCAGACCTAAAAGTCACATCTTACCGATTCACAAGTTAAAATCTTCTTTGTGGACTGAAGAAACTCTGGAATCTCGCTGAAGAATCTGTTATTCATGAGTTGTTGGGAGGATTTTTGTTTCCATTCTTCTCCATATAGTGCGGTAAGCTTCTCTACAAGGTCATGATAGCCATCGTTCTCTTCATCATCATCATGCTTCTCTTGCTCTTCGTCATCCTCAAGAAAGCGATCTACAGTCCCCAACTCATCTTCCCACTCCTGAAAAGGAAATATTGTGTTTGGTTTCAGTGTGTAACTCTGCGATGCCTCATATTAGATAAAATATGAGCAAACAGTTTGATGCTTCTGTTTACCTCTTTGTTGATGAACTCGATCTCTGCTTCATAATTTGAGTTGAGAGTGTTCGCCTCCACTTTGATCATGACTGAGGTACATGCATCTACATCTCCAGATGGCAAGAGATTCTTCACACCAATGACTGCGTTAATCAATGAGGTCTTTCCAGCTCCAGTTTTACCAAAAACACCAACCAGCTCCCTTTTGTCTGCTTCCAAATCTCTAATTTTGGTCCTGTTTAAAATGAGAAAAAAAATAAAATCGCTTTCTCAAAAAACCCACATAACCAGTGAAATAATTTGTAATTATTTGTTTGTAAGACATAACAGATTATTTTATACTTACATGAGGAATTCATTAAGATCTGTGGTCTCTTTGATTTTGTAGATTAGTATGAACATGTTTCATTATGTTTTTCACATCATTCAGTACCATTGATTCTGTAAAACAATGCAAAGGCTTAGCAACAACATTGAACATTTAATGCAAAGGAAGTTAATTTTGTTGCTCCTCTCACTTTGTCAATGCAATCTTTTACCAAAGAAGTTCAAACTACAGATATTTTTAAGAAAAATAGATTATCTTTATTATAATACACTGATAAAATATTTTACTCTTATCTAAAAAATGCATCATATTTCTACATTGACATCATTTTGTTACATATCAATACCTGTGAATTGAAACCTTTCATGCTGTCGCTTTGGTTTCTTTTTGCTAGATTCTTCCTGAAGATCAAGTTTTCGCTTTCCTTTTAGAAAAATATAAATAGATTCGTTGAGTCTCTCAAAAACAATAAAAAATATCAAATATGGATTAAGACATTGTATTTCCCACCTGTATTACTTGTGGAAGGTAAAACCTGAGGATGCACACAAAAATGACATTTTTAGATTTTGTATGTTTAAATTAAACATGTTTACTAGCTTTTCAGCTTGAAATTATAAGAAACGTTATTTTATTTGACTTACAAGAATAAAATGTTACTCTTTACATAAACATGGCGGTCACAGGGGAAAGCTTTAAAAAAAAAATAGGACCAATATGGAGCATGCACTACATCTAGGAGTTATGATTAGGTTACTTCAGAATATTTATTCAGGGGTGTCAGAATAAGGAGGCTCAAACATAAATGCAAAAGATGCTTTTCCAGTTTTGGTTTGCAAACAAAGAAGAAAAAATAGAAACCAGAATTCTCCTGCACTTACCTCCTGCAAATCAGTTGCATCTTCATTCTGCACTTGACACTAAGATACAAATTATTTATTTTGTTAGGCAAACACAGTTTTACTAAATTAAAAAAATATTTCCAGTCTAAGATCATTTATGTATTGATAGCTAATGGATGTAATACTTGACATTTGTTGTCAGAATAGGTTTGACTTACTGGTTTAGGACAAGCTTCCTTTTTCTCTATTAGTATTTTCTTCTTCCTAAGATGAAAATAAAATGTTACATATACAATGTTTTTTACATAGGCACAAGCCGTGGTAGTGAATGATTAATAACATATTGCATTACTTTTAACTGCTTGAGTCTTTTCTTGAACCGTGCTTTCGGTCCCACTTTTGGTATCAGCTTATCAATATCTTCATCCTCAAGGCAATAAAGGCTCTCAGTGTCAACCCCTTGATCTGTAATCCAGTGAGACTCTGTTAACCACAACCTTAGAAATATGATTTAAAGAGAAGCAGAGATCTATTTTATGCAGGAGAGGAAATGTTATCAACAATGTTATTTACTGCTAAGAGACCATTTTTTCTATGCCATGAAGAGATTGTATGAGAAAACACTTTTTATAAAATGAGTGTAGAGCTCTTGTATTGTCACTTTTATGATGGTGAAAGGAAAGACAGAGGGTCACCAATAAATCTTGCTACTTTCCCCAGTTTATGTTGTAACATCACAAGCCTGAAAATGACTTTGCCTGGTACATTAGTTTGTTTAATTTCTCCTCAAACTTTTCACAAAAGTCATGCTTCATGTTTAAATCTGGGCATTTTTACACAATGCTGCCCGGCTATAAACATTTATGCAATTAAAGTAAAATTTGGTTCTCAAGAGTTGAGTTAAAACAAATATATATAAAATTATTCAAATGTTTAGTAGATTTTTCACTGCCATCTAATGGAGAAACAAATGTTAGACCCTTTAAAACACATTAAGGAGAGGTTTGAGAAAAAAAAATAGTTTGAAGAAAAATATATGTGCACTTCACTTGTTAAGCAACAGTTGTGATTGTTTTTAATAATCCAGTCAGGAGAACAAAGTGCTTTTATTATTAAAGCTCAAGTTATGCCAATGTTGGTAAATAAAATAAAATGGGAACAACAGGACCTTTCCTCATTAGTAGTCAATATTTGTCATACTTTACCTTTAAATATGTCAATAAACTCACTGAGACCCCACTGGTTTAGTGTGTCGCATACAAATGTATCCATTTCCAAGAACCGAAACTGAAAGTGAAAAAAAATTTGTTTATTAGTCCCGAACAGCAAAGCGCTGCGAAAGCCTATTGTTTTTCAGTTTCTTCCCCGATTCTTCCCCGTAAAGTCGTGCTGAATAAATGCAGACAGAATAACATTTAACAGCTCAAATTAGCACATTTGAGATGCTCACCTGTTTCTGAAGGTAATGCAAAGACTTCAGTCACGCAGGATGGGAGGAGAAGAAAAGAGCAAAACAGCAGGAGGAAAAATCTCTGAAAGTAGCGCGAAAAAAACACAAAGCGAACCTTTCGCAGAAGATAAGAGGAAGTGTTTTTTCACAGAGAGGTAGATTACTGACAAAGCAAAATAAAAAAAACAAAAGTGGGGGGCGTGGTCTGCAGGAAAACTCAGACGCGTGAGGAGGCGATCAGGAGAGAAACGCGGTAAAATGGCAGAAGCAGTAGTTTGAAAAAAATACAGATGTCATTTTTACATATAAAAAAGTGAAGATACAAATACCCTGGCAGGTATGATTTTTAGTTAATATGTTGCATATGTCTTAACATGTCTCTGTGCAGCTATAAAACTTGCTGCACGGCTTAGTTAAAGGGGCAGAATGTAAAATCAACTTTTTTTCCTTTTTAGCTTTAAATCATGTAGATTTATCAGAGTCACTTTGATTATTTTACCAGCGTTGCACTGAGAAATAGCTGGTATAACGAGCTGAGCTCCACACATCTGGGTGGAGAAGTGACAAGGTGTTGTGCTGCTCTGGCCTGGAAACGGCAGCTCAAGCTACAGTTTCGAAATAAAGAAAATGAACAATACAGAACAAGTGATATAAAATCACAATTCAAAAGTGACTATAGAACTGAAACTAACAACTAAAAATACAGTTAGAACCAAACAACCAGGTAATGATCATTTCCTCACAGTAAGTCTAGAGAAAATCTTTTTAGTCTGTCCATCAAGAAATCAAAGGTCCACCAGCTGTTAGTGAGACGTAGGAGCTCAAGGTTCATGAAGGTAGCAAACAACAAATCTCAGAAAGTGTCCCCCAAAGAGGGTTCTGTTGCTCTCCAGATGTACGATGGAGGGAAATGGGATGAGAACTGTGGTTGTCGCATACAGACGTATCCACAGTAGTTATTGAAGCTGGAGATGATCAAGGATAAATGATGCCAGATAGCACAGAGTTGATATGTGTAAATCCACTGGTCTGAGTTTATTCAGGTTGACAAGTTCTTTGAATGATGATGGACTCTTTGACTTCTGCACTGAATGAAGGTGTCTGTGTGTCTCCCTGCTGACTCAGGACCTTTGGGTCCCATCGTGGTACTTTGTCTGGACCTGCTATCTGATCATAAAGCATTATACCTTTGGAGGGAAACTGTATTTATAAGTTAAAATTACTGAAAGCCATTTATTCCATCATTTATACATAATTTAGTGATTTTACGCACGTTCATGAACACATTTCTTTTTTATCCCAAATCTTCACTTCACTCCTCTGATTTGTGTAAAATCTTATTTGTATGTCATGATAAAAAAAGAAAAATCAGATGATTTAATATCAGCATTTCAGTGTACCTGAAGCAATCCCACAATATCAAAACTTGTTTGACTTATTTTCCAAGTTTTTTGGCGAAGCATATTCAACAGGTTTTTAATTACCTGCAATCCATTACAACACTCTCTGTTTTGCACACAAGATAAAGACTCTCTTGTTTTCTATCTGTTTCCAGTTGTGACTTGTCTTAGGCCAACTGTGAGCTGCTGCATACATGTTATTTAATTTCTTTGACGCCACATTACATTGTATAAATGTAGTATATACATACATATATATGACTGAAATGAGCGCTTGAGAAGAAGTTTGTGTTTGCCAATAGGTTTTTTTTCCCCACACAATAAAAGACTTGGAATAGAGTTGTTTTCTATCCACTTCTATCAAAAAAATATACAATAAACTGCAAAAGAATTAGTTTATCTTTTTATAACCAGCAGAGCAATGAGATCCATAGAGAGACATTAAATGTCACTTGTAGTACTCTTTGATTCTCCCACTGGTGCATTGTGAGTCTCTGTTTTGGTACAGAAGATGTTTATCATAACGACTTCTCTTTTAGTTAGAAATGAATAAGGAACTGCTTTATGGGCGGTTCTTTGTATTTCCAGGAAGCGGTAAATCAAAAGGTTTCAAGCTGGTATCATCAGGTGCTTATGGAAATGTCCTGGGGGCAAATGCTTTATGGAAATATGTGCACTCAAATGCATTTCCACACAAGGGCTCTCACCCTTGCAACGTTTAACCCTTAAATTCCAACCTCATATATGGTTTAATTTTAGATTCTTAATTTGAATAAATTTCAGCTTATTAAAGGAAATACCATATCAATCTTCTCTTATGTCACCACCTTAAGATTTGGTTTGTATTTGTTTTGTGCATTTTTGTTTTCTTTATTCTGTGTAATTAAAATGTACATAAATGAATATAAATATGACCTGCTTGTCTTTTAGAGTCCTTCCTTTCCTATGTCAAAGCTTGCTTGAACTGACTCCATGGAGATACTAAAGAGCATTACCAGAACCAAGATGAGAAGAGTCTGAGTGGAAGAGAAGGAAACTAGTGCCAGAAAAATGTAAAATCATTGGACATGTTGACAGACGTGATTCTCCTTTAACCTTAAAAATGTATTGTCATTTTACATAATCTATAAAACTGCACCAGTGTACAGTGTGACAAATATGTCACAATGAAGAAAAAAACATCTGTGTGCTGAATTAGTAATGCTGTATGTGTTCACCAAGTTTGAACATACTGAACAGATTGGACCCCATCAGATAGGAATCAGATAGGAGCTGATTCATTTAGGTTTAAAATCTGTTTCCATAGTAAAGCTTTCCTCAACAGGTCTCTGAATTTCTATCAGTTGCACAACTTCACTTAATTCACTCTATATTTTTGCACACTGCATTCAAGCTGAGTGGATCGCGTTGCAGAGGTGAGAGAGAAGCAAAGTAAAGAACTACTAATGCACACATATTGAAATATAAGAGCTCTTTGCAGCAGGTTCTGGTGCCACAAAGGGGGAAAAGTTAGAGCTGTCTCTTGATTTCCTTTTACCTAAGAAAAAGGTAAAGTGTGCTGTGTGTTTAGTGTGTTTTATTCCTGACAACACAGACCAAGATGATTTCATAACCAAACTCATCCCTGGTCCCAAAACAAAGACTGAAGAATTACACAATATTCAGGTTATATAACTCTTCACTGCAGCAGTAACTAATTATCTTATATGTTGCGTTACAAGTGTGAGGCACATATTTCCAAAATGTAACACTGCAGCTATTAGTGACAAAATTCCCTAAACCTCCATCTTATCAATTGTCCCAATATAAAATTTAAAAAGTTTCCTCTGAACCCTGAGAGGATGAGGCTGAAAATCCACATGTTAAATATTCTGAAGAAGACACTCATGATGACTGACCTGGAAACCCGTCTTCATGCAACATTTAAACATATTCTTAGAGGTCTGAGACTTTCTTTTATTGTTAGGTTTGTTTTTCAAAAGATGGATTTTATTTTAGGGAGAAATAAGGTTTGTGTGAGTGTGTCCATCATACAGAGTGAAAAAAAATCAATTCAAGTCATATTATTTATTTCACCTTTTACCAACAGCAACAAACAGCTAAAAATCAAAGCATGTACAGGCAAAACTGTCTATTTTTAACACAGTTTGAAAGTAATTAAAATCTTTATTTGTTAAACACAAAAATGGTTATTGGTTTTCAGACATGCTAAAACTAACTTTATGTAAAATAAGCATAAAACCTGAATTGGACAAGCTAAACCTTGAATAAATGGTTCTAGATTAATTAAAGAAAACTTTGATAATCGTTTGAGAAACGCTTAAAACTCTTTATCTTTATTATATAGTAATAAAGTTCAGTCTTATCTAAAGCTTCACTTGGGACATGTTTCTTTCTCTAGTTTAACAAAGAGAAGTCATTCACTACAAAAAATGTCTCAAGTCTTTCAAAATGAAAAAAAAAATTGTTTACTTTTTTTAATGATGTTTTTTAGGAATCATTAATTACTATAATGATTCCTATATAAGCATTATTTCACAAGAAATGATTATCAAACATGCAGAAAGTTGTAATGGTAATATATATTTTTTTAAATTAATAATATTGGAGCAAAGTTGTTTCAGCTGATGATGTCAGGAAGTTTCTCATTAGGTTAATGTACAATATTTGGCTAAAATAGAGGAAAACGTTGCTGTACCACCCTGAAAGTCGTTACACAAAACAAATAAGAACTGCAAAGGATTTGCTAATGGAGACTATTTCTCAGTCAAACGTTCCCAAAATGAGCATAATGAGAATCATTGATGTGAAGACATGAAGACAGAGCAGAAGCTTCCCTTATGGTGATTCTCTTCATGGCTTCAGAGGACCTGTTAATTTGAAAGGAAGATGTTTTATTCAAATCATATACACCAATGATCAATGTTGACAACAAAATTCAATACTTTACCGTTTTCATGAGCTTTCTTAATTTGAGCTGTTCTTAAGCTCACTGTAGAGTTTCTTCACCATTTCAAGCTCTGCAGAAACATCTAACAAAGCAGTTTTTGATGAGATGAAGCATCAAATATTTACAGAATGTCTTTTAGGCAACATTTCAAACACAAATAAGTTTTGCTTTACCTGGAATCGATTGACAATCTGTCCTGAGGGAGAGATCCATGGAGTTGTTCAAAGTGTCCTTCATTGTTTTCAAAACTTCCACCTAATTTAAGATTAAAAATCCTTATTTTTAGGTAGAAGTCTAAATTCAAGACAAACTAATTTACTCATAAATTATTCATAAATATATGAGTAATTGCAGAGGGAGTCAATAGATTTTCTTTTAACATTGGTTTAGCATTTTACATTGTTTAAAAAAGCTGTTTTAGATTCATTTAAAGAATTTAAAATAATTTTTACACAAAACAAAAGTTTTAATAAACTGAGTTTATTAAAAGATTTAAAACACTTGGTTTTGTCCAATACCATAATCTAACTGAGTGTCACTGGTCTTATGAAAAAGCAGACTTTTAGTCAGAGATGTTGTCTACGATCTTTTACTACAAATTTGTTACCAGAAAAACCACATTAAGGTTTTTGACTGGAACTGTGTAAATTAGTCATATATTGATCTTTCCAATGATCAAACACTTCAGGTTTATGTGAAGTACATCAAAGAATGTACCTCATGCCCACTATTAGATAGATTTTTAATGTTGTGGGCCTTTTTATTCTACTGAATACTGTAGGAACCTTATCAGAGTGCAAGGCATCATGAACTTTGACATGTTGTTCCCACATTGATACATTTCTTATCAAGATCGTTGAAATATATTGAGTGTGAGTAATTGTGGAGGACTTTGTTTCTGATATACTTGATACATGGATAGTTCAGTTCTTGCTCTGAATGATCAGCATAAATACTGTATCAACATTAAAATAAGGACAAACCATTAAGTGCAGGAGATGATTCAACATGACGTTTTTCGCGTTTGCAAACATGGTGTCCTTTGATTTATGAACATGTCTTTTTACTGTTTCTCTCATTTTCTCCAGCATACCAGAACCGGAGTATCCTGCTGCAGCTGCAACAAAAAGATAAATCACAAACGGTAAGAAAGATTTTAAATATGTTTTATTGTAAAATAAAGTTTTTGTAATTCTCACTCTGGTAGCATTCTTTCATGGTCTTCTCAATTGTTTCTGTCAGGCTGTTGTACATTATTTTCTTTCGGTCTCTAATCATTTTGTTCAGCTTTTTCTTTAGTTTTTCCTCCTATGAGACATGTTAGAAAAGCAATTTTACTGTGAAAACTAAAGAAAAATTGTTTTCATTAAAGACTGATAAATTGTTGCAATGCTTGCATTGCATATTTTCTCTATTGTTTACCTCTGTCTTGAGAAAGATCAGCTGCAGTTCCACCTCTTTGTACTTTTTCTTCAGACTTTCAATGTCAAGTGAAAACTTGTCAATGACACCATTAAATGGGCCAAGTGTTCTTTCATTTCTGAAACATTTTGATTTGCTGAAGTCATTCACAAATCATACTTTATTATAACTTTCTTTTAATAAACCTTCGAATTGTGAATTTACAAATTTTATACTTTCATCAGAGTTGAACAAGACTTTTCATGCGTGCTAAATTCTTACGGGAAGGTTTTCTTGAATTCCTCATCAATGCTGTCAGTCAGGAATGAAGTGAGTTTCATGTTGAGGTTGATTTGTTCTCCGTTTATGGGTTTGTGGACTCCACCATTTTTGAAAACGCACTTTAATGTTCCGTGATAACCACCACCACTCTTTCCCTGAAAAATAAGACATTACTTTAAAACGCAACAGAAAATTTAAATTCACTCCGTTGATATTGCCAAGTAACATACCACAGGTTTTAGAACGTTTTCCAGCTTTTCTTCACATGAGCTTTTTGATCGTTCAACCCCTTCAAGCAGGCATTTCTCAAAAACCAGGTAAGCTCTTTCCATTGCTTTTTGTACTGGATCAAGTTGGAGGGTTATGTTTCTCTCAAGCTTTTCACAAACTTCTGTGTGTATTCCAGTCTGAAAAATGGCAACTACTTGTTAGTACATGTTGTAAAAACTGGTAACGGTTTATAAAAGAGTAATAGTACTTGCATCTGAAACTTGTTTAATTAATAATAATAAGAAATAATAAGCAGATTATTCCTAAACTTCTTCCAAGAGCTTAAATTAATTAAATGCACAATAATCCATCATCCAACACAGAGACAAAATGGACAAACGATCATGTTCATACACACATGCACACCCAAACACCTCAGGAGAATTTAAAGGGATCAATGAACCTGATCGTTTATTTTTTGACTGTGGGAGGAAGCCTGAGTACCTGGAGAGAGCTGCACAATAATTTAAATTCATAAATAAATAAAAAATCAAATGACATGCAGAAAATGTTAATTAAGAGCACTGCATATTAAAAGTGAACTGGCTTTGAAAGTAGGTAGAACATTTGTTTTCAGCTGATACTGGAGATTATACGGCCAATTCAACTTTAAACTTCCAATCTATGGTAGAAAGGAGCGAGACAAAGACTTCGGGTCTCAGACTCTGTGAAGAAGTGATGATGTGCAGAAAAGTCAGAGTTATGTTGAAGGTGAAATGTTATGGAGAGACTTGGAGGTTTGAGGAAACTCACCTCTTTTTCCAATCTGGCTCCTTGAATCAAAGAGAGAATCCCATGAGCTCCAGAAACATAGTTCAGCGTTTCTGAGTGATCATCATTGAGATTTTGCAAAAAATCTTGAAGCTTGGGGATTTCTGTAAGAAAAACATTAACTTTTATTTCTACAGTGTCACAGCCAGATTGCTGAGAGGATCTTAGTTACCAACAAAGCATTCAGAGAAATTAGACATTTAACATACCAGTGTTCTCTGGACTGAGAATCTTTGGTTTCAGAAACTCTTTGGAGCTCACTGTGTACACTTCAAAAGAGTCATCACTGAAGTGTTTCTAGGTAAAACAGATTATATTTTCCAGAAATTAAGATCCCAGCAAGACCTACAGAAACTCATCCATCTTTAGTCACATTGATTACTGCAAGTGTTTGTCTACAAAAAGGCAACTTTGCAGAATGTGTCTGTTCACTTTCTCACTGAAACCAGGTGGATAGAGCACATCACCCAGTTCTAAAGTCCTTACACTGGCCTTGTGTGATTCATAGAATAGGCTTCAAGATTCTGTTGTTACCTTATAAATCATTGAATGGCTTAGCACCAAAAATACAAATTAAGTCTTTTGGTTGCTCTGCAAGCCAGAACCAGAACTAAACAGGGAGAAGCAGCTTTAACACTTAAAAGCCACTTGTTTAGAGTTGCTTTGAACCATAATAAAAGAGACAATGACCAACATGTTGATTGATGATTTTAAAATGACATTTGACAAACTGTTATATATATTGTTTGACTGCATGATGCTTTTATGATGTAAAGCTTTTTGAACTTTTGAACTTTTTGAAGTTCAAAAAGCTTCAAAAAGCTTTTTGAAGCTTTGGAAGCTTCAAAGACAATTGCACATTGTCTTTGAAATGTGCTATAAAAATAAACTTGACTTATTTATTTTGTAGCTATAGACAGTATTTATTTAGTTGTTGTCTTGACATGCAAAGCTCACCTTAATCTTGTGCAGCTTGTTGAATTCTTTGCGCACTGCTTCCTTTACTTTCATGTTTCTTCTGAGAATTTTAGCCTGAAGTTCAGCTGAGCTGATGGAAAAAGACATATTGATCCTTAAAGTTGATTCAGCTGAAGAATTTAGATTCTCCACATAATCCTGATCCATCACAAATCCTATTTATTTGACAAGTTCAATTCTTATAGAGTTTAGTGGAAGCAAGATAAAGTTTTGCAAACGGACTCTTGTTGAATTTTCCAATTACTAATTTTTAAGAACATGTCTTCAGTATGAAATGTTTTGCACACTTTTGTTGCCTCATTTCACTTACTGATCAGTAGAGTCTTCAATAACATCAGATTTTGTGCAGATAAAGTGAATGTTTCTGCCTCCCCACCGTTTCCTAGGAGACTACTGACACTCTCCAGGATTTCCCAGGATTCTCTCTCTGATGCTGCTCGGTTGACTTCAGTGACGATCCACACAGTAGAACAGTTTCCAACAATCTGGACCAGCAATAAAGATATAATAATGATCAATAATATGTGTTGACATGTTTCTGTTTTCTTTAGATAGCAGCACTTTACCCCTTTCCACATTATATCTCTGCTCTTGTTACGGTCTCCATGTCCAGGAAGGTCCACAAGAGTGATGTGCTGCGGGAAAATCATCTGGCACTTTGACAGTCACACACTTCACAAGAGGCCAATACCACCTGGTTATGCCTTTTTCTCCTCCATGATTTGATTCAGATCTTGTGTATTTAATCATTTTAGCAGATAGCTCTTCAGCCTGCGAAAAATGGAAAGAAGGTAAACATGGGAAATTTTATTTTAAATCAAAAGTTTAAATCAAAAGTGCTTGTTTAGTTTAACTTGCAAGACCAAGTTTAGAAATTTAATTGAGAAATGTTCCTCTCCATGAAATATGGAGGCAAAAGACTTACAGATCCAGAAATAATATGAAAATTAGTGGTTGGGCTCAATTAACATTTTTAACTGAGCTTTATCGCAGGGTCTGTTATTAATTATTTCGCAAACAATCACATTTTAATTGAAAACTATGTATAAAATAAGCAACTCCCCTTGCTGCTGCTAAATTATTGAATAGACTGATTAGCTGGAGAGGAAAGATATTTATTGTATTCAGTCTGTTATTTAGGTTCTTCAACCAGAAACAGATGGATGCAAAGTGTTATTATACCCATTCAGCTTTCAAACATGTCAGAAATTCCTGATAATTTCTGTAACTTCTTTGAAAAAATACTTCTTTAAAAATATGAACAGTAGATACTGACAATATTTATTGACAAATTAGCACTTAAATAAACACAAAAATATATGAGCTGCTTTGCATCAACAATTTATTATTATTATTATTATTTTTTTCTTCCTCCGAAGAGGTTTTGCGGCGCCAGTGGCTCGTATTTTTTACAGTAGGCAGACAGGAAGGAGGGCGAGGAGAAGGGAAGACATGTGGCAAAGGTCGCCGGGACCAGGAGTCGAACCCGCGACGTCCGTGTCGAGGACTGAGGCCTCCAAAAGTGGGGCGTGCTTAACCCCTGCGCCACCACAGCACGCCCGCATCAACAATTTATGTTTAAATGTTGTGTGTTGCTGGCAAAGCAGGAGATGGAAGCTTCTGTGTAAATATTTAGCTTTAGCTGAGATTTGTAAAACAAAATTGAAGAATCATGTGTTCAGCCAAGTGCATATGTAAACACCTTTCGGGTACTTATTTACACATTTGTACTTTTAGAATGGATCCTACATAATACTTTATAAATGAGATCTCTGGTGTTTGAGTCAAAGAGGATGAGCAGCATTAGATGTTTGCACATTGTTGTCAGCAAACCCTCTCTACATATTTAATAAGTTCATAACATTTGTGGCCATTTTCAAGTGGTTTAATTTCATAGACTAATAAAATATGACTAAAGTACCATTCTCTTTCTTTATTATTTGTGGCATATAAATGATTAAATGAAACCACTTATATATTTCTAGTAATTCCTGATTTTGGCTGTCCTGGCTTTCCATAGTAACACTTTCAACAATTCAACAATTCATTCACCATTTCACACTTACTGTTTCACATGACAGTATCTTTCCTGTGGATTGAAGAAATTCTGGTATTTCTCTGAAATATTTGGGGTCCATTAGTTGTTCAGAAGATTTTTGTTTCCATTCCTCTCCATAGAGTGCAGACAGCTTTTCAGCAACATCCTGATAATCATCATCTTCATCCTCTTTTTTTCTGATCTGCAGTATTTTCTTGAAACTGATTCACTAACCACAACTCATCTTTCCATTCCTGGACATAAAAAAAAGTTTGATTAGCTCTATATTTACATTGTGATTCTTCAGTTTATGTGAAATAGAAGATAATACTTCTATAGTTTTTTTTACCTCTTTAGTGATAAATTCAATATGTGCCTCATACATTGTATTGCACATGTTTGCCTCCACTTTAATCATGACTGAAGTACATGCATCAACATCTCCAGATGGCAAAAGATTGGTTTCATCAATCAGAGCGTTTATCAGACTGGTCTTTCCAGCTCCAGTTTTACCAAAAAACACCGACCATTTCTCTTCTGTCTGTTTCCAGATCCTTAATTTTATCCCTGTGGAAAAAATAAAAAGTGTTGATATAGTGACTTTTTAAAACATATTAATTAATGTGTAAGTTTTAGAATTCATATTTATATTTAAAAATTGTATTGTGACAGGAATCTGAAACTGAGAATATTAACTTTTGAAGTCTTTTGCAAATACAAGGAGGTTGGAAAAGATTTTGGTCTCTTTGCAGAAAATTATGAGTGAGGAAGAGGAGGCATTGAACTTGTTCCATCATTACACAGCAAATACAATCAACAATGGGAGAAAATATGAACAAACATCATCATCACATAAAGACTGAGACTCTGCCAATAGCTTGTTGATAACAAAAGCATAGCTTTCAGAAATTTCAGAATAGCATTTGTTGTGTTGTTAAATGTAACAACTATTGTTACATTGTATTCTCCACATGCCTGGATCAGTGGGATTGAAAATACAGAAACATCTTCAGACTTG
>CAJVRI010001278.1:0-84641 GCA_911649635.1 Poeciliopsis gracilis
AAACACATGTAGATTGGGCGAACTCCCATGCACCCTCCAGGACCCTGCTGAGGGTGTAGAGCTGGTCCAGTGTTCCACGACCAGGACGAAAACCACACTGCTCTTCCAAGATCCGAGGTTCGACTATCCGACGGACCCTCCTCTCCAGTACCCCCGAATAGACCTTGCCAGGGAGGCTTAAGAGTGTGATCCCTCTATAATTGGAGCACACTCTCCGATCCCCCTTTTTAAACAGGGGGACCACCACCCCAGTCTGCCAATCCAGGGGAACTGCCCCCGATGTCCATGCGATACTGCAGAGTCGCGTTAGCCAACACAACCCTACAACATCCAGAGCCTTGAGATACTCCGGGCGAATCTCATCCACCCCCGGGGCCCTGCCACCGAGGAGCTTTTTAACTACCTCGGCGACCTCGTCCCCAGAAATTGGAGAGCCCAACCCAGAGTCCTCAGGCTCAGCTTCCTCAATGGAAGGCATGTTGGTGGGATTGAGGAGGTCTTCGAAGTACTCCGCCCACCGACTCACAACGTCCCGAGTTGAGGTCAGCAGCACACCACCCCCACTGTAAACAGTGTTGGTGCTACACTGCTTCCCCCTCCTGAGACGCCGGATGGTGGACCAGAATCGCCTTGAAGCCATACGGAAGACTTTCTCCAGGGTCTCTCCGAACTCCTCCCACGCCCGAGTTTTTGCCTCAGCAACCGCCAGAGCCGCAAGCCGCTTCGCCTGCCGGTACCCATCAGCCGCTTCCGGAGTCCCACAGGCCAAAAAGGCCCGATAGGACTCCTTCTTCAGCCTGACAGTATCCCTCACCGAAGGTGTCCACCAACGGGTTCGAGGGTTGCCACCACGACAGGCACCGACAACCTTGCGACCACAGCTCCGATAAGCCGCCTCGACAATGGAGGCACGGATCATGGTCCACTCAGACTCAATGTCCCCCATGTCCCCCGGGACGTGGTCGAAGTTCTGCCGGAAATGGGAGTTAAAGCTCCGTCTCACGGGGGACTCCACCAGACGTTCCCAGCAGACCCTGACCGGCATCCTCCCCCACCACCGGAGCCAACTCCCCACCAGGTAGTGGTCAGTGGACTACTCCGCACCTCTCTTCACCCGAGTGTCCAAGACATACGGCCACAGATCCGACGAAACGATAACAAAATCGATCATCGAACTGCGGCCTAGGGTGTCCTGGTGCCAAGTGCACATGTGGACACCCTTATGCCTGAACATGGTGTTCGTTATGGACAACCCGTGATGAGCACAGAAGTCCAACAACAGAACACCCCTTGAGTTCAGATCGGAGGGAGCGTTCCTCCCAACCACGCCCCTCCACGTCTCACTGTCCTTCCTCATGTGAGCGTTGAAGTCTCCCAGCAGAACGAGGGAGTCCCCAGGAGGGGCACTCTCCAGTACCCCCTCTAAGGACTCCAAAAAGGGTGGGTAAGATGAACTGTCATTTGGTCCGTAAGCACAAACAACAGTCAGAACCCGTCCCCCCACCCGTAGGCGGAGGGAGGCTACCCTCTCGTTCACCGGGGTGAACCCCAACGTACAGTCGCCGAGATGGGGGGCAACAAGAATGCCCACCCCTGCTCGGCGCCTCTCACCGTGGGCAACTCCAGAGTGGAAGTACATCCAGCCCCTCTCAAGGAGACTGGTTCCAGAACCAGAGCCATGTGTCAAGGTGAGACCGACTATTTCTAGCCGGAACCTCTCAGCCTCACACACCAGCTCCGGCTCCTTCCCCACCAGAGAGGTGACATTCCACGTCCCAAGAGCCAGTTTCTGCAACCGAGGATCGGACCGCCAGGACCCCCTCCCTCGGCCACCACCCATCACACAATGCACCCGACCCCTGCGGCCCTTCCCATAGGTGGTGAGCCTATTGGAAGAGGGTCCCATGTTTCTTCTTCGGGCTGAGCCCGGCCGGGCTCCATAGGTTAAAGCCCGGCCACCAGGCGCTCGCCAACGTGCCCCACCTCCAGACCTGGCTCCAGAGTGGGGCCCCGGTGACCCGCGTCCGGGCGAGGGAACACGAGAACCAAAGTTTATATGCATCATAGGGGTCTTCGGGCTGCACTTTGTCTGGTCCCTCCCCTAAGACCTGTCTGCCTTGGGTGACCCTACCAGGGGCATAAAGCCCCCGACAGCATAGCTCTTAGGATCATTGGGACACTCAAACCCCTCCACCACGATAAGGTGGCAGCCCGAGGAGATAGTTTTTCAATGAGAATTTAGATGAGTTGCTCCACATTTTCTTGAAAATCAAACAAAATGTTTCAGTCATAAAGAGTTCAACAAAATTACACAAGTTTTTCAGAGCCTTTTCTCAGCTTGTAGTGCAGCTACAATCAATTACTCCTAGATTGCATTCATGTCCAGAAAGGTTCACTGATGGTTTCCATCACTAATTCTTTTTTAATCTGAAATCTTTTCCTACCTGTGAGTTTTTTTTGTTTGTTTGGGGGTTTTCTTACAGGGAATCAGAATTAAGCCCTTTGCCTGTTAGTAAAATAAATATGGGCTGCACACTAAAAAGTTCTTCAAATCAAGTAATCTGATCATAGATCTTGTTGGTTCTCTTCAGATGGTTCTGTCAGCAACCTGACAGTCAAAGGGCCTGGAAATATTTGAGGATAAAGACATCCAACTGATTGTGACTTTTCAGTCTAATCTTATAGATTATAATCATGGTTTGATTTTTTTTTTTTTTTTAATAGACTCCCACGGAGTTCAGTTAATTTGCAGCTGTATCCATTTTCACATCACAGATCAGTCTACATCAATATCAAAATACCTTCGCTGCATGATCGGGTTCTCGAAAAACAACGTCCAATGTTTTTCTCAACTTCATCTCACCAACAAAATGGTGAGGTTATTGTGTGTTTAAAATGTATTTGTGCAAATAATCTTTCAAACTGCTTTACAAATATTTAAATATATGTGTGTGGGAAAATATATATTTAATTATGTGTTCATTGCATTTGTCCTGACAGAAAAAGATGACTCTGTGTGTCTATGAACTGAAAATGAGTCTCTGAGAGAGAATAGCTGCACCAAAATCTGTAAATGTGGAAAGTTTCTGTGCTGGACTGAAAATGTTCTGCCTCTGTTCTGTAAAAGAGGTGAACTGTGGACATGACGTGTGTTTCTGGGAACAAGATGTCTGAGTTCCCTCCTGACCTGAGCTCAGGTAACCAGAGGTCAGTGCTTGGATTGGGTTGAAAATATCACCAATTAAAGGCCTGGTCGGCATTTGTTCCAGTTCTGAATCACTGCAAGAGCTAAAAAGCTTTTGCAAAACGTCAAACTGATTTTCAGAGTTGGACTTATTTAATGCATGTGTATGTGTGTGTGTTCCTATATTTTACCCTAAGGACCTCTCTGCTGGATGAATAAGATTCAGCCTTTAACACACACACTAAATAAAGCTCTGTACAGGTCATTAGCACACCAAACAAATGAAATCTCTTCAGTAAGAAGGAAGGCGGTAGTAGATGTATTAGCATGAGAAACATGATAAAAGTGCCCCTCTATTGTGTTCTTATCAGAGTCCCATAATGCACTGGAAAGCAGGGATTGGCCCTGATGTTTGGACACACAACACTAAGCTTATCAGTGTCTGAGGCTCTCGCTCTAATGTTGAAAGACCACCATTGTTTAGGTCTTTAGGCAGAATACAAGAGAGATTTCTGGGTCTTCACAGTGGATTTAGCCGTGTGGATGGGGACCGGAGAATATATGACTGAAACCAGGAAAAGAGCACAAAGTCATAAACTAGACAGACTCTGAAAGAAAAGCAGGCAAACAGATCAGCAGGTTGTCTAATTTCACTCATGCAAACAAGCATTTTATTTGTGGGAGTTTGAGGATCATGTCTTCTCCAGGTGTCAGTACAACTGGTGGCCAGCTGTCATCAAAGAAAAACATCTGATGTTTTTCAAAGATGATCAAAAAGCATCTTCTTTTTATGTCAGTGTGATATGGATGGTTGGAATTACACCAGTAAATTATTTTCTAAGTAAGATCTGCAATTTCTGAGGAACCAAACACTAATCAGTTTTGAGATGTTTGCTTTTACTGTTAAAGGTTGGATTTTTCGACTCCTTCAGGCTCTAATGGACACATATCTGTTAGACAAAATTGTTCAACCTCCAGGCCAGACGTCTCCGCCCCATCTGCAGTTTGTAGGTTTGTAGATCTGGATGATCCAGAGGAATCATGGGAGAAGATTAGGTTCAAAACACATTTTGGTTTCATCTTCACATCGTCATGTTTGAAAGAAGGATGAGTTTGATCCCAAGAACTCCACCCAACTGTGAAACATGAAGGTGCAATAATCATGCTCTGCAAGTGGATCAAAAGGTCTGGACGGTACTGAGGACAGGATGGTTGGCCCATGTGTCATCAGATTTTGGGCAACAACCTCCTTCCCTCAGTGAGACCAATGGAGAAGGGTCGTAGCTGGTCTAACTAGTGTGACAATGACCCCAAACCCACAGCCAGCGGCACTAAGAAGTGGCTCCGTATGAAGCATTTCAAGGTCCCAGATTGATCTAGCCAGTCTCCAGATCTGAGCCCAGCAGAAAATCGTTATTGCCGAGCAACAGCCCTGAAACATGAACGATCTGGAGAAGATCTGTATGGAGGAGAAGACCAAAACTCTGCCACAGGTGAAGATCTACAGAAAACTCTGGAACTGGACACAAACGTTTCTGCACCAAACATTACATTCTGTTGCTCTGGAGCAGGGGTGCCCAAAGTCGGTCCTACATGTTTTTTTTTTTTTATATTTTAGTTTTTTATTTGGAAAGGCAGGATACAATTACAATTACTTATACAATCCAGCATCCCTCACCATGGGGATATGAAAATGAATAACATAAGCCAATCCAGGTTTTTTGTATAATAACAGAACATCAATAACAAAAGTGTGAGTGGGGGGGTTGAGTGGGTCTAGTCTCGATCTTTTCATGTTGGGTTAGGGGAGAGACACAATCAAGAATATAGGTTTGCCATAATCCTGAACCGGGCCATGATACACAGCACATTACTTGCATGTGACAGACATCTTTAGTCCACAGGAATTACAGATTTTACATAGTTAGTCCATTTAGACCAGATCCTGAAAAATGATTCCCTTCGGCCTTGAACAGAAAAAGACAGTTTCTCCAGAATGTAAATGTCCTGTACAATGTTGACCCAGTCCTCAACTGTAGGTGCTTCAGGCTTTAACCATTTTCTGGTGATTGTCTTTTTGCTTGCTGCCAGAAGCACCAACAGCAGTTTTTTATCTGCCAGAGTCCAGTTATCAAATGAAATGTTTCCTAAGTATAGAGATTCACATTTATATGGGATTTTTTTCAGGGAAGATATTATTTAGGTGGGAATATATTTGTTCCCAAAAAAACTTTGATCACCGGACAACCCCAGAAGATGTGGTGGTGATTTGCTGCATTTGTTCCACAGAGTCTCCAACATGAGTCACTGCTTCCCCGATGTTTTTTCTGAACTGGAGTTACAAAATAACGAACAGAGTTTTTCCAACAGAACAGCCTCCATGTATTGGAGCTCGAGGTCTTCCAGTGTAACTTGTTAATCTGTTCCCAGACTTCTGTTGAGATAGATAAATTTCCTTCTTTTACCCACTTGTTTCTTATGTAGTTTGTGTCACCTTGTTTAGACGATAGAATACCATTGTACAGTATGGAAATAAGTTTCTTGCATGAACCTGACTTCAACAGGGACAGAAACACTTTAAAAAGTCCTGGTTTAGCTGTGCCCCAATTGTCACCTATATTTTGATTGAAATAGGCTCTAACTTGTAGGTATCTAAAGAAATCGTCTTTCTCCAACCCTTTAGATCTCTGAAGTTCCTCAAAACTCTGAAACACCCCCTTCTGGGTAAATGTATAGTAAGTGGTTAATCCTTTTTGGATCCATCCTCTAAATCTCCCATCGATCTTGTTTGGTTTAAAAGCTGAGTCAAAGGCACACCATCTGAGTATTTTTATTTGGTTACCTAATTTACACATTTTAATCACCTTACTCCAAGAGTCCAGCATTGTGTGTAACATTGACCCATATGGTATATTCAGCCCCTCCTGTAAGTCCTTGTCCATCAGTACTGATATTAAAGGGATTCCTTCTACTGTTGTTCCTTCCAAATCTTTCCACCTTGCGTCGTAAGATCTAGAGCATAAACAGAACACTGTTCTTAACTGAGCTGCAAGGTAATAAACCTGTAGATTGGGAAGACCCAGTCCACCTTTCTCTTTCTTTAACTGCAGAGTACTATATCTCACCCTTGCCTTTTTTCCCTGCCAAATATACTGAGATATTATTCTTTCCCACTCTAGGAAACGCCTCTCTGGTATCAGGATAGGCAAACATTGAAATAGGTACAGGAAGCGTGGGAGAATGTTCATTCTGACCGACTCCACTCTAGAGTATAGATTCGAGAAAGGGATCAGATTCCATCTCTGTATGTCTGATTTCAGATTTTGAATGAGGGGTCCGTAGTTGACTTCAAAAATTCTGGAAAAGTCCCTGGGCAATGTGACCCCCAAATATTTTATGGAGTCTGCTTCCCAGTTCCAATTGTACAGGCTCTTAATATTGTTCTGTGGATTGTAGACTAAGACTCAGAATAAAACCTGAGTCTTGGCAATGTTTATCTTGTAGCCCGAGAGCAAACTATATTCCTCAATCGCGCCCATAAGTACCGGCAGAGTTTGAGCTGGGTTTGTTATGGTTAACAGTAAATCGTCTGCGAACAGTGACAACTTTTGTTCCCCGGATGCCATGAGAACTCCAGCTATATCCGCCCTCTGTCTTATCCACTGACTTAACGGCTCTATGAAAAGGGCGAAGAGGAGTGGAGAAACACAGCATCCCTGCCTCGTACCCCTTTCCAGAATAAAGCGGTCAGATAAATCTCCGTTAATTTTTTATCCTAGCCGATGGTTTATTGTATAAAGCTGAAATTACTTTTATTATGGTCTGGTGGAACCCAAACTTGGACATAACTTTGTAAAGGAAGGACCATCTGACCGAGTCAAAGGCCTTCTCCGCATCCAGACTCAATACAATAGTTTCTATTTTTTGTTTAGCCACGTGGTTTAAAATATGCAGGGTTTTTCTGATGTTATCTTGTGTCTGTCTCTGTCTGATGAAGCCAGTTTGGTCCTTATGGATTATCACTGGCAAGATGTCTTCCAATCTCTGTGCGATTATGGCAGTAAATAATTTGTAATCAATATTTAGCACACTTATTGGGCGGTAGTTTCCGCATTCTAACTTATCCTTTCCCTCCTTAGGGATTAGTGAAATAATTGCATCTCTCCATGAGGGAGGGATTATTTTATTTTCCAGTACATTGTTGAAAACTCTTAGTAAAACAGGTACTAAATGGTCTTGCATTTCTTTATACCATTCAGAGGCAAACCCATCCATCCCTGGACATTTTCCTCCTTTCAACTTTCTAATCACTGACCTTAATTCTGCTTCAGTTATTTCTGATATTAGTTGTTCATTTTGCTCGTCTGTAATGTTGGGCAGAGAGAGTTGGGAGAGGAATCTATCTATTTGCTGTTCATTGTTCAGTTTGGGTTGAGAGTATAGAGTTTGGAAAAAATCTCCAAAGCATTTATGGATCTTTTCTACACATGTTTCAACCCTATTTGTATTAATATTCTTTATTTTGTGGATGGTTCTGTCAGCTTGTTGTTTTCGTAATTTGAATGCTAGGAGTTTCAGAGATTTTGCCCCTGCTTCATAATATTTCTGTTTAGTGAAGAGAAGCTTCTTTTGTATTTCTTGCATGTTTAAATCATTCAGTTCTTTTTTCACCATTTCAATTTTAGATCTTGTTGCCCTCGAAGGTTTTGGAGTGTTCTTTCTGAAGTTTTTTTAGTTCCAATTCCAATTGAATTTGTTTTTGTTGTCTGATTTTCTTTTCATAGGATGAAAAAGCTATTATTTTCCCCCTAACCACCGCCTTTAAGGCGTCCCAAAGTGTCGCCGGACCCACCTCGTTGTTATCATTCTCTTCCAAATATTGTTTGATTTCGGTTTTCATCTTCTCTTTAAAGGTCGTACTATTTAATAAGTTTGTATTCAGCCTCCAGACCGTAGATCTGCTTTTTTCAGCCAGTTGAAGGGAGATATAGATTGGGCTGTGATCTGAAATGGGACTAGATCCGATCTCCCAACTTTTTAATCTATGTACATCTTTTTTAAACATGAAGAAATAATCTATTCGTGAGTATACATTGTGAGTAGAGGAATAATGTGTGTAGTCACGACTAGTTGGGTTCTTGTCTCTCCATACATCCACTAATCCCAGTTCATCCAGCATATTTTTCATTCTTTTACTGATATGTTTTGAGTTTGTTTTCCCGTTTGATGAGTCCAAATTTGGGTTCAGCCTAGTATTAAGGTCCCCAGCACAGATTACCACGCCCTGACTCTTTGTTGCCGCTAATTCAAGTATTTTCTTGTAAAATGACCAGTCGCTACCAGGTGGGGCATAGACATTAAGAAGACTTATCAAGATGCCATCTATCATTCCTGTAATTAAAATGTAACGACCCTCCCTGTCTTTATGTTCTGCAACATGTTTGTAGCACAAAGCGTTTGATATTAAAATCGCAACCCCTCTTCGTTTCCCGGAGCCGTGGGAAGAAAAGTAGACAGATTTAAACCCCATCTTATTCAGTTTGGCATGTTCAGAATCATCTAGGTGAGTTTCCTGCAGCATCGCTATCTGAACTTTATCTTTCCGGAGTTTGGATAGAACTCTCCATCTCTTAATCGGATTATTTATACCGTTTATATTGAAAGAAACTACCTTTAACTGAGTCTTCCCCATTTGTGTAGTTTTCTCCTCCATGTCACTGATGACCCTGAAACTTCCCCCCCACTCACAAGAACTAGTATAAACAGAAAATAAACAGGAGAACCAGAAACTAACATATAAACAGGAACCATGAAAAAACAGAACATGTTCAGCATCCAAGGCAGGGGTCTGTTGACTAGACCCTGTTGGGCCTCTTGGAAGGGGCCCAGAAGGGAAAAACCTCCCATATTGTTAAGGAGGGCCCTTACAGGTGGCAGCAGCCCAAGTAAGAGTAAACCCCAAATCAACCTTTTTAAAATCCCGTCGTCCTTAAATCAGCCCTCTGTACACTTATCTCTGGGAGGAAAATCCAAGGAGGGGAAATGATGGATCCTTCAGATCTCAGATTGAAGGTGGAGATGTTCTTCTGAAGGCCCGGAGCCTCTCTTTGTAGTTTTCTCCTCTTGCAGAACCGGAGGAGCCTTTCTGTTTTCTCCCATCCGTTCTGCTCCAGGACAGCCGCTCGATCTGCTCCTTCAGAGAAGCTGGGGACCTGATGACTTTAACTTTGTAGCCCTTTTTAGCCAGGTCCTCGGTGGTTTCCTCTATGGTGTCGTAGGTTCTGGTTCCTTCTTTATGTTTCACTCGCAGCCTCGCCGGGAAGAGCGTCTGAAACGGAACCCCGTTTTCTTTCAGGACCCTCCGAACCTCGGTGTACTCTCTGCGTTTTCTGAGGATGGCTGGTGGGTAATCATGATCCAAATTTATTCGTTTTTCACGCCAGACAAATCCTTTTCGCTGCCAAGCCTTCCGAAGCAACAGCTCTTTATATTTGAAACTCAGAAATTTCACCACGATGGACCGTGGCGGCGCGCCCTCTGGTGGCTGCGGACCCAGCGCCCGGTGTGCCCGTTCAATCTGCATGTCCGGCCCGCTGTCTTCCAGACCGAGCCCCTCTTTAAGTAAAGTTTCCACAAAAGCAGCCACGGATTCACAGTCCTTTTCAGCCCCCTCTGGGACACCATAGATCCTGACGTTTTCCCTCCTGGAGCGGCTCTCCAGGTCCACCAGCTTATCTTCCAGACTCTTGTGTAGCTTTAGCATCTCTGCTACCACTTCCTCCGTGTTTTGGATTCTCTCCTCCGTCTTCTCCAACCTCTCCTCTACTTCACTTATCCTTGCGTTCGCTTTTCGTATTTCCTCCTTAATAGTCGAGAGTTGTTCCTTGGTTTCCTGGCGGAACCCTCTCAGCTCTTCCAATAAAATTTCCAGGCTAGCCATTTCGTCTTATTAGCTTCAGGCTATCGTTCGTTAGCCGTACCTGTTCGTGAGATATTTCGTCCTCTCTCTTCTAATTATAGTATCGTTTGGGCTTTGTTGTCGTCTTACCCCCTCTAATTGGCTTTCGCAAAGTAATATTACTCAGATGAATGGGAGTAAATTTACAATTTCTCCGGTTGTCTAGGGAGACTCTCTAGTGAGCAGCCATCTTTGCGGTGTTCCGGCCGGAAGTCCCCGGTCCTACATGTTTAGTCCTCTCGCTGGTTTAACACACCTGGATCCAATGATGGCTCTTTAGAAGGCCTAAGAAGAACATTGACATGCTGAAAAGATTCTTAATACCACTAGGGAGAGAACTAAAATGTGCAAATTCTTATTCCATGCAATTAAATGCTAATTAATTATTTAAAACGGATACTTTTTCCATGTCATGTCTCACATTTCAGGTGAATGTTATAGACCTCTCCACTTTTGGTTAGTAGGAAAACTTGAAAAATCCTTGGTGTATCAAACGCTGTACAGAACTTGTGAGTAGTAAATGCAACAAATACTGTTTCATGGTTATGGGGGGTGAAGTGGAGACAGAGTGAATCTTATATTAACATCTGTGTCTGTTGCTTTTGCTTTAACAAATTATCAAGTTGAACAAGCTTTAGTGCTTTGGGACATGGAGGCAAAGGATGTGTGAGTGTGTATTGATCTTGGTGAAGGATCTCTTACCTCTTCCCTCTCCGGGGGTTTAAACTACACAAAGCACACAAGCAGATACTCACAGGCTCCTCAGTGTGGAGTGATTTATTACAGCTTTGAAAAGGTTTGTTTATTCCATTACAGATGCACACAAAGTTCAATATTTCATTTTTCAAGTCGGCAAAAAAAGACAGAAAAAACTGTCTTTATTGCTAGCTATACAGAGACAACAAGTAACCTGCTACTACTTAAGAGAGATATTTACATAGATACAATTTATGTAAATAATACAATTTATGTAAATAAAATTAGAGAGTTGACGGATTTAACCGTATCGAATCACGATGTGTGGAACTGTCCAGCCTGGCCTCCACACTGAACAGCTTTATTTTTCATATTCATCTTTCCTGCAAAGTGTCATGCTTGGTTCTTGGTTCATGCGCTCGGTCTGTCCGTTGGTTTGCGGGTGGTATCCGGAGGTGAGGGACACCTTCGCCTCCAACGCCGCGCAGAACTGGCGCCAGACCTGACAGACAAACTGGGGACCCCGATCCGAGAGGATCTCCTGAGGGATGCCATAAAGTTTAAACACATTTCACCAGGAGCAATGCAGTCTGAGCGGCTGTAGGCAGTTTACGGAGCGGGACAAGGTGACAGGCTTTAGAAAAACGATTGATGATGGTGAGGATGGTGGTCATACCTTTCGAAGTGGGGAGTCCGGTGACAAAGTCGACAGCGATGTGGGACCAGGGTCGTCGGGGTACAGGCAGTGGTTGAAGGAGTCCAGCAGGAGGGCGGTTTGAAGATTTGTTGCGGGAACAGACCGTGCAGGCCAAGACGAATTCCTTTACATATAGACTCCCACCAAAACCTTCGATTAATCAGACCAATGGTGCGGCTGATGCCAGGGTGACCGGAAAACTTCGAGGCATGTATCCACTGCAGGAAACGGGAACGGACTGGCAGGGGAACGTACAACTTGTCTGGTGGACAGTGGCCTGGAGGAGGTTGGTCTTGTTGAGCCTGGCGAATGAGATCCTCGATCTCCCAGGTCACCCCACCCACTGTGCAGCTGGGGGGGAAGAATAGGAGCTGGTGCCTCCTCGGAGTCATCGGGGGAATAAACTCGGGATAGTGCATCGGGCTTGACATTCTTAGAACCTGGGTGATATGAAATAGACAGATTAAACCGGGAGAAAAACAAGGACCAACGTGACTGGCGCGGATTGGATCTCTTGGCCGACTGGAGGTAAGATACATTTTTGTGATCTGTCCAAACCAAAATGGGGTGTTCAGCTCCTTCTAGCCAGTGTCGCCATTCTTCGAGGGCCAGTTTAATCGCCAGAAGCTCTCTGTCTCCCACGTTATAATTCCTTTCTGCAGGCGAGAGTCTACGGGAGAAGAAAGCACAAGGATGAAGCTTGTGATCGTGATCCGTGGTCTGAGAGAGGACAGTTCCGACCCCTGTATCGGAGGCATCCACCTCCAGCACAAATTGTTTCTGGGGATTGGGTTGGACCAGTATGGGTGTCTGAGCAAACCGGGACTTTAGTTCTGCGAAGGCTGCCTCGGCTTGAGTGGTCCAGGCAAACACCCTCTTGGTGGAGGTCAGGGCGGTCAGTGGAGAGGCAGTTTGACTGTAATTACGTATGAATCGCCTGTAGAAATTTGCAAACCCCAAGAAACGTTGCAGTTGTCTTCGGTTCTCCGGCTTGGGCCAGTCCTTTATTTTGTCCTCTGACGCTCTTACCTGTCCGCCCTCAAGTACGTATCCCAGAAAAGTGACTGACTGACGGTGAAACTCACACTTTTCTGCTTTTACGTAGAGTTTATTCTCCAGAAGCCTTTGGAGAACCAAGCGGACGTGTCTTCGGTGGTCCAGGAGAGACTTAGAGTAAATCAAGATGTCATCCAGGTAGACAAACACAAACATGTTGATAAAGTCTCTAAGGACATCGTTTACTAACGCCTGAAAAAAGGCGGGGGCGTTAGAGAGGCCAAAGGGCATGACCAAATATTCGTAGTGCCCCATAGGGGTCTTAAACGCCGTCTTCCACTCGTCACCTTCTCTGATGCGAAGAAGGTGATAAGCGTTCCGGAGATCTAACTTGGTGAATATGGTAGCCTCTTGCACGGGCTCGAAGGCGGAGGACAACAGAGGTAAAGGATATTTGTTCTTAATGGTGATCTGATTTAACCCCCTATTATCGATGCAGGGCCGAAGGGATCCATCCTTCTTCCCCACAAAGAAGAATCCTGCGCCTAAAGGGGAAGAAGACGTGCGGATTATTCCAGCAGCGAGTGACTTGTTAATATAATCCTCCAAGGTTTGGCGTTCGCTTCTTGATATATTATACAGTCTGCTGTTGGGTAAAGGGGCTCCTGGCAGGAGGTCAATGGCGCAATCGTATGGCCTATGGGGAGGTAGTGACAGTGCTTTGTCCTTGCTGAAAACTGTAGAGAGGTCATGATACTCACTGGGAACTGTGGAAATATCTGGTGGTTCGTCCTCTGCCTGTCCTTTAGGGGTTGACATGGTAGGAACGGCGGAGTGGAGGCAGGTGGAGTGACATCTGGCAGAGCAGGCTTCTACCTTGGCCTCCGTCCAATTGATGCGGGGGTTATGTAGGTGCAACCAATCAAAACCCAAAACTAGGGAGGAACTGACGGCAGGGAAGACAAAAAAAACAATTTCCTCAGTGTGATTACCTGAGATCAGCATGCGAACGGGCCTGGTACGGTGGGTGATGCGTGGTAAGTCCCCACCATCCAGGGCTGAAACACGGAGGGGGTTTTGCAGGGGTTCAATCTCGAGGTCCAGTTGTTGTACTATTTCAGAGTTGATGAGGTTCTGCTCACATCCTGAATCGACGAGAGGTGACAGGGAAAAAGACTGGTTATTGACAAACAGGGTGATGGGGATGACGAGACGGGGTCTCGCAGGTTGTGGTGGAGACTCCGGCAGTTTCCCGGTCATTACTGCCGGACCTGCGGGTTTAAACGGACGGGACAGTTAGCGATGATGTGATTTGGTTCTCCGCAGTAAAGGCAGAGCCGAGAACGCAGCCTCCTCTGACGTTCCTCAGGGGTTAGGCGTGTGTGGCCTAACTGCATGGGTTCGGGGTCAGGCTTGGAGGAAGGGGTGTTCAGAGCAGAAGACTTATTGCCGTGTGTGGACACCTTTGAGGACAAAATCCGGTGAGTTCGCTCCTTTGTTCTGGAGCGGATTCGATTATCCAACCGTATAGTTAGGTTAATGAACTCATCCAGGTTCTCTGGTTCATCGATGGTGGCCAGTTCATCCTTTATTTGCTCATTAAGAGCGTGAAAAAATGCACTCTTCAGTGCAGTGGTGTTCCAGCCTGACGCAGCAGCTTTGATTCTGAAGTCTATTGCAAAGTCAGATACACTCTTCTGGCCTTGCTTTAAGCCATGTAAATCTCGAGAGGCTGAGGATTTCTCAGGCTCCTGACAAAATACTTGTTTTAACTCTTCTAAGAACTCTGGGAATGTACAACCATAGCTCAAGGCTGAGGTAAACCTAGCCTCAGTCCATTCTAAAGCTCGGCCCGTCAATAGGGATAACGTATGAAATCTTGGAATCATCATGAAGGAAACTTTGCGGTGAATGATTGAAGATGATATTGCACTGGAGTATTAAACCTTTTACCTTCTTAATATCTCCAGAAAACTTGTCTGGTGCGGCTGGCCGGACCTCGGGAAACATGGAACGGTTAGGTGGATCAGGAACTACAGGAGGGGTGGATGGCGCACTGGGAACCTGCTGAGCTGAGTTCTGTAGAAATTTAGCAAGTTCGGTTAATTGATGATTAGTTTCTGCTTGGCGGTTTCCCAACTCTCTTAATGCAGATTGGTGGGACTGAATCAGGGCATATTGTTCAGATAAAGCCCTCCGGATGGTGTCCACGGGGATTAACGACTGGCCTGAGTGTTCTGTCATGCTTGGTTCAAGTTTATTAACCCACATGCAAGAACGCGATCAGGAGTGGCTGAGATGAATGTAAAAATTTTATTGTAACCAGGGAACTGGAAAACGGGAGTGAATACTGGACCAGATGACCAGTTCGTCTTATTGGTGGAGAAGTGTGGTTGCAGCTTAGCGTCGGAGGAAGAGGACTAGTTGGAGGGCGGACAGGCAGGAGATCCAGAACGTGGCGATTGGGCGTCAGGGCTCACGGTGAAACTGGCTTGTATATTTCTGAGCCGACAGTGCAATCAGAAGCAACGAAGATAAGCGGGTTACCTGGCGTGAGTAAACACAGGAGTTATCGCAGAGAAGAAACTCAGAGGGCCTTTGTATGAAACGTACGTTACCGAGGTAAACAAACACTCAGGCGAGGAAGCGAAGTGCCTCTGCTCCTAAATACCCCGACCGCGCCTCCCAAATCCGCCACAGGTGCGTCCACGGGGTTGGCAGGGCTAAACTCCAGGGCCCAGTCTCCAGGCGACCTCTGGTGGAGGCCAAGGAAACCAGCAGAAGTTCCAGGGAGGGGAAAAGCAACAACAACAAAAGAAAACGAAAAGAAAAACAAAAGAAAGACAGATCCTGACACAAAGAAATTTCTTCTGTTGTCGTCACAGTCTTCCAAAGTATTCATGCCCCTTTATACTCCACATGAATATGTTTTTTGGCTACAAACCTGGATGAAAATGATTCATTTTTTCCAAAATATTTACAAATCCTACCTATGTCATGCATTTATTCATTTCCTCTGATTTAATACTTAGTAGAACACCTGTCACGGCAGTTACATCTGCAAGTCTCTAGGGGGTGTCAATAAAATGTATGTCAACTCTTCTGCTTGGCAATAATGGCAATATAGGACATTGTTTGTCATATATTGCCAAAGATTCTCAATTCAACATAGGCTTGGACTTTGACTGGGCCGTTTTTGCATGTGAAAATGTTTTGAGATACAAATCCATTCAACAAATATGTATATCATTGAATATTATTGCTCTTGTCAGCAGCTGTTGAAAGTAACAAATTAAGTAACTTGTAATCTAACTTAGTTACTTTCTGTAAAACTATTTGAATCCACGTCATTTTCTCTTCTTCTGCTCACATGGCTTTCTTCAGGGTTGCCAGAGTCTGGTCCTGGAGAGCTACAATCCTGCAACTTTTAGATGCATCCCTTCTCCAGCACACCTGGATCAAACCAGTAGCTTGTTAACTGGCCTCTTCTCTTACATGTTGATGAGGGAATTGAAGCATGTGATTAATGAAGGGTTTCATCTAAAGGTTGAGAAATAGTATTTCTCCACGACTGGAGGTGGGTACTCCCCTGTCTCAATGAAAGGGCTGTTTGACAGACACACACACACATGCACACGCACCTACACGCACCCGCGCACACACTTACTGCATTCTTGCATATTTTTGCCACTGATTAGAATAAAATATGGTCTAAAACAGCAGCCTTCCTGAGTGACTTAATGTGCAGGTTTCCCCTCTCTCGTCACCTCTCTTTCTGAGCTCACTGATGTGATTGTCTGAGTGTTCTGTGTTCTGTTCTGCCTAATAAATCAAAATGTATCAGCTTGGTGTACACGCCTTTATGTACACAAAAACAAACACACACACACACACAGTTCATAATGGACTGACCATTTGTCATTCTCTGAGCTGTTGACAAGAAAAATGTCTTAGATGTGTGTGTGTGTGTGTGTGTGTGTGTGGGGGGGTGTGTGGGGGGTGTGTGTGTGTGTGTGTGTGTGTGTGTGTGTGTGTGTGTGTGTGTCGGGGGGGGTGAACACTTGACTCTACAGCTTCATTATTATTCATGACTGATGATACTGCCGTGATGTCATCAGGTGGTTAGTTTCATCTTCATGCACACGTTACTCATAGTTGTAGCTTGTTCACAGAGACACTGACATTTACTGAAACTGTGCATTTAATTCCCGTTGGATGTCCCTCAATGCATCTTGTGAGAAATTATTAATTCAATTCCTTGTTATGTTCTAATATTTTGTAAAATTGACTTTTTCTTGATTTATATCATGTTATTCCTTCATCAAAAATATGCTTGGAGTTATCCTTTGATTCTTTGATGTCTGTTTGATAAATCCTTGAATTTCCGATGGCAACCGGTGCCCAAACACTTACTCTAACAAAGCTCCGCCCATTTCTACAAAAACTCCTTTGAGCAGCAGTGTCCGCCCCCTCGGCCTCTCAGCTCCTCCAGACTAGCAGCAGCAGCAGCAATTAGCAAACATTTGTGGAGCTGAGCTTTTCATCAAGACTTACCTCTGAGTGCAACACACCATAAGAATGTTTATGAACGGCATAATGAGAAGCATCAATCCGATGATGTGCTGAAGGCAGAGTGACAGACCAGGAGCTTCTTAAAGAGACAGAAACCCATCTCAAGGTGTCAAATTCTGAAGCCAAATTCCTTTTAAGTCATGTTTGACATATTCAGGATTTTCATAACAACAGAAGGGGACGTAGTTATGTGACGTCATAAAATGGCTTTGTGTACCTGAAAAATACATACTACATTTTAAACCTCCTTAAAGTTTATTGCATTCTTGTAAGATGATAATTTTGTTGATTTGGTGAAATTTTTATCCCTGTTGTGGCAAGTGCAGCTCATTCTAAACACTTTGTGATTATTTGCTGATGTGTAATTGAAAAGATGAATGAGATTCTTCCATATTTCCTGATATATGTGGGATCTCTGGTGTTTGAGGACATAAAGTTTCTGTGTGAAGATTTTTCACAGTTCATCTTTTGTTCATTGTTTCTCCTCATTTCTTTGCTTTAAAGGACGATGTTCCATGAATCATTAACAGCAGAGTAATTATGCACTATCAAACTTGGAATATTACCCCACTTAGCTAATGTTTAATGCTATAATTAATTCTGAAACCTGCGAGCCAACATTAATTTATTTGATTAGTACTTTGCAAAGTCACACAGAGGTTTTTCACTGTTTTGAGGTATGTGGGTTTGTGCTCGTGTGTTAAGCTTTAAAATGTTTTTACATTAATTAAACTATGATACAGAGTGAGAGTGACTAATGAGAATTCCTCACTTCACTTTTCATGTGTTTCATTTTTTCTTCTTGTGTTTCTGGACAGAGTTTTAACTTTCACAGTCTAATTGTGGATGTTTTCTTTGGCATCTGCCAGGCAGCAGCTGATCTGATTATTAAAGAAATTATTTCACTAGGAAATTGTTGGTTTACTAAAATTGTGAAGAAATATATATATATATATATATGTGTGTGTGTGTGTGTGTCTGTGTGTGTGTGTGTGTATGTGTATTTATGAATGCGTGCGTGTGTTTGTGGGTGTATGCGTTTGAAACTCGAAACTTTGAAACTTTTGGGCTGAAGGACCTCAGATAGAGTAGAAATATTAAACTTAAATATTTCATGGGCAATATTTAATGTGAAAAGGTTTTATTGGATTGAGCACAGAGAAACCCAGAGCCTGAACAGCTGATGTGGCGTGCCATTGTTTCATTCGCTTCTGAATTTTCCAGGAACAGCATCACTGCTAAGGCTGCAGATGATCCTGTAATCATAGAGCTATGCAGGCGCAGAAGCAGTTCTGACGTTAGCAGGAATTTTAAAAAGAAAACGTTCCTCAAAAGTTCAGGTAAAGAGCCGAGCAGGTAAACGTAGCTGCTGTTGGATGAAAACAAAGCAGCTGGAATGGAGTTTGTATGCTCTCTTTCACATACTCAAGCTTCCTTCCACTGTCCAAATTTATGGATGTAGGTTTATTTGTTTTTTGTCTCTGTTTCGTCCTGTGATGGCAACCTGAACAGACTGCCTCACCCAATAGCGGCTGGAATCATGCATCCAGCTGGTTTTAGATTGTCAAAGGTCCAGCTCATGTCCACACTGTGTCCAGATGCAGGCCGTACCTCACTCACATCTAAGAATTCAGATAGTGACAAGCTTGTAGCAGCTGCAGCTGATCCCTGGACAGAGGGTTGATATATCAAGGAGGCTGTGGAGCTTTTGTTGGTGCAAGAAGGTCTACTTTCAGGAATAAAGATCGGGAACCATTCTGACTGAGTCAATGTTTGGTAAAGATTTAATTTTTAGCTCTCCCTTATTGAGCCTTAGATATGCCCCAAACTATTCTGTTTTTTTTTTTTTTGCCAATTTCTGACTGAAGATTGAGAAAAAAATATTAAATAAAAATTGAAGACATGTTGATGATGTGTCATGTTCTTGCAGGCAGCTATAGGGTCACTGCTTTGACCTGTATTTTGGAGAAACCAGTGGTGGCTGACCTGGGTCAACAGCAAAAACAAAGATAAAAACATCTCATTTCTTAGTCACTGTGTGTCTGGCACGGATTTAACCACAGGAAAGTAACTTTGCTCCTCCCAGTGCTGTCTGAAGTTTCCACTGTCTGTTGTGAGCTGATGTGCCAGATGGTTTGTTTCATTGAAACACCTGGAATGTTCTCTGTGGAGATCATGTGGGAAAATGGCTGGCATTTTCAATAAATCCTTCCAGGTGATCGAAAGGAGCATCTGTCCATCAAAGTCTCAAGTGAACTTCAATTAAACACACGAACTGGATGAAACCACAGGAAAGTCATCAGGGAACACAAGCTGCCATTGTTGATTGTCATCATTTCTGGAGCTGTCTGTCTGGGTTAATGGAACAAACCTTTTGTTTAGAACAGACATGACATGTCTTGAAGACAGGAGAATTTATTTCAGGGTGCACCATGTATCTATTAGTTTAATCTGAAGTTTGTGCCTTCAAATAGAACATAGATCTGTCATAGCAAGAAGCTTGTAAATGTGGCACACAGGCAGGAGGAGCCGTGAACTCCAGTATCTACTTATGCAGAAACACCAAAACGTAAAGTTAGTTTTAATAGCTTGTTTCCTTAAAGCACAGTAAACCACAGAGAAGCTTCAGTTCCATGATAACTGTATAACTCTTTCAAAGTATTAGTAAGCCATTTATGGTGCCTGTTCTGTTGACTGCTTCGCTCTTCCAGGGTACTTATGCATGTTTGTGAAAACACTGACAGTAATTGATATTTTCAGACCAAAACCTTAAAATTGTCAGATATGTTGACTGACATTCCTTTCCTCCAATCTTGCAAAAATATTGCAATTAAAACAAAAGACTCACAGTGTGACAAATGTGTCGCTTTTCTGAAAAAAGAAAAAAAAAAAACGTGACAAGTTATTGTGCTGATGTCGCAAGTGTTTAACTGCTGATCACAACACTGTTGTTTAGATGACAGGTGGATCATTTAGGATTTGAATTTGTTTCCATGGTAACAGCTTACCTGCAGGTCCCTGTATTCCTATGGTCTGTATGACTTCACATCGTTGTGGACTTTGTGCTCAGTGGATTGTGGCGCAGCACTGTGAGCGCAACAGTGAGGTGACCTAGCCCAATCTGAAATGGTTTACTACTACCACGATTAAATAGATAACTATTTAACTGAGTTATCTATTAAATAGATAAGAAAAACACAGTTTATGTGCTTTGAAAACACTTAAAATGTGCAACACTGGTTAAGTAGATTAGCCAAGTTTTAATATAAGAAAAGTCATCTTGTCACTTAAACGGAGGAACAATGCTGATCCAATTAGCAGTGTAACATGTAAACATGACTCTGGTTTCTGTGAGCGCATCTGGTTCAGCTATCAGCATCATTTCTCAATCATTACTTTCTGTTTCACATGAGACTTTATGAGGGAAATAAATTGCCTTAAAGGTAATTCTTATTAAAAGGATTACATCCATATAATCCCCTTTGTCCCTGTGGACACCCCAAAACACACACACACACACACACCCCACACACACACACACACACACACACACACACACACACACACACACACCCCCACACACACACGCACACACACGTACACATTATACATAACCAGATTAACACGTGGAAATAAATGTGTACAACCTTTTTGATATGCTACAAATGACAGAACACACCTCCAATAAAACCTCAGAGGGTATTATTGGAAACCATGTTTTCCCGTGTGTGTGCAGGTTCATGGATATTACACCACATAACTGTGACCAGACCAGGCACCTTCTTGTGTGTGTTGCAGGTTTGCTATGTTGAATACACACCTGTGTGTAGAAGCTGATTATGGAATGAGACTTCATTTTGTTTATGCTCTCTCCCCTCATCCCCAATTAACAAAGACAAATTCGCTTCTATCATGACTAATGAGAGAGTTTAGCGTGAAGGAACTTGGAATTTTCATAGTGAAAAGAAGACTATTTATTCAATTTTCATGAAAATGACAAAATGCAGCCGATTGTCCATGACTGTAAAGGGGCAGATTAGATGAGGATGAAAGGAAGAGATGAAAAAATGGGATGAGGGAGAGGAAAGGAGATAACACCAGTTTTCACATTTCTGTTAACTTCTGTAAAGCTAAAACTGGACTCACTTTTGTTTTCATTTTTTTTTTCATTTATTTATTTATTTACTTCCATATATTGTGCAGTAATGAACATTTCAAATTGTGCCCTTGACCAACCTGAGATTCATAAAGTTAAAAAAGAAAAAGAAACAGTTTCAATAAAAATGGATCATTTAATATAGAAGGTTGACAACATTTCTTCTCCTAAAAGACCACATAGCTACGTTTACATGCAGCCTTTTTTAACATTTGCTCTCAGAGCATCAGGAGACAATCAGAAAATTACTGACAATGAAGCTAAAATCTGAATATTTACCTTTTAAAACATTTCGAATTCATAGAAATACATGTCTAATTTGGAGTGTTTTAGAGAAGCATACCCAGCCACCACAAATCTTAACAGTCTTTTTTTTAACTGCTGATTGCCCAATAGTCCCACACAAATAGAAACTGTTTGATTTTTGACATTTTCAGATTTTAATCAACAAAAGGATGTACAAAACCTTCTTGCCTTCATTACAAAAACCTCCTTTACTTTAGGAGATACAATCCATCAGAATAGAAAGAAAGTAGTGTTGAGTGAAAAATGACGTAGGCTACAGATGAACTGAGACAGATGCAGAAAAAAAGAAAAAAAGGTGTAATGCAACATTCAATGGACAAATGGCAACATCTTGATTATTTGTTCCTTTGCAGGTGGAGCTAACAGGAAGCAGTGTGTTTGACTACGTCCACCCTGGTGACCACGTGGAGATGGCAGAGCAGCTTGGCATGAAGCTTCCTCCGGGGAGAGGCATGTCTCTGTCCCAGGGAGCGGTCAGTGAAGACGGAGCGTCCTCAGCGTCATCATCATCACACTCTGAGACACCTGAGCCAGGTAGGAGAGCTGAGACCGGGGTGTAAGGACATGAAGCTCAGAAGCAATTTCACTCAAGTGACTGGCATTTGTAGTGTCACACATCTTACTTCCTTCAGACAAATCCATGGAGAACTGTGGTTTACTTTAAATAAATAATAATAAATAATAATGTAATAAATAATAACAAAATATTTCAACAAAAATAAAATGATGATCTATATTGATAATAATCTAGTCACCAATGTTGACATTTTTGTGCTCCCGTTGTCAAAAGATCCAAAGGGGTGAATCAGGTCAACATTTAATCCATGTATGAACATAGTGGGAGTCTTGTATTTTTGGGGGGGGTTGTTTTTTTTTCCTCAGATATTGTCAGTAATCATGATTTCCTACTTCTATAAAGTAAAAGCCAGCCAGGTGCTCAGCTGCTCGGTAGCAGAGCAGGTGAATCCATTAATGGAAGCTACTCTTCTTGATGCAGTCGTCCCAGTTTCAAATTTCGGCCGTTTACAGCAACTTCTCTTTTCTCTGCCCTCCTTCGTATTGAACTTCTACTGAAAACCAATTAGTGCCAGAAAAGGTTTTGCAAAAGTCAGTCATTAAGGCCCACAGGAAAAACCAGCCTGTTTTAAAGGATTGTAGATATAGAAGATTCAAGAATAAGCTTTTCACCTTTTAAGCTCTTCCTTGTTCGATTTCTCACTTTTTACTCTAATAATTTAACAAATGTAAAGGAAACAATAAGAAATGTTGTTTGTACAAGAAGATTTAAGAATTGTGCTATGTATCTATTACTGCTGAGCAACACAGCTATCCTAAATGTTGTCATGCAGCATAACCCTCCATTATATTCAGTCTGTTCATTCTATTTAGAAATGTTCTTGCTAAATGTTCAGGTGGGCATGAAGCTTCCTCCGGGGAGAGGCATGTCTCTGTCCCACAATGGCTTATGGAAGATATCTGATGACAAAGATTAATCTAATTATATTGATGTATTTTTTGTTCTGTAAACTGTGATCGACTGTATTTTGGTTGCGGAAAATGCATCTGAGCAAAAAAATAATCTGGGAAGTAACATCAGTGTAAGAAAGCAGATGGATGTGAAAGTCTACGTTCACTGAGCAAAAACAGTAAATGAAGTTGAAAATAACTGATGCACAGATATTTATTGATTAATTTTGTTCGTTGAAAGGACTTAACTCTGAGATACTTCAACTATCCACACTGAGTTTGCTCACTGGTTTTCTGTTAGCACTGAGTCCTGTTGATGGTTTTGAGATGGCATAGAGTCATTGGTTGGAGTTGAGGCACATCAACCAGTTTCCAGTCCTTTGTAGGGCAATGCAGAAAAAACCTGATAGAGTTTAGATTTGACCTAGAAAATCCAACCCAATCTGACCCGGTCCATAGACATTGTTTCTGATCCTGATCTGACTGGTTCACTTTAATTAGAGTATTGAGTCTAATAAAGTGAATCCATTTTAGAATCCTTGCAGACCTTGGACTTAGTAACATATCTTCCCCTGTTTTTAGTGTTTTTAACACCTTCCAGCACCTTTCTGTTCCTCATTGTAACTGCAGGGTGAGTCAAACTGCAGATTTTATGGGATGTGTGATTGATAGAGAAGGGCGGTTCAGGTTACAGTTTATCTAATGCCTGCACCTTGTTTTCTTTCTTTCTTTTGTCAGCAGGAAATTACCTGCTCCTCTGTTTAGATTAGAATAAGTGGACTAACAGATTGTTATATTGTGTGTTCTCCTTTAGTTTTGTCCAGAAAGGTCATAACCACTTTACCATGTCCATCCCACCTCCACACCTGCTTCACTCACTAAACAGCTTCAGCAGTGCCGCAGTGGTGGATTTACTTTCTTATTTCTACAGCATCTACCCTTAGTCTAACTTTGCAAAAGTTCTCCAATGCTTGTTTTCTAATATCTTCTTATTCACTGCTGAATTTTGTAATGCAACACTTTTATTGTTCTACAGTGGAAGGGCTCACAATTCTCCATGGGATTCTTTGTCCTGTCTCTTCCATTCCTTCATGTATCTATCCCCTCATCTTCCACTGCACCACATGTTCAAGACTTTTTACCTTCCAAATGCTTTTCATTGTGCCCTCACTCAGTCTCTCATGCTGATGATAATTTAAGCATTAGGGGGAAATCCATTTATAAATTAAACAAAATGACTTGATATCCATCAAGTCCCTTAGTTCATCAGCCTGTTCAAACAAGGAGTTGAAGATTGGCTTTGCGGCGACCAGGGTCTTCGGAGACGGCACAGTAATTAGATCTGCCGCGGATTTATTCTGGGCTGATTGGGGCTGGTGATGGGTGTGTGTGTGTGTGTGTGTGTGTATCTGTGTGGGTGAAAGATTTTTAAATTAATTGGAGTCTATTGGAGGTCCACATTTTAAGGTTTTTTTTGTTCTTTTTTTTTTTTTCCTTTGACTTTGTGCAAACCTCTAACAAAGCCTTTCCATGCACTAAACTAAAGATAGATAGTGACGCAAAGAGTACATCTATGTGGTCATCAATATCAATTTGTCTGAGAGAAAATGAAAGCAATGACACTTTTTTCACTTTGGATTTGCCCTAAAGGTGCAAAAACATTAAAAACTGAAGAAGCGAAAGAAGAAAAAGGATTTAGTGTAGATATCTCATCTCAGTGATTACTGACATTGACTTGACCAAAGAAAGGAGAAAGACAGAAGTTGCCAAGAGAAACATGTTTGCTCTCCATTGTTAATTTGTCGAGAGAGACAGTAAGGAGGAGAGGCCGGGGATGGAGCGACATGTTCCAATGAGCATGAGTGTTTAGCAATGTTAATTTGTCTGTATGAAAAAGCAGGGAAGGGAGGAAAAGGTCTCAGGCAGACATGCAGGAATCTGAAAGAGTGATCCCTAATGACACTCTGACCAGTCAGAGGAAGAAAGGCAATTAGGATTCATGTATGTGGTATTTAATGCAAATCTGCATTGAGAGCAAGGAGCCAGATGAGTGAATAAATCTATGCTGCTTGTAGCTAGCAGTAGATTTGTTGCAAACTGACAACTCAACCACACATTCAACCCGAAAAGATAACTTCAAATATTGGAAGTTGTGTCAACAGCAAGGAAAGGGTGCGCTGGTGTTTCTTTAGTTGATTCATTTTATACCTTTCCAAAACATAAAGGCAAAAGTTCTGTTATTTAGATGTTTCGAGAGGACAAACTAGGAAGTTGTGGCTGTTGTTTACTTACAAGGTGATCTGTCACATTTGCATTTAGCAAATTCTGATACAGGGACCATCTTTTTTACCTATCCATTCATAACTGCAGGGTCACTGGACTGGGCAGATTCCAATCATCCATCCATCCATCCATCCATCTTCTGCCGCTTATCCGGGGTCGGGTCGCGGGGGCAGCAGCTTAAGAAGGGAGGCCCAGACTTCCCTCTCCCCAGCCACTTCCTCCAGCTCCTCCGGGGGAATCCTGAGGTGTTCCCAAGCCAGCCGAGAGACGTAGTCCCTCCAGCGTGTCCTGGGTCTTCCCCGGGGCCTCCCTCCCGGTGGGACGTGCCCGAAACACCTCACCAGGGAGGCGTCCAGGAGGCATCCTGACCAGATGCCCGAGCCACCTCAACTGGCTCCTCTCGATGTGGAGGAGCAGCGGCTCTACTCTGAGTCCCTCCCGGATGACCGAGCTTCTCACCCCTATCTCTAAGGGAGAGCCCAGCCACCCCTACGGAGAAAACCCATTTCGGCCGCTTGTATTCGCGATCTCGTTCTTTCGGTCATTACCCAAAGCTCATGACCATAGATGAGGGTAGGAACGTAGATCGACCGGTAAATCGAGAGCTTCGCTTTTTGACTCAGCTCTCTCTTCACCACGACGGACCGGTAGAGCGCCCGTTTCACGGCGGATGCTGCACCAATCCGCCTGTCGATCTCACGCTCCCTTCTTCCCTCATTCGTGAACAAGATCCCGAGATACTTGAACTCCTCCACTTGGGGCAGGACATCTCCCTCGACCCGGAGAAGGCACTCTACCCTTTTCCGACTCAAGACCATGGTCTCAGACTTGGAGGCACTGATCCTCATCCCGGCCGCTTCACACTCGGCTGCGAACCGCTCCAGCGAGAGCTGCAGATCACGTCCCCGATGAAGCCAATAGGACCACATCATCCGCAAAAAGCAGAGATGCAATCCTAAGGCCACCAAAACGGATCCCCTCAACACCCTGGCTGCGCCTAGAAATTCTGTCCATAAAAGTAATGAACAGAATCGGTGACAAAGGGCAGCCCTGGCGGAGTCCAACCCTCACTGGGAACGAGCCCGACTTATTGCCGGCAATGCGGACCAGACTCTGACACCGGTCATACAGGGACCTGACAGCCCGTATCAAAGGGCCCGGTACCCCATACTCCCGGAGAACCCCCCACAGGGCACCCCGAGGGACACGGTCAACGCCTTCTCCAAGTCCACAAAGCACATGTAGACCGGTTGGGCGAACTCCCATGCACCCTCCAGGACCCTGCTGAGGGTGTAGAGCTGGTCCAGTGTTCCACGACCAGGACGAAAACCACACTGCTCTTCCAAAATCCGAGGTTCGACTATCCGACGGACCCTCCTCTCCAGTACCCCTGAATAGACCTTGCCAGGGAGGCTTAAGAGTGTGATCCCTCTATAGTTGGAGCACACTCTCCGATCCCCCTTTTTAAACAGGGGGACCACCACCCCAGTCTGCCAATCCAGGGGAACTGCCCCCGATGTCCATGCGATACTGCAGAGTCGCGTTAACCAACACAACCCTACAACATCCAGAGCCTTAAGATACTCCGGGCGAATCTCATCCACCCCCGGGGCCCGGCCACCGAGGAGCTTTTTAACTACCTCGGCGACCTCGACCCCAGAGATTGGAGAGCCCAACCCAGAGTCCTCAGGCTCAGCTTCCTCAATGGAAGGCATGTTGGTGGGATTGAGGAGGTCTTCGAAGTACTCCGCCCACCGACCCACAACGTCCCGAGTTGAGGTCAGCAGCACACCACCCCCACTGTAAACAGTGTTGGTGCTACACTGCTTCCCCCTCCTGAGACGCCGGACGGTGGACCAGAATCGCCTCGAAGCCATACGGAAGTCTTTCTCCATGGTCTCTCCGAACTCCTCCCACGCCCGAGTTTTTGCCTCAGCAACCACCTGAGCCGCACGCCGCTTCGCCCGCCGGTACCCATCAGCTGCTTCCGAGTCCCACAGGCCAAGAAGGCCCGATAGGACTCCTTCTTCAGCCTGACAGCATCCCTCACCGAAGGTGTCCACCCAACGGGTTCGAGGGTTGCCACCACGACAGGCACCGACAACCTTGCGACCGCAGCTCCGATGAGCCGCCTCGACAATGGAGGCACGGAACATGGTCCACTCGGACTCAATGTCCCCCGCCTCCCCCGGGACGTGTTTGAAGCTCTGCCGGAGATGGGAGTTAAAGCTCCGTCTCACAGGGGACTCCGCCAGACGTTCCCAGCAGACCCTCACAACACGTTTGGGCCTGCCAGGTCTGACCGGCATCCTCCCCCACCACCGGAGCCAACTCACCACCAGGTAGTGGTCAGTGGACAACTCCGCACCTCTCTTCACCCGAGTGTCCAAGACATACGGCCGCAGATCCGGCGAAAGCGATATGGACACCCTTATGCCTGAACATGGTGTGATAACAAAATCGATCATCGAACTGCGGCCTAGGGTGTCCTGGTGCCAAGTGCACATATGGACACCCTTATGCCTGAACATGGTGTTCGTTATGGACAATCCGTGACGAGCACAGAAGTCCAGCAACAGAACACCACTCGAGTTCAGATCGGAGGGAGCGTTCCTCCCAACCACGCCCCTCCAGGTCTCACTGTCATTGCCCACGTGAGCGTTGAAGTCCCCCCCAGCAAAAGCGAGGGAGTCCCCAGGAGGGGCACTCTCCAGTACCCCCCTCCAAGGACTCCAAAAAGGGTGAGTAAGCTGAACTGTCATTCGGCCCGTAAGCACAAACAACAGTCAGAACCCGTCCCCCCCACCCGTAGGCGGAGGGAAGGCTACCCTCTCGTTCACCGGGGTGAACCCCCAGCGTACAGGCGCCAAGATGGGGGGGCAACAAGTATGCCCACCCCTGCTCGACGCCTCTCACCGTGGGCAACTCCAGAGTGGAAGTACATCCAGCCCCTCTCAAGGAGACTGGTTCCAGAACCAGAGCCATGCGTCGAGGTGAGACCGACTATTTCTAGCCGGAACCTCTCAGCCTCACACACCAGCTCCGGCTCCTTCCCCACCAGAGAGGTGACATTCCACGTCCCAAGAGCCAGTTTCTGTAACCGAGGATCGGACCGCCAGGACCCCCTCCCTCGGCCACCACCCATCACACAATGCACCCGACCCCTGCGGCCCTTCCCATAGGTGGTGAGCCTATTGGAAGAGGGTCCCATGTTTCTTCTTCGGGCTGAGCCCGGCCGGGCTCCATGGGTTTAAAGCCCGGCCACCAGGCGCTCGCCAACGTGCCCCCACCTCCAGGCCTGGCTCCAGAGTGGGGCCCGGTGACCCAGCGTCCGGGCGAGGAACACGAGAACCAAAGTTTGTTTGCATCATAGGGGTCTTCGGGCTGCGCTTTGTCTGGTCCCTCCCCTAAGACCTGTCTGCCTTGGGAGACCCTACCAGGGGCATGAAGCCCCCGACAGCATAGCTCTTAGGATCATTGGGGCACTCAAACCCCTCCACCACGATAAGGTGGCAGCCCGAGGAGAGGAGATCGCTTGGTATTGCTCCAATCAGTGGTGTTCAAACCTGGACAGGTCAATTAAAAGCCTACATGAACTGCTCTGTATACAGGTTCACTGAAAGATAACATGACATTGTCTAGTTATTTGTCATTTCCTCTACTTTTGAAGACCCGGCACCCGTTTATTTGTGAAATTTAGTCTAGCTGATGGGTCTCCTCATGACTACATCATGCACGTGCATGATACTATTAAGAGTTTCTGTTGCTATATATAAATATTAAGGTTCGTTGTTCCCTCTGTGCTGGAAACAAAATGTTTTGTTACATCCTGGAAAATAGGGAAGACAGAAAAACGAGAGTGAGTTTCTTATGCAGCAATTTAACACAATGAGGACACATCACAAAAACTCCCTAGTGGAGGACAGAGCCACTACCAATCGATCCCAGAGAGCTTTACTAGCTGATTGCTGATTAACTGTCAATTGTAAATCTATTTTTTTAATCTAAACTCTTGCAGTATGAAAATAACTCATCGTTGCCTTCCTTCCTAAAAATAATGATCTAATATATATATATATATATATATATATATATATATATATATATATATATATATATATATATATATATATAAAATTCCCTTCTCACCCACCGCGGGTGGTTCTTATCCTCTGAGCTCGGGTCCTCTACCAGAGGCCTGGGAGCTTGAGGGTCCTGCGCAGTATCTTGGCTGTGCCAAGGACTGCACATTTCTGGACTGAGATGTCTGATGTTGTTCCTGGGATCTGTTGTAGACATTGCTCCAGTTTGGGGGTGACCGCCCTAGGGCCCCGATGACCACAGGCACCACTGTGGTCTTCACCTTCTAGGCCCTCTCCAGTTCCTCCCTAAGGCCCTGGTATTTTTCCAGTTTCTCGTGCTCCTTTTTCCTGATGTTGCAATCGCTTGGTATTGCTACATCTACCACAACGGCTTTCCTCTGTTGTTTATCCACTACGACAATGTCTGGTTGGTTCGCCATTACCATTTTGTCTGTCTGGATCTGGAAGTCCCACAGGATCTTAGCTCTGGCATTCTCCACCACCTTTGGGGGTGTTTCCCACTTTGATCTCGGGGTTTCCAGTCCATATTCTGCACAGATGTTTCTGTACACTATGCCTGCCACTTGGTTATGTCGTTCCATGTATGCTTTCCCTGCCAGTATCTTGCACCCTGCTGTTATGTGCTGGACTGTCTCAGGGGCCTCCTTGCACAACCTACACCTTGGGTCTTGTCTGGTGTGGTAGATCTGGGCCTCTATTGCTCTGGTGTTTAGGGCCTGTTCCTGGGTGGCCAGGATGAGGGCCTCTGTGCTGTCCTTGAATCCAGCTTTTTCCAGCCATTGGTAGGATTTACTGATATCATGATGGTTGTGTGGCAGAGTTGTCGTCTTGCAATCCAAAGGTTGTAGGTTCGATTCCAGCTTCCTCCGGCCACATGTCGATGTGCCTCTGGGCAAGGCACTTAACCCCAAATTGCCTACCGGTCTGCGTATCGGTGTATGAATGTGTGTGCGAATGGGTGAATGTGACTCTAGTGTAAAGCGCTTTGAGTGGTCAAAATGACTGGAAAAGTGCTATATAAGTTCAGTCCATTTACCATTTTACCATATCAGCCACTTCGGTTATTTGCTGGTGGTACATCCCATGTAGGGGCTTGTCCTCCCATGATGGTATCTCTGGCACCTCAACCTCTGTTCCCTGTTGTCTGAGACATTCACTGAGCACATTGTCTGTTGAGGCTTTGTCCCTGATGTATTTATGGATTAAGATCCATAAATACATCAGGGACAAAGCCTGATGTATTTGTTTCATCAGAATGTCGTTTCATCCTGGACAGTGGTTCTCACACTCACTAGTCCTCTGCCTCCTTCCTTGCGGCCCGTGTACAGTCTCAGGGTGCTGGATTTGGGATGGAACCCTCCATGCATTGTTAGTAGCTTTCTAGTCTTAATATCTGTGGCTTTTATCTCCTCCTTTGGCCAGCTAATTATTCCAGCAGGGTATCTGATTACTGGCAGGGCATAGCTGTTTACCGCATGGATTTTGTTCTTGCCATTGAGCTGGCTTCTCAAGACTTGCCTTATTCGTTGGAGGTATTTAGCTGTGGCTCCTTTCCTTGTGGCCTCATCGAGGTTGCCATTTGCTTGTGGTATACCTAGGTACTTGTAACTGTCCTCTATGTCTGCTATTGTTCCTTCTGGGAGTGAGACCCCTTCTGTGTGGATCACCTTCCCCCTCTTTGTAATCAGCCGACCACACTTCTCTAGTCCGAATGACATCCCAATGTCCGTGCTGTAGATCCTGGTGGTATGGATCAGTGAGTCGATGTCTCGTTCACTCTTGGCGTACAGCTTGATGTCATCCATGTAGAGAAGGTGACTGATGTTGGCCCCATTTTTGAGTCAGTATCCGTAGCCAGTCTTGTTGATAATTTGGCAGAGGGGGTTCAGGCCTATGCAGAACAGTAGCGGGGACAGAGCATCTCCTTGGTATATGCCACATTTGATGGACACTTGTGCAAGTGGTTTGCAGTTGGCTTCAAGGGTGCTTTTCCACAGCCTCATTGAGTTTGCAATGAAGGCTCTCAGAGTCCTGTTGATGTTATACATCTCTAAGCACTCAATGATCCAAGTATGCGGCATTGAGTCATAGGCTTTCTTGTAATCAATCCAAGCCATGCACAGGTTGGTGTGTTGGGTTTTGCAGTCTCGGGCAACTGTGCGGTCTACGAGGAGTTGGTGTTTGGCTCCTCTGCTATTTACACCAATACCTTTCTGTGCCATGCTCATGTGTTTATCCATGTGTTTGCTTATCTTGGCCGCTATGATGCCTGACATGAGCTTCCAGGTTGTGGAGAGGCAGGTTATTGGTCGGTAGTTGGGTGGGACTGGACCCTTTGATGGATCCTTCTGGATTAGGATTGTCCGCCCTTCAGTTAACCATTCAGGGTGAGTCCCACTTTGTAGCAGCTGGTTCATTTGGCCTGCCAGTCGCTCATGGAGGGCAGTGAGTTTCTTTAGCCAGTAGGCATGGATCATGTCAGGTGCTGGTGCTGTCCAGTTTTTCATACCTGAGACTCTTTCTTGGACATCTGTCACAGTGATGGTTACCGGGGCTTGCTCAGGGAGGTTGCTATGGGCATCTGTCTGTACTTTCTGGGTACTGGTCTTTTCATTGTACCCTTGTGGAGCTCTGACAGTTGGCTCACTTCCCTCCTTGTTACATGGTGGGTATTGGGTCTCTCTTATAGCCAAGTATCTCAAGGATCACTGATGCTGAGTTGTAGATCAGCTCATTGGTTTCTGTTCTGTCATTCACATTCTCAATGAGACTTTCTGATGGTACTTCACTCAGCCATTGTAATTGGCGCCTGGGAGGCCTGGTTGTCATTCGGGTCATGATTCTCTCTGAGCTGCTGATCTCTCTCAGGTCAGCAGCTGTGTATCCCCTCACTGGGTGGGGACTTGTAGTTAAGTCCCCACAGTTCTGACATCCGGGTTCCTCCCATTTGCCGTAGCATTTGTGTTGTATCTTGTCAATCTCAAGTTGTGACAGCAGTTGCCGTTTGCGGATGTTGGAACACTGAGCTACTAGTTGTTTAGCGCTTAGTGTTGACTGGGGATGTCGAAGTAACCATTCCTTCCCCAGTCTTTCCATGTAACCTCTCTGACTAGGGTTACTTGAGTAGTAGCATTCCAACAGATCCACATTTTCATGTCTCGCCCATTTCCGTCTTGTTCCAGTAGCCCATTTGTCATCAAGGTGCTCTGGTTCCCCAACACCTGACGCAGACCTTGTTTGGCCGGGCGACGTCTGAGCCGGCATGTTACGCAACTTAGTATCTCTCATGGTATGAGGTAGGTGATATACTGACGCCTTATCAATTGAGCTATCCAGTCATATATATATATATATATATATATATATATATATATATATATATATATATATATATATATATATATATATATATATATGCTGCTCAAAAAAATAAGGGGAACACTCAAACAACACAATATAATTCCAGTTACATCAAACTTCTGTGAAATCAAACTGTCCACTTAGGAAGCAACACTTTCCTAAAGCAACACTTAGGACAACAAAATCAACAATGATTTTGTTGTCAGCACATTCAGCTTTGTACAGGACAAAGTATTCAATGAGAATATTTCATTCATTCAGATCTAGGATGTGTTATTTGAGTGTTCCCTTTATTTTTTTTTTACAGTGTATATATATATATATATATATATATATAATGTGTGTGTGTGTGTGTGTGTGTTGTGTGTGTGTGTGTGTGTGTGTGTGTGGGTGTGTGTGTGTGTCTCAGTATTTTTGTAATACTGTGTATCATTTCACTAAATCTCTGTCTGCTACACTAAGTTCTCAGACATTCCAAGCCTTTAGATCTGCAACCAAATATTTAACAGTTTCAACTTTAAATCTGAGCCACTTTTCTGAAGCATTTTATTTGCTCTAGTCGTCCATGTCCCGATGTAATTACATCAGCCCTGAATTCAGCTTTACACTCTTTGATCTTCAAATCCCTTTAATACAACAAAGCTTGACTTTTTTATTGCTTAGTCTATAAATTATGACCTATTGCTATTGTAAGGCCCCTGGTACCAGTCTGATTGACTTATTTGGCAGGTTGTGCATCCGCTAACCCTCGGCATCTCTTGCTCTCCTGTGTTTTTATGAATTGGTCTGTAAAAGACTTTTCACATTTCCTGCATAAGTATCAAAAAAGCATTTTCCTAAAAATCATAGACTTACATTTTACCTCATTTTTAGTTAGCATAAAAACTAAAAATGAGTTCCATTAACAGTCCTAGCTTTTTACAGAAAAAAAATTTCTTGCCATCTAAAGAAATTAAATTATTCTTATAGTTTAAGAATAATACTCTTAAATTATTCTTTAAGAGTAATTTCTTTCTTGTAGCTGGAAAGAAATTCATATCAGAAATCAGTTGATGGCTAAACAAGCCAAATGTGGATTAGTGTTATGTAAGTGTCACCTGTCAGTTTAAATCTCAGGTTATCAGCCAGGCTTGTCTCTCAGGCAACTCTGTTGAAATATATCAGAAAGCTGGCCCCATCATTTTAATTATAGTCACATTCATAAAGTGCTAAAATTGAAGTTAAAACATGAGATGACCTTGGAGGAAAGAACCTCCTTTGAAGCTTGACGCCTCTTGCCAACACACTCTTGCAGTTAAAGAGACTCATCTTTAAAAGCACATGACGCAATTTGACTAATATCCGTCAAACTGAGGCTGAGAGCACCAATGTCTCCAACTGTTCTCGAGAATGAGTGGTTGAAAATGATTACTCATAAGGGTAATTCAGAGTCAAGCTAAAGGGAAGAAAGACTTCTTGTATCTCTTCACTTTTTTTCTCTGTACTTATAAAAATTCCATATTATCAGATCAGTCTTTGGTAGATGCTTAGAATGTATCTGTTGTCCTCTGCCTGTTGACTTTGAATGTGGATACTTGAGGTGAATTGTAATATTCATGATAAAATGACTGAGTGATGACTAGTTGTGCTGAGTAAAGGAAATAAATAATTTGGAAAGTCAGGGGGTTTTTTTAAGGCTGAGTAAAATTAAAGTCTTGAGCGTTACACCAGGTGATATTCTGTCATCAAAAGAATATCACCTTTTGATGGTAATATTCATCAAAAGGTAATATTCTTTTGATGAGAGTCAATTATTTGAAATCCTTTCTTAGACAGGAACCCAGTTCCTCCATTATTATTATTATTATTATTATTATTATTATTATTATTATTATTATTATTATTATTATTTTGTTATATTAAAAAAATAAATTTTCTTATATTAAAGTACGGTGGCCCTGAGGTGCAAAACACTGTTGTTGTGTTTTCGTTAATGTTGTAGTGTTTTTGTCAATGTTGTAGTGTTTTGCACCTCAGGGCCACCGTATTAAAGGGATTATAATAATTTAACTTTTGTCTTGTTTTGCAAACAAGACAAAAGCCAAAAGCTCTTGAGTGTTACACCAGGTAATATTCTGTCATCAAAAACAGACGTGGAGTGATGCTTTGATTCTTTGCATGTTTGAGAAATCCTTGAATCTCCCGTGGCAACCATCCAGGGCTGCCTGAACGCTTGCTCTCACAAAGCTCCTTATTGGAGCTGCAGTCTCCAGGTGAACTTCTGCCTCACAGAGCAGCCCTCAGCTGTCAGTGTCATGAGGAGCATTGTTGTCATGACGTCCTGAAGGCCACGTGTCGGTAACAATAGGAACTTCTTAAAGAGACGGAAGCCTATTTGAAAGCGCCAAATTTCCAAGAGAGATTTGATAAGTACAGCATTTTCATAACAATTGACGGTCACATAGTTACTTAATTTCTCTGTAAAATGTCACTATGTCAGTATAACCCCCTGTGTTTAAATTTATGTTCTAATTCTCCCCAGAAAACCAGACAGTGGATCATAACAGTGCTCCACTGTGCGCGTACACATTGCATGCATAGTTGTAGCTGGAACTATCCCTCTTGTTATCTAAGAAAATGATGTTAGTGGAAAAAAAGCAGCAGTGTTGTTGTTTTAAGATGTTTAATCTCTAGATTTTGCATGTTGTCCAGGCAGATCTGACTATCCTGGTTTGGTGTGTTGCCTCCTTACTAACTTGTCATGTGTTTCATCCTCCATAAGTCAGATTTAAATCTTCCATCTATTGATGAAGATAATCCTAATCTTCATCACAACCCCCAACAAAGAAAACAGCCAATAATGAAAAAAAAAAAACTTTAAAACACAAAATGTTGTAAACTTAATACACAATTTTACAGCATCAGTGTTATCTGCTTACCCTGTTCAGGTTAAATCACAGGCGTGACGTAGAGTTGAAGGACAATGCAGAATCAGCTGTGGGTTCATCATGTTATAATTTTATCAAGAAACATGACAACAATAAAAGAAAAAAAAACACCATAAGTTCCCTGTTATTAGCTCTCGGCCGTCTAATTGTCCACAGCATTGCCTTATTTCAACATCACAAGTCTTTGATTATTGTTGCTAATTACACTATTAGCACAATGGAGGGGAATAATTCGTCATAATCACTCACATTTATCATAATTAGCCAAGTTTACAAGAACCTACTTTTAATGTCATTTAGAGCAACCATCAGCTGCTGTTGCTGCTGCCCAAGGACAAACTAAGTGAGGCTGTATATGTGTGTGTATACGTGTGTGTGTGTGTGTGTGTGTGTGTGTGTGTGTGGGGGGGGTGTGTGTGTGTGTGTGTGTGTGTGTGTGTGTGTGTGTGTGTGTGTGTGTGTGTGTGTCCATGTGCATTAGTGTTAGATGGTGAAATAAGTTTACATTTGCTCTGAATATGTGCTTTGGATTACAAACAAGACAAAAGTCAAATATTTGATATTGTTTTAACTTAGTCTTATATACAGATGTTCATTTTATAAAACATACTTATGTGTTTTAACATATTTTTATGCCCAAATTTTACTCTAATTAATTGAGTAATGATTAATTTCAGTAGCTTTACAGCTGTAGTTCCCAGATAGCATTAAGAAAATATTTCAAATTCTTTAAACTGTACAAATATAAAGTGTACATGAAAAAAATGAAACAAACAAGAAACTGCTCTGGTATTAACAGGTTAATACAAGAACAAAGTACAGCATATTCAATTAGTGTTAGGGGCACTAAAAAGCATCAGCAAAATAAGTTGTTTTATTTGACACATTTAGAGTTTTAAATGTTTCAGTTTACAATTTTTAAGTTAATTTATTCCTGTCAGTGATAATATTTTGAGTTGCAATTTTATCAGTATCAATATTATTTTTGGTTTTATTTAAGATGTATGATTCAGTCTTACCTTTGTTGTTTTATGGCCATGGATTTTACTGGCTCTGATGATTTTGGGAATTTCTCTGTAAGGCAATTTGCGTGCCTGCATGGATTAAAACTAATATTAAACTGTAACGGTTGAGTAATTAACAGTTTTTTCAATTAGGTTTTGCATTTTGTGGTATACAGAAAACAATGTCCTGAAATATTTATTCAAGTTCTAAACATTTGACCCTTGTCCTGGTCTCAAAAGGTCTGGTCTTGGTTTTGGAATCGGTCTTTACTCCATCCCTTGTGGCCTCGTCCAGGCCTGCAAAGCCGGTGTCACGACGTTCTGCAGGAGCACACATTGAATCATTTATCTGACACAGGTGTTTTGAACTAGTGAACATTTTGGAACAGCTACTCTAGAAAGGATTGTACCAACAATCTGCATTATATCAAAAATGCTGTGTTGTTTTATTGCATAAATGTTAAAAGCCCATACAAATGATAATTATCACTAAATACACATGTACTGTCACATACCTAGGATGAAAGTTATAATGTGTGTGTTACCACTGTTGGAGGAAAATAGTATCAAATAGGAAGGTATGATTTTCAGTAATCTGTAACTCATGATTTAAGTCAACTCAATAAGACTTTAGATCTGATATATAAAAGGTGGAATTCAGGCCAGGATGACCACCCAGTATTGTAGAGTCATAATTTGTAATAATGTCATAACAATTGAATCAAGTTTGAAATTATTTAAAAAAAAACAAAGTTTGAAATATTTACTGGACACGACAGCTGCACACAGACCTGAAGTTTGACTTGCAGATCACCTGATGACTCACTGTTATTTATCAATCCTCATTTTCTTTCTCATGTTTGAAAAACAGAGGTTGCAGTTTTTATTAATCGACGCTCATTTCAGTCTCACCAATAAATAATAATCATTACTATTGTATTTACTGATCAGACTGAACAGCCTATTGTCCACACAGTGAAACTCTGTGGCATTATATAATCAGAAAATCACTTTGTACACATGGAGGGTTAGCTATGGTTCCAGCTTTAATACAAATTTTTCTTAAATATTAAATTCAAAAGGGTCATCTTTTGTTTTTGACCTGCTAAATAATTTATCTACACCAAATCTTCTCAACTGCACACATGCTGATAGAATTAGTCACAATTCTGAAAGTGTTGGAAGTAATTAAATTTGTATCATGAATGTTTTTTTCAGAAAAGCAATGAAACCACTCGAGCCAAACAAAGAGCTTCTCAGAGGTAGAGGATTAAGGCTAAAACAAAATTATCCATTTGGTTAAGTTCTATCAAACCATCCACCCCTCTAACTGCAATCTGGAGTACACAATGGCCAATCAAAAGCCATTATTATTAGGGTTTTCTAATTAGGCTTCTTAACGAGGACAGGGCTGTTTACAATGGAAGCCGGAGCTGTTCAGATAACGACAGCAGAGGACAGGACAGCACCGCATGGCAAATAAAGCTCTACTCGCTGCTATCTGTCTGTCACCACAGCGATAACGCAGGAACTCTGCTAGTTCCGAGACTGAAATTTTTAATTTGAGCTGAAGTTTGAGGCGTGTTCCTGTGTGCCTTCTTATTTCCAGCTCAGTCTCAGACCTCAGTGTTAGCAGTGTGTTGCATGTAAACTGATTATTAAATGTTAAGGACTTAAAAACAATACAGAAGGCAAAACAGAAAAACTGCAATTAGGAAGAATGGATCTTACCAGTTATTATTTAAACATTTACATGACCTGCAATGCCTGCAGGCCTCAACATTATTATGCAAACCTGCACAGAGAAAAACTACATGTGAAACAGGAATTTAAAATCGTTTTTGATATTTTACCAACTTTAACTAAAAATCCTACATCTTAAGCCAAGTTAATGGAAATAGATTATTTATTTTCTGTAATTGCAGAACTTTTTACTTGTTTTCTTATTTGCTATTATTTTATATTAGTCTGATTTTTTTGTTTTTAGAATTCTTTGTAAAAAAAAAAATGTTAGAAAATGTTTGGCTTTCTGAGAGTGGTTGAAAATATAAGACATACATGCAAAACATACTTGAGAGTCTAAACCATTAATTTTCATTAATTGATTACATCGATTTTCACTTTAAGAATTTTGACGCTAATCACATTTTATTTTTTTACGTATGAAAGCTCTAAGTGGAACTTTTTGTATTGTGTTTCTGGTATACCGGTAAATATGATGCACAAGCTTTATCAGATTTATCAGATGGAGTCTTTATTGGCAAAATCGTTCACTTCTGCTTCAAAAACCGATCTGATACAACACTGGAAAAAACTGTTGCGTTCAAGTTGATTTGAAGGAGTTAGCCCATCGGTGAAACAATTCACTTGAAATAACATCTCAATGTAAAATATGTTGCAGCAGCCAGACATCCGTCACACTAATGTTAGCGTCCATAGTCCACATTTCTGAAGAAGGTCCATAAATATTCAGAGCTTTAGGAAACTCTGGAAATATGAAAGGACAGAATATCACTTTGCTCCTACACTGTAACAAATTGCTGTATAAAAACGGCCAAAACTGAACAGTATCATACTGTTTCTATTGAAAACGGCACTGCACCGTGAAAAACAATGCATTCTGGGCAATTATTACTGTTTTTAATAAAATACTGTAATATACTGTGAGTAGCATTGCATTTTGGGAATGATGTTAGATTCAATGGCAAGGAGGCTCTCTTTAAACAGAACGCTACTGTATTTGTCAAGAAGACACATCGTGACATGTGGAAGCAACCTCTAGAATTTTCTTTACAAGGACCATCCATTTGAATCCTGCATTTTATGAGCCAATTCTAAGGTAAGTTGGAGCATAATTTATTTGTCAGATGATGTCATTTTTAAGAAGACTGTTTGAAAGTTAGCTTAGTTAATCTGTCATGCTGTAATAAGGAAGCTAGCATAACATTATTTGATATATACAATACAATAACATGCAGATGAGACAAGGTTTTGATTTATTTGTATTGCATGAAACACAATATCTTTAAATGAATGTTGTTTTAGAAATAATGGTAAAGGTAATTTGTAGAAGTCACAATTCTTGTTTTATTTTTCAGGTGGAAAAGACCATGTGACTGCTGGGCACTGGATGATCAGTCTTGAGAGCCAAATTGTATGTGAGGGCATTCAACCAACCTTTGTGACAAGACTTGCTGCACTGTTTTCAATGTACTACATCTTTAATCTACGATATCAAGAAGAGGCTGCATGTACACTTGAATTCATCCAGAGGTAAGGTTTGTGTCCGCCTGTCCGTCCCCCCCTTTTCCCACCTAGCACACCTTAAACCCTGACTCCTTAAGCATATGCTAATCTGAAATTACTACATTTTCAGGCGCTTTCTTGATATCAACCCTGAAAGAGGGACCGAGGCCAGCTATGGCAAGATCGTCTCCAAGAGGACAAGAAAATCTGTTCAAAAGAATTCGGTCACTGTCAACCCCTGTGTTTCAACTTTGCTAAAAAACCTCATGGACTTTGAGTGGAATTTCATATAGGTTAGTGAGAACTAAAACCTTCTTCTTTATTATGTGGCCCACTAAAGACTGTGTATGAGTCAATGTTTGAGTTGGTTCTTTTTTTTCCCTAAATAAATGTTGGTTGACATGATGGAACTTACATTTTCTAAGTGTTTTTTTTTATGTTTCTATTTTGTATTGGAAATTTACAGTAGTAAGCTGTATGTGAATTCGACAGTAATGATACCATAGAAAAACTGTAATATACTGGCAACACAGCTGCCAGTAGTCTACTGTAAATCTGATAAAAAAAAACAGCAATGTGCTGTAATCAAAAGATTTCTTTTGTGACAGTAATATACTGTAAAGTTGATTACAGTAAGGGTACTGTATAATTAACAGTAAAATGCTGGCAACCCTGCTGCCAGCATTTTACTGTAAAAATACAGGGCAATTTGTTACAGTGTATCTGATGGTTGAAGAACCTGAATAACCTGATTATATCTACTTGCTTAATAATTTAGAGGTAAATAAAGTTTTGCATTGAAAATATTTATTTTGTCAATATATAGATTTCTATTAAAATGCCGTCAATTACAATTAGTTATTTACAAATCCTGGAGTTAACTTGATTCTAATTTTTTAACCAAGACTAAGACTATGGAAATTTGCTTTAAGACCAGCTAGATATTTCCATAATTCTTAGCCAAAAATCTAAGATTGTAATCTTTGTCAGTAAACAATTAGAAAACAACTGGTTTTTAACACAATATTTCAGCGAATCAGTCACCAGTCAAGGTCACCAGATCCTGAAAAAAGTTCCATGTGCTGCAGATATTCTCTTAACCACTGGAAGCTGACCTCCATTAAACCTCTAGATCTAGTTATCATGTCACACAATATGTGTGCATCTGTTACATCTGATCAACAATAAGTCATAGTTGGTGCTGATCAGAAGCTGCTGCAGATCCTCACAGACGTGTTTGTAAAACCAGTTAGTAGCTCAATGAACACGGCTGCCGCTTCTATTCCTGCTCACGCCTTACTCTGATTATGGATGCTAAGCTGTTCAGTTCATCCATCTGTCTTTCTATATTCTGCAGCCAAGTGCACTGTGATTCTCAACTTCTCTGTTGTTCTTTCTCTACATGCTGTTTCCCTCCTCGTGCTTCTTCTGCCTTCTTCACATGTTCTGTCGGATTTATCAGGGTACAGCTAACAGGAACAGAGGAATTAGATGAAAAAGAACGAAAGAGATGAAATGCTGACAAAAGGTCTCAGAAACAGAGCGCGGAACAGTGGAGATGAAAAATGTTGTATTTTAATCAACAACTAAGTAGAAATCATGTCATTTTCTGGCTAAAGTAATTGAAATGAATTATTTTGTTCTTTTTACTAATCTTATTCAACCTTCCATATTAAAAAGAAAAATCAAGTATGAACTGGTTTACCACCAAAATTGTGAGAATAGTAATACATATTTTAACTCCATCCATCCACAGTGATATTTAGAGATTTTAGTTGATCATAGCAGCCAAGCTTCATACACAAAGACTGGATCAGGGCTAAGAACCTGCTAGCAGTTTTAATTTTACCCTAAGTTAGTTAAATTTGGATCCAAACGTAATTTATTTCCCAAACAAATGTCCTGCAATGCCTTACACTGAAGAAATATATAAATGCATAAGCTCATAATAGACAGACATTTGAAAACTAGCATGACAATTGAGAATAATATCTGACTAAACCAAAATCTTCAGTTATTCAGTAACGCTGATCAAATCAGACAGCAAACGTCATTAGATTCTGGTTAGTTTACTTTAATCACAGTTAGTTTTTAGGTTAAGTTGTCGGAGTTGAGAATCAGTATCATTCTCAAGTGGAGAAACTGAAGTATCTTGATGTCTTGTTTCCACGTGATGACAGGAAAAATCAGAAGCTGGACAGACAGATTAGGACTGCATCTGCAGTAGTGCGGGCACTACGCCCATACTTTGTGATAAAGAAAGAGCCGAGCCACAAAGCAAAGCTCAGGAGTTAGCAGTCCGTCAATGTTCTGAAACTCACCCACAGTGATGATGAGACATAGATCAGGACTGAAAGAATGAGATCCTGGATAAAAGTGGCCAAGAGGATCTTCCTCTAGAGGGGAACTGGATCTGCGTTAGAGTTAGGGGTTGTTCCTGTGGAGATGAATGCACAGAGTTTCCTTCTTTATCTGTTGCTCTCCTGTAGAGGGAGCCAGAAGATTTTCATAGGGTGGCCAGAATGGGAGCATTGCTCACTCAGGCGTGGCCAGCAACTGATCTGCACCAGTTCAGAGCACAACATCCAAATTTTACAAATAATTCACTAAAGACATAAAATATTTTCTTGAAGTGAAAAAGGGGCATTGTTACATTTGTATTGTCAACTGTTTTGTAGTGAAGCTGCAGAGGTGGCCAAAGGCCTTGGCTCCACTTCATGACCACTCCCATGATGTGCTCTGGGATTAGTGGAAGAGAACAGGTGCAGTTGTCTCAAAACTGCATTAAATAAAGGAAAAAGACCAAATCTGAAATTAAATGTGTGTGTGCAAGCTGCCCCATCACAGAGTCGTGCCCCCATTGTCCCTCCTGTTCAATAACTTGAGAGAAGTCCTGGAGTCCCATTACACCAAGTCTAGGAAGGGGGAGGCAGTTCAGCCGCAGGAAGATGTGGATGAAAAGAAAGAGAAGTTAGACAAAGGCAGGATCACGATGTCTCCAGACTATTAGAGCTCTGTTTGATTTGAGCTCATTGTCTTGATAAGACTGTCGATGTAAGTCTTTTTTTTTTTTCATCAGTGCAGCAAAGCAGGGGCAAGAATGAGGATAGAGGAGCATCCAGAGATTAATGGAGCGAAAAGACAGGAAGAAAGACAAAAGTGAACAGGAAGTGGGTTGGGGAAGACAAGGGATTTTAGCTTCTTTACATTTAGTTCCCATGCTTTTGCAATGTGGGAAAAGGCTTTGAAGAAATCTACCTTAAAACACACACACACTGCTGTCTTCACAAGGACTTTTTATTGACTTCCATTAATTTTCCATTGATTTCTATAGCCTACCCCTCGCCCTTCCCTAAACCTAACCATTACCAGTACATGATTAACCTAAACCTGACCTAACCTCATTTCAAACCTAACCCCTGACCCAAAAACAGCACTGCGTTTCACAGAGTCTGGGCTTTTTGACCAGCAGTCTGTCCCCACAACATAGTATGAGTTAGGAAAATGGTCCTTACACTGTATCAGATGTAAGGCCACCCACACACACACATACACATATGCGCAGAGTTTCCTGTGAAAAAGGAGTATGTGAATGGCTTCATATTCCAGTACATGTCTAACTCTATACTATTTATGAATGTTTATCCGACCTTTGTCCTGGTTTTAAGATACCTCAAATTGTTCTCATTTTTATTCTTATAAACTCTCACGTTGTCTTTCTCTCTGAGTTTCTCTCACTGATTGTTTTCGTCTCTGATGTTTTAAAGTTCTCTTACGTTTGCTAACTCTCCCTCTGCCTTCTCCTCTTTCATCTCCCTCCCTGTCTCAATTTGTCAAATTCCTCCTGATAGAAAACACATTCTATTCATAAGGCAGGTCTCACCCAGCAGCCCCCCCATCCCTTCACAGTAGCAATTCAATTACAGCCATAGAGGCGATAGGCAGAGAGAGGCAGCAATGTGACAGTTACAGAGTGTTTACATACACAAACTTTCACTCACAATCCAAGCTTTGTGGGACAAGAATGATTTCAGCATTTCTGACATATGCGAGCTGGGGGATTTGTGTGTGCGTGCGTGTGCATGCGTGTGCATGCGTGTGTGTGTGTGTGTGTGCGCGCGTGCGTGCGTGCGTGTGCACGTGCGTGCGTGCGTGCGTGCGTGCGTGCGTGCGTGCGTGTGTGTGTGTGTGCTTCATATTTTGGTTATTTTAGATCAGATTCTCTTTACTGGACTCCCTAAAGGTAAATATGAAAGTAGGGGAACTGCAGTACTTTGGTCAAACATCTCTCCCTTTCCACTCACTAAAACTTTTGAATTATGACTAAGAAAATGACAAGAGAAAGGAGAAGGATTCTAACAAATAACAGTGGTTGAAATGCTCAACCACTGCAATACTGAGTGTATGAAAAGGAAATCGTAGTTTTAGGGCTGCACAGTGGCGCAGTTGGCAGCAAGAAGGTCCTGGGTTCGATTCCCGGCCCGGAGTCTTTCTGCAAGGAGTTTGTATGTTCTCCCTGTGCATGCATGGGTTCTCTCTGGGTACTCCAGCTTCCTCCCTTGGTCCCTAGGTGTGTGTGTTGTTTGTCCTGTTTATTTCTGTGTTACCCTGCGACAGACTGGTGACCTGTCCAGGGTGACCCCGCCTCTCGCCCGGAACGCAGCTGGAGAGGCACCAGCAACTCCCAACCCCACCAGGGACAAGGGTGAACAGATAATGGATGAATGTTTGGATATGCATTTATCCATATATATAAAATTTTATTATAAATGTATGTTGTATATTATTTTGCTGCACATTATTATTCTACTATTTATGTGCCTACTTCAGCCACATAAATGAGGGCCATCATGGCATCATGGTCTAGAGTAAATCCAGACATTTTGGACTCACTCACTGATTGCAGTGTAATGATGACTTTTCTTTTTACAAACTGTTTCTCAGCACCAGTTCTAGTTTTTATAGCACTAAACATGTCTGAATTATTTCTGACCTTCGGTCGTTTTGCTTTCTCAGTGTTTTCCTCATAAGACACCAGAATATTCGTTCTGGGGACATACAGCGCAGCAGTGAAATTGTTGGAAAATGTTGATTCTGGCCTGTAATAAGCAAGCACTTAAACAGACAGGAGTTATGTCTGGAAATGGTGATGAATTAACCTCACAAATTGATTTCCATTTTCTATAAATACTATTAAAAAGTCTATTGGAAAATGGGCATTTTGGTTGTGTGTTTTTGCTGTCTAGATTTATTTGAAAATATATGTACATACAGTATATTTACATTTATAGTGTTGAACACTTTTTCCAAACCTGGACATGTGCCAACAAAACAGTTGTGGAAATTACCCCATAACTTACTGTTTAACTTTAACGCATGAGTCTTCTAGATTAAACTTTGCTGCCAAACATAACTGCTTTTACACTGTTTTTACTGAGTTTGCTTTTGCTGGATGGTTCTTTACACTGAATATCATTGAATGCTTATGAAAATGAAGCATGTTCTGTTACCTTCCACATTTACAATATGTCGTATACATACCTTATACTGCATAGTGAACAACCAGTTGTCACCATTTAGGCCCAGAAGTGATCTCCAAAGGAAATGGAGAAAGAACAATGGGAAAGTGTGAGAATGAAAGGATGAAGGTATGTAATGGTTTTGTTTGTGCCCTTCAGGAATCTCAGTGTTTGTTCTCTCTTCTTCCATTTGCTTTGGGCCACTGAAATTTACTAAATGACTCATTAATGCGCTACATGTGTCTGCCTTATCTGCTATATTATAGTCCTCTTGTCAAGCCAATTACATTTGTGTTTTCCCCACTCTGCCTTAGTGTGTAGGAGCCGTGTTGCACTGCAGTGGCGGTGGCAGCCGGTGGAGGAGGTTGTGGTGACCTTGCTATTGGTGGCTTTTGTATCGCACTGCTGCTCCTCCATCACGTTAGCTCGTTAGCTAGTTATCAGTCTGACTCAATGGGCTCCCTGAACCAAGCAGCATTATTAGACTGTCTGACAATGATACGCAGTCCCACTGAGACGTCCCTGCAATCGCATTCACATATGCAAAGAAACCCTCTGCACTGGGTATTGTCCACAGATGAGAGGCGTAGGTGAGTTGTTCTTTTTAATTAATCATTTGTCCTTCAAACGAGGGAAAGTTTCAGTGCCACAGATAATTAAGTCCCAGAGTCAGGCAGCGGTGGAGCCGGCAGCCACCTGCTGCCTTTGTAGCACTAATCTTTGTCTTGTAGGAACGTTGTCCCCACGGTAACACAAGCCAGGCAAGCAGAATGAGAAAACACCTCTGAATCCCCACATGATCTTCTTCTTCCCTCTTCTACCTCCGTCGTCTTTTTTTTTTTTTAATTCCTCCTGTTTTCCTCTAATTTTTCTCATCCTCTGTCTTTTTTTAAGCACCTAGTTTTTTTGTCTGACTTCATGCCAGACTTCTCTCTTTACCTAATGTATGTAGAATTGGTTCAGTTTCAGACAAGCAAACTCTCATGTAAGAGTGTGCAAATGAATGAACGTGTGTGCCAATTGACTTTTCATGAGAAAACAAAGTTATTGACAAAAGACAGAAAAAGGAGGACAGTAAGTGCTCCATTTATGATTTGATTTGCTGTCTTATTGTTTCTTGTCTTTTCACATACATCGAAATGTGGAGAAATTACATTTTGTGAACTGCCAAGTTCTTTCATTCTTAATAACAGCCACAAAATGCAGGCCTGTGAGCGCACCCTGGTGGTCAAATCATTATTACCTGAATTACTCTGAAGACAAGGCTGCGTCAACTACTTCAGTCATCTGTGTCAAATGAAGGCAGAAAAATACTTTAACACAAAAGGATAGCTGTAAATGGCATAATGGAGAGTCGTTGGTGCGATGACGAGCTGAAGGTGCCGTCGGAAAGAGCAGGAGCTTCTTAAAGAGACAACAACCCCATTTCAGTGTCTGTCTTATTTTGATATATACTGCATTTCTATTACATAGTCACTGAACTATGTTAAAAAATGTCTCTATGTGCCTAGAATATAGATAATATGGCCCTTTTAAGACAATGTGCAATTAGCCCACCGCTGAGACATACATTTATCAGTGGTGGTGTAACACAGATGAAGTTTCCAGGCTGAGTTGCTTATCCATCCATCCATTTTCCGATCACCCTTCTCCCTAACGGGGTCGGGAGGTGCTGGTGCCTCTCCAGCTGCGTTCCGGGCGAGAGGCGGGGTACACCCTGAACAGGTCGGCAGTCTGTCACAGGGCAACACAAAGACAAACAGGACAAAAAAACACACACACATACACACCTAAGGAGAATCTGGAAAGCCCAATCAACCTGACAGTCATGTTTTTGGACTGTGGGAGGAAGGCGGAGTACCCGGAGAGAACCCACGCATGCACAGGGAGAACATGCAAACTCCTTCTTGCTGCAAGGCAACAGCGCTACCCACTGCGCCACTGTGCAGCCTGAGTTGCTTATACTTTTGTCAATATACATAAAAAAATTGTTAACCAGCTGGAGCTGTTTGTGACAGCTGGATGTCACATTATGCATGTTACATTGCCACATATATACGTACCTAAAGTTTTACACCATAGAAAGTGAAGTTAAATATACCATAGTTTGATGGGGACATTGTCCCTCCATCTGATGGTCCCTTATTGTCCTGAAGCACTGACAGCTAACTGGCTGATGGTTTTAGAAGCAGCAGAGGAAACTGTGGTGCAGAGAAAGAGTTGTTTCCTCTTCTGGTAAATTTCATAATCTTTATTTGTCTTCCTCATTATAAATATCTCTCTTTCATTCAGTTTTACTTTTTTCTTCCTCTCAATCTTTTAGATCCTGCAGTGCACAATTGTTTGCATTCAGTGTTTTGCGAATCATTACTTTAACTTTCATTTTTTACCTCTTTCTCTTTTGTTCGCCTTTCTTCATGTCTTAATACACCCGTCCATCTAGTTTATTTATAAAGTTTATGTTTCATGTATTTTCTGTACACGTCAGATTATCCCATCTTTTCTTCCTTCCCTTCTATTACTGCCGCTGCCATTACTTCCCTCCACCTATTCCCACTGCCTTTCTCTCTCTGTCACCACCCCCTCTCTGTTTCAAGGACATTTATATTATAAAGGATGAATTTGCATATTAATTCATTTCTTTCAATTTTTCAGATTAGACGTTCAACATGTATCAGCAGTGATCAACCAGTGCATCCACCAGAGACTTGGCTGTGTGTCTGTGTGCTTGCTTGCATGTGTAAAATGTTCTTCATCTATTTATTCAGTGGATTCATGCTGGCTGCTGAGGACAAGCAGCAGACTCACAGATACTGCATCTTGGTGATCTGATGTTGTATTTCTACCTGCAGAGATTACGTGTTGATGAAGGCGTAACGTCTGCAGAGTTCATGCTCTGCTCTAACAAACACGTGGAACTTATTTCTGAATTTCTTCTCTGTTTTAAGATGTTTTGTGACATTTTTTTCAGCTTGAATGTAATAAAAGGCATCAAGCTTATATGGTTTAATAGCAGTTGTAGTTATCCAATAAATCTGCCTGACAGAAATGTTATATTTGTTTATTTCACAAACATGTTTCTGATGTAACTTCTGGATTTTTGAAACCATGTAAAACATTAACTTAATTTCTTACAATCAAATCACTACTTGTCATTTACGCAGTAAAATAATAAGGTAAAATATCTGTATCTTTATTATGACCACTGACAAATTGATCATGAATTTGTTTTGGTAGAATTAATAAGCCTAAAAGTAGATTTTTCAGCATTCACTGTCCATCCAGTTTTCTCTTTTTTATGTTGATCAAATAAAGTGGAATGAACTCTTGAAGTGAAATTGAAATAATGGTTCAGAAGACTCCAAGAACCAGGATAACATTTAGTCTTCTCATCAAATGCACTTAGACTGAAGAACTGCAACAATCACTGACATCTACTGGTCAAGTTAGAGAATTCAGCCTGTCAGAAATGCCATCCATCCACCAGCTGCAGAAGGGAAGAAACACAACCTTTGTTTTTTGTTGTTAGTGGTTTTCTTTTTCTTGGTTTTATTATTCCTTCTCCCAAGTATGTGTCACTATTTTCAGAAGATAATAACTCTGATTCTGCATTTTTGAAAAGTGAAAAATCATACGATATTTTTGTAAATACTGGAAATAGAAACAGATAGTGAGGTTTTTACTTTAATGGAATAAGTTAAAATATGTGTCGAGGAGGTGCTCATTTAAACTGCCGTTACATTAAATTGAATGAATTGGACCCGTTTGTTTTATTTGAGGTGGGGGTTTTTTTGTTTGTTTGGTTGGTTTTGTTTTTTTTTTTTATTTTATTTTTTCTGGGACTAAGGCCAAAACAAATATTAGACCACAAAAAAAGTTAATGGAAACCAAAAGCAATCAGAAGGCATTAAATAGAATGCAACAAAACCTTCACCTTTTAGGGTGACAAAGTCTTGAATCAAGCCAACATTGTTTGTCATAAAACTTGCAGACACTTGCCTCCGCTCCACAGAAACCCCCAAACATTGTCAAACTTAACTTTTCTCCAGGAGTCATTTAGCTTTATGGACCAGTCTGTAGGATCCTTCGCAAGTGAGAGAGGCAGTGTTAATGTTATGCTTGCCCACATCAAAACAACCACTGACTTCAGGACAGGAACCATATTGGTCAGACTGTGAGGAACATTAAACCTAAACCCACCAGAGCTGTCAACAGCTGTTGATTCATTTCTTTTTGCTTGTCTTTGTGTTGTTCGTTGTGCAGTGGAGACCAGCAGTCCCAGCCTCCTGTCTCCTGATAACTCTCTGGAACGATCCTTCTTCATCCGGATGAAGTCCACTCTAACAAAGAGAGGTGTGCACATCAAGTCCTCAGGATATAAAGTAAGAGAATCAGCCCAAACTATGCTTGCAATCACTGGAGGTAACATGATTTCTTTCTTAAGGTGAACATTAAAATTTTTAGACATGTTTGTGGATCTTGGTAGTGATATTGGACTAAGAGGAAAAACTGCCATTACTTGAGACACCCTCTAGAAATACATCTAACTGCCTATGTTAATAGCTCATACACAAAGTATACCTTAAATGCATTAATGTGATCAGTGACAAACCACCTCCTCTCCTCTCTTGAAACTCACATCCACAGTCTTTCTTTTCTCTGTTCTTAATGAATCAATGGCGAGGCAAATGAATGGCACTGCTCGATTGGCTGCTTTGCGAAGTGAACCACATAGTTGCTTAGTACTGTGCAGCTTGGGAAGTATTTTGGCTTCCCAATCTGTATTTTTTTTTTTTTTCAAATATAGGATTTGCTTTATAATAAAATCTGCAAAAAGTCAAAGTTTCCACAAAAAATTTAGAGACCCAAGCATACCCAGTTTCTTAAAAGATCTCCAATCTCATAACATCGAAGCAGTTTATAGAAATAATACTTTGTGAATCTTGAAAGTCTGTTGTCATATTTGCCGTAGGCATTTAATTACGCAGAAGCTAATGATTATTTAGGCCACATGTGTCAAACTCAAGGCCCGGGGGCCAAATCCGGCCCGCCGCAGCTTTTTATGTGGCCCTCCACAGACTAGACTAAACATTGAATATTATATTATCAATCATATCAATGCAGTTTTTATCTGTTTACTGCCAATTTCTATCAATCAATCCCTCCAGTTTCTTGAGAATTTAGTTGATGTATGATTATAGTCCATGATTTATGCAGCCAGTAAATAAACAGTCATATTTATTATTAGTTCCTGAAGGGACTGAAAAGATCTTCAACAATATTTTGTAATTTTAAGTATTCATTGACATATTAACAGTTTGTGAACAGGTTTTATCTACACATTCTGGCACAACCGGCCCTTTAAGAGCCTTCATGATCTTGATTTGGCCCAAAACGAAAATGAGTTTGACACACCTGATTTAGGTCCTTCTTGGTCGCGTACCACCAATAGTCGTCCGGTGTGAAACACGTACTGAGAATGGATCATGTAAAGTGTTTCCATGGGAGTTTGAAGCCATACAGAAAGAGACTATTAGACTATTGCATTTAACAGGTTTCAGTTTGAATATTTTCAAACTGAAACCTGTTCATGTGTTTGCCAACATTAAAGAAAAAAGTGAGAGAAAAGTCTCTTTAAAAAGGTGTGCTTGCTAGTTGACTCTGTTCCAGGTCGTTTTAAAAACAAAACGTGTTTAAAATGTTATTTTTTCATTTCGTGCTCTTTTCAATGTTTTGCTGTCAGGTTTATGTGGATTTTCCCTCTCCAGCATTTAAAGTAACAAATGTTGGAACCATCCATGTCCACATCCAAAGCTGTCACGCCCTCTGACTGTGACCTGCTGTGTTTTCCCTGTCAGGTGATCCACATCACAGGGCGTCTGCGGATCAGGATGGCTCTGACGCACAGCCGCTCGGTGCCTAATCAGATAATGGGAATGGTGGTGGTAGCTCACGCCCTCCCACCACCCACAATTAATGAGGTTCGCATCGACTGCCAAATGTTTGTCACCAGAGTCAACATGGATCTCAAGATTGTCTACTGTGAGAACAGGTAGGGGAGAAAAATATTAGCTTCAGGGATTCTTTTGTTTGTGTCAGAGGATAACATAAAAAAAAAATTGTAATGGATCTGTACAAATGCATCTAGCCTTTTCAGATCAATTTCTATAACGTTTTCCATATATATTAACAGCAGGACCATAAAGAGTTTTACCCCCTGCAGAATTTTTGCTCTCTTTAACTCAAATAAATTGGATATTGTTTATGTCATATTTCATGTTTTTTACTAAGGTGGCTCTCTTCAGCAACTCCTCTTTAGGAATATGTGTAATTTATTGGTTGTTCTTGTTGGCTGTTACAAGAACAACCAATGGAGTCATTTTTACTACCTGTAGTAAAAAACTCTGGGACACTCAGCTGTCACACTGCTGGGCTGTCATGCAAACAAATAAAGAAAACTTGACTTACATGGATTTTTTAAGAAGCAATACAATAGAACAGAAATATCCTTCATTGTCTCATAGTAGGGAAATTCATGTAAGGATCAATGGCAAAGCCAAATGAAAGCTCCCATATTCAGACAAAGATGAATATGTGAGTATCTAATACAGAAACGGCAAATTTACTGCATGAGAAAAACAATAACAGCCGATTGAAATGTGCAACTGAGTAGGATGCATTTAAACATGTACAACATTTGCATATAAATTTATGCAATTTTTTTTCCTCCAGAAAAAAAATCAAATCTGGATTTTTTCCAGATGGAACTGGTTCTCCATCTTTCCATAAAGAAGTCCTTATGCAAGTCTTTGTTTCTAAGTAATCACACAATTATGCTTGGAAAATACGCAACAAAGAAGCTCTGCCCAGATTTTACATGCAGAGAAATCTGCAAAAAGACCCAAACCAAGTGTTGCATGAACAGAATGATGTCGTCTTTTCTTCTAACTCTGGGAAACAACTGATTCATCCTTTGATGCAAAGTACATTCTGACCTTAAGATCTGAATTTGAGAGAAGCTGCTTTGCCAAACGATATGAAGAGAGTGAGTAGTGATTAATTGTAAAAAAAAAACACAAAGAAGAATGTTTTGGTGACATATTACAGCAGAGCTGCGACCTAAAGTTTTCCTGTCACTTTCATCAGTAAAACTGCCACATAAAATATAAAACCCTGCATAATGTAGCTTGATGCAAACATCTGCTGCATAATTAGGGGTCCAAGAAGGTGGAAGCAAGCGAACACAGCTGCCTTCTATTCACCCATGGACATGGAACCCTGCTGTAACTGCTGTTTTCTTGTTGTTTTTGTTCAGATTAATGCCTTTAGGCTTACGACCTAAATCTTAACATCAAATACATTACATAAATGTTATTTTACTAGATATGATTAGGATCCTTGCATAATAAGAGATTGTTGCCACAACACAGAAAATGCAAAAGCTTCTTACAAGACGTCACCTTGGGGTTAGATTTAATGATGGACCTGCATTTCTTATGTATCAAATAATCAAAATGAATATTGTTAAAGTCTCTCAAATCAAAAACTTTATTGCTAGCTCGAACAGTGAACAAAGTTGGACAACTCTCAGACATAATGACAGATACTTAGATTAAATTCTCATCCCAAACCTGAAACCTGGTCCTTGATTTACACAATATGGAAAACATCCAACACCAGGGAACGCTGCATTGAGGAGTTATTTATTTAGCGAACATGTTTTTACAATCTTCACATTACACAAAAAGTATCTTACATGTGTTAAGGAATAGCTAAAGTGAATGTAGTTCATGTGGTTATGTGATCAGCAAACATATAAATCTGAAATGAACCTAAACCTGAACTTAAAAAACATCAACATTATGGTGATTGAATAGCACCCCCAGCCCTGCCCCTCAGAATATAATGATGTAATTGCAGTATCACTTTGAAAATAAAATTTTTATTTAATGTTATTTAACATTTTTCAAATGTTGTATAAAAAATGTTTATACCTTCCACAACAATCACTTGAAAAAAATCATTGTTGGCAATACAGACTTGAAACCCCTCCTTTAAATTCATGTTTCCTGTGTCATTATGACAAAACGTCTTTGGTGATGTTAAGTCACTTTACCATCACCAGAATCTTTGGCTTCCTCTTCAGACTCTACTGGAACTCAGTCTGGGTCAGAATCAAATCAACAATACATGAATACTTTTTGTTTTTGAATGTATACAACATTCATATTTTTAAATTACTTTTAAAATCAATAATTGTTGCGTAGGTCAGGTCTTCAGGTTTTCTTTTATTAAAGTTGGGTCCCAAATTATTTATATTATACATTAATTATAGCTAAAGCAACATGAGAAGATTTTGTATCACTGTAACTGGAGTCAAACAATGAAACAAACTGAATATGGAACTAAAACAATGTTACATTGTACAGGAAACCTTAGCTTTATGTCAAGTTGTTATTTACAATCATCATTGTAACTGTTTTCTTGTCTTATTAGTTCGTTTGTAACCATCTTGTCTATGTCATATAATTTACTGTTGAACAGGCGTATGAATATTAGAACATGATTTTAATTACAATTTTTCATCAATATTGAGTTGTTTGTTCTCGTGTTGTTTTTAAAACCTGCTTGAAATAAATATATACAAAAAATGCAAATACATTATATTTTGTCTTTTGACAAACTTCCTGATTACTTAAAGATGTAACAATGTCAGTTTTAAAACGATCCTAAAAATGATTTGACTGTTTCTGCATCCATGTTTCATGGCTATTTCCAAGAATGAAAAAGTTGTCAGCCTTGTTGGAGCTCCGTATTCATGAGGAATATGACCTAATCCTCCCCGGTTTAACAGTGAAATATGTCTCTGATGGTTCTATCGCCTTCCCTCTGTCCAGATAAAGCAGATAGCCATCAGGATCTTGTGCAGGAGCTAACGCCTTGACTGTAAAGATTCATATCAGGCAAAATAAAAAATAAAGAAATACCTCCTTCATGTTTTATAATAAAAAGAGCAGGAAAATGATGGTAGACAGATTGCTTTTTTGTGGGTGGAAAAGTGGATACAATGCAGCAGATGATGATATTCACTGTGGAGCGACAGAAATCGCCGCTGTGTTAAAGAGACAAGCGTCGGTTCCATTATACAGCTCAATTTTGAGGATAAGTTTCTATGAGAATGAGAAAATGGAAGGATGCTTTTTCTCCAAAGAACAAAATGGGCTTTTATCTGCCGTACAGACATTAGTCGCCCTCAATCTGACTAAAACGGGAAATTGTCTGCTCCATTCTGTGGTATTTTTGTTCACGTTAATCTTTTTAATGTTGATGAGTGTTAGCCATACCCGAACCTGACTGACTAGTTTCTTGTCCCTTAGTCAGAAAGCATTTGTTTTAAATGGGAAATGTGTTTCTTGTGAGACTAGTTGGATCACGTTCTTTGTGCTATTGTGCTATTGTGCTTTAAAACATTTCTAATTTTTTTTTTCTTTTTCTAACCCAAAAACCTACAAGAATTGTAAATGTGAAACAGAAGGACCAAATAATTTCATCCTGACATATTTTGTTGAGAAAAAAAATGTAGTACTTGAACCAACCACTGATCCCATCTGAATAGTTATTTTAATACAGACAAGCAGGTCATGAATGTTTACATGACACGTTATCTATGATAAATATATTTCCAAGGTGGTTGATGCTTTATAATTATTTTAAAAATATCAAAAGGTGAGATAAAAGAATATGACCAAATTCTGGATGAGACTGTGAAAGACATTAATGCGTTTTTGTTGAGTCTGAGTCCCAAATCCACTGGATCCTCTTTAAGTATCTCATAGTTATCAGGATCAGCTCAGTTCCTCCTGCCCACATCCACTACAACACGTTTCACACACAACAAAACAGTTTATGCTCCGTTGAGGTTTGGTTTGCTTCTTCATAACAGGCTACAGACATGGAACTTGTCTGTAACAGTAATACATCTCCTTATTAGTTAAATAAGGAGATGTATTACGCCTTATTAATACATAATAATAAGGCGTAATATTATTATGTATTAATAATACATCTCCTTATTAGCTAAATAAGGAGATGTATTACTGTTACAGACAAGTTCCATGCAAAATGACAAGGACATTAAAATGTACCGATTGGTTAATGACTAGGAGATTCAGTTTCAGTTCAGCCAGTTAACAACATGCTGCCTCCAGGTACTTTTCTTTGGGTGATGCCCTGAGTCCTGCTGCAGCCTTCCAGAGCCTAGTCCAAGCACCCTTTGCTGCTTTCTACGTTTTTGCAAGGGTGCACCTTGGCACAAACACACTGATATACACAGTACAGAAATATGAATGGATGCAGGTCAGACAAACACAGTTACTACTACAGCAATGTGGCCTGCCTGCTCTGATGGTTCGGTCAAGTCAATCACTGAATTATAATTCAATCTTGAGGTATTCCTCTTATAAATATTTTCTGGCGACAAGCTCAGTTATGTGGTGTGGATGAAATGGTACAACAATATGACATAACATAACCAATGAAAAGCAGGATTTTTTCATTTTAATGCAGTTCTGTCTGACTTGTCCTTTTCTCCTTAATGTTCATTTTGAGAGCAGTATGAAGGATTACATGCATGTGTTTTCTTTGACTGCATGATTTTTATTTCTAAATTAAAACCAGTCTCAATGCAGGAAAGTGCTTCAACATTATGAGATGTGAAAGATTTTTATCAGTTCCCTAATAGTCACACTATTCTTTAATGGTCACACAAAAGTTGGCATAATATTTTGGCATATACTCAAGGAAACAAACAAGAACACAAAAAATATATAAAAATTGTTCATAAATGTTTTAACCATCCACCTCAAAGCAGGATTTTTAACATATCTCATTCATACTTATCAAAATTTCTGATATGTGGTCCTATTCACTAATGGGTAGCCGGGACATTATCTTTAAACTGAACAACCTTTTGGGACACAGTAGGAAAAAAAATGTCCTCTTTAATTTGGGGTCTGCTTCAAAAATAAAAACAGCAGACATGCTGATGTTTCTGTGAGTGTCTGAACAGTGGGTCTTCATCCTCGTTTCATTTTGCTACTTGTTTACTTTGTTACAGAATCAGTGATTACATGGACCTGACCCCTGTGGACATCGTAGGGAAGAGGTGCTACCAGTTCATTCATGCGGAAGACGTGGAGGGGATCAGACAGAGTCACCTGGACTGTGAGTACCTTCACCACTTCTGTCCCAGCGCAGCCATGAAAACATCTGTCTCTATCATGGCTTTAGCTGTGTTTGTTTGTGTAATTAATTTTCACACATTTCTCCAAACAAAAAACAAGTTTGAGTATTTCCATGGCAACTGAATCAGCTTATAAATCAGTGTTAATTGTTATACTGAAGGTAAATAATGAGCGAATTGTGGCCAAAAAGTATCTCCAAAACAAAAAAACAAACAGCTAGCTTGTCTACCACCCCCTGAGAACCTAACGCCGTATGCCCCCACAGAGGAAAAGCACAAGGGCAGCAGCGGCCAGGTCAAAGAGCCACACCGTCTTCCACGATGCAGACCAAGCCCAGGGGCCAATCCCCTATGGAAAGGGAGGAAGAGCACATGACCTCTCCATTTAGTGAGCGATCCCAGCAAGGCAAAAAGGGAAAGTACACCTCAGTCCTCCAATTCTTAGATGCCTCCCTGGTGCAGCATACTGAAGTATTTTAAAATATTTATTTGAAAATAAACATTTTAATTATCTTCTTAGTACAGTCACGTGCTAATGACCTCATTATTTCACCCAGTGTGTTGAATCAGAGACGCATCTAAAAGTTTGGATCTGGCCATTCCTGCCTTGGTCAGCCCAAAGCACTCCCAGCACCCATACACCACCTGACAGCCAACTTTTTAAATCAAGAAGGTAAAGTTTGAGCAATAGACTTGTTTGAACATCAAATAAACCCTTATGATTAAGCCAAACATAACTTTAGACATGCATAGATCCAAAAACCTTTATAAGAGAACAAGGCTTAGGAAGTGAACTGAGCCGCTCAGTCGCTCCACAGTAAGTGTAAATATCCTTTGTACTGCCTGGCGGAGGACTATTATTGCAGCCGTGTTTCCGTTTTTGAAAGTTTAAGGCCTCTTACAGCTGCCTCGTTTAACTCTACTCTGCTCTTCTCAGTGGAGAATGATTGGTTACTGCCAGGCGATTTTCATCAAGACATGCGTGACGGTCAAACATTAGCGACTGGGTAAGATTTAAAACTTCATCAGAGTCTACCACGCCTCCGGAAGCAATTGTTCTCGATAGGCAAGTGTCCAGACTCTCTAAAACATGCAAAGGGGGCTGGTTTTTCCAGAGTTAGGGTTAGGGCTTGACTACAGCAATATAAAACCTCAAAAACAATTGTATAGGGACTGGACTGAAAGGTTTGAGAGTATGAAAAGCTTTTTGTTGTTTAGGACACCTGCTCAGCCAGAGAAATAAACTCAGGGCAGACAGCTTAAAGAATAATGACACAAAATATTTTAGATCTTTCGGTCAGGAGGCCCAGCTCCTGTTCTATGTATATTGATGGAAAGACTGACTGTTTGAAGCAACTGAAAACTTCAAGCACTCATGGTAGAGAAATGGCTGAGGGGGATTCCTGTAGCTGGTGGGTTGCCAGTTTGAACACCTGCTCTGCATAGTGACTATGCTGCTGTGTACCTGGACAGAACACTTCACCTCCATTCCACACCATGGTGATCATACGGTCTGGTGACACCAACTGAGTGGCAGCAGGGGCTGGAATGCAGCTTACCACCATCAGTGTATGAATGTCCTCGGGCTTGATATAGCTCTATACATATGCACGGCCATTTACATGGTTAACAGCCATTTTAACCCTTTAAAACACTTGGATGCATGTCTAAGAGTTGACAAGCACACCGCTGTCCTCATGACAGTTATGGCGTTTTAAATATGCTCTTTCCCTCTGAAAGTTACCAGACAGAAGGTTCTGACGAACCTCTGCTCCGAAGCTTCAGCAGTAGCCTTGTCTCGCTCCACAGTAAGTGTAAATATCCTTTGTACTGCCTGGCGGAGGAATATTATTGCAGCCGTGTTTCCGTTTTTGAAAGTTTAAGGCCTCTTACAGGCTGTGCTCTTCTCTCGTATCTTAGCTAAGTTTTCTCTCAGCTGCAGCTCTACAATCTTATTACTGTTGTCAGTAGGCACAATGCACCCAGTGACACGGACACACATGTGCAGGATGTGGGTTTGCTGTGCCTTTCAGAGTCTGTCTGGATGATTTGCAGCACTGTGTTTGTTGCAGAAGTCAGATCTTTACAGTGGCAGTAAAAGCTGAGGAGGCATTCAGAGCAGCGCAGCGTTTCACGGTTCGTCTGATGCAGTCAGGGTGTTTAGGCAGAACGCCAAATAATAACAAGCACACAGCAAGGACAACTGGCCTGATGGTAGTCAAATGTTGACAGCAGCTGTCAGATTCTTTCATACGCCAGCCCCTGTACCTGATTATTGTGACATAGAGAAACCATTCCTTCTTGTCTTCCAGAGATAGTTTAGGTCTTTTGAAGTGGGTTGTGTGAGGAACATGAAGTGTTTCGTAAAGGTGTTTTTAGAAGCTGTTTGCTCTACTGCAGTGACCAGACAAGCTTTCAAAATAGTCTCCAGGTTTTGTTATTTATTGCTCAATTAAAACATCTTCAAAGATTGAAAATGCTACTGTGTTGTGTTGTTAAAATACATATTATCTAAGAAATAGATTGTTAATGTGTAATGTTGATTTTGAATGATTCTTTGTGTTTTGACTAGAAACCATTGCAATCCGAAAATCAATTTCTCCTCTCGTTTCAACAGAGTAAAACTTATTTACAGCTGCTAATATTGCATGACATTTTGAAAAAGAGCCATTTATTATTTTTGATAATTACCTATTACCTTTTTTTTGCTTGTTTGTATTTATTTAAATTTTTTTTTTTGTCATTTTTAAAGAACCACCATTTTATGTCTTTGTTTAGGTTATTAGATTGATGCAGTATTTGTTCTTGGTTAGTGTTTGTGGAAAATTATGTAAAAAAAAAAAAAAAAAAAAAACGAGCGAAAATATTTACTGAATAATTGAATGAATTTACTCAATGAAAAAACTAATGTGACCTGAATTTGTCATATCTATGTTTAAAAACGCATTTTGTAGTTTTTAGAGGTTTTAGGCAGTTATTAAAAGTGCAAAGAGAAACATGACTATAATTGTGTGTGTGGTTGTTTGTCCTGTGCATCTGGATGCAGCAAGACATTAATTGCGCATTTCTGAAAGTTCTGTATGGTGAGATAATTGAGTTAGGTGGTGGATCTTCCCTGTGCTCGGGCAAAAGATCAGCTGTCTTTAAATAAGTCTGACCTTTGACCCCCATGAAGCCTTTCACTGCTGTTGGCTGCTGCCCAGTGGCCTTAGCACAGCATCTGTAGGAGAGTGCAGATACAAAATATCGATACATTTCCTTCCTGGGTTTTAGATTTCGAGCGAGGGTGTCTGATATATGTCCAACAAAAAGAAGTGACATGATGAAACTTTTCTGTCATTTTTCTTTTACCAAAGTTTTTGAGCTCCAAACATTCTGAGTGGTAATCAGGTAAAAACTTTACACTGGCTTTGAAGGGTCAGACAGAATGAGGTGGGTTAGATTAGAATGTGTAAAACACACAAAAAAGGTGTGCAGTAGTGAGGCAGATGATTCCTCACTGCGGTGAGGACGGGAGGTCAGGAAGGCGAGCTGGCTGCCAGCAGTTTAAACGACTTGGTTTTAGAGGAGCATATTCTAATAAAGCACCTTCAGTCACCCCGGCTACTCGTTTAATTCAGCTTCTTTCAAAATTCATTTCTTTGTGAAAAGCCGGCTTTGAGAAACATGGGTTGCGGGAAGGGGCCCATGTCTCTTCTTTTTTCCCTTTAACCAAGCCCAGCCGGTGGAGTGTTGGTGATGTTGCTGTGAAAGATGGCTTTTTGTTCCAGGACCGTTTGATTTGGTGATTTATTAGCATGCCAGAGATTCTCTACAGCCTGGTTCTAAAGCAGATAACTAAACCTTTTCAGCAGACCTTATGAACCTCTCTGCCTAACTGGATAATGATAGATATGGTTTCTGGGGAAGGTATCACTTTTATATCTCCTTTGTCCTTTCTCTTTTTAAACTCTCAGAAAGACCCAAGCCAGGTCTTCTGATCCACCTGGTGTCTTTACCTCAGCATAATTAGTAATAATTACGAAGATTCCTCCAGTCGGAGGAGAAATTCCACATTTTTTGTCAAGTACCATAAAGGACATCTTCTGACCTTCATGTACAGCTCTAAATGACAGACCCTTCACTCACTCCATTGCTGCACTCATGATGCCCCCAATGATAAAGTCTATCACCTTAGAAATTAAAGTATTTTCATACCCTCTGCCGGTCTGTTTGTGAACCAGATTATGTCCAACAGTAACTATTGTCTCTGTGTGCTTCATTATTAAAAACGGTAATAGAAAGCGCATTGTGTGGCGCAGTGATTAGAGTGGGCACCGCGTGCCCAGAGGCTACAGACCTCAACGCCATTGTCCCGAGTTCAAGACCCGTCCTCAGTGCCGCGTGGCTCATGCCTTCCCCGTTTTCTCTGCCCCTTTTCTGTAGGATTACTTTCAAATAAAGGCCACAGGAGCCGAAAAAAATGTTCATCTTTAAAATTGGCTGTAGAAAGTAATTGCACACCTGTTAATGTTAACATTAACAGGTGTGCAATTAAGATTAATAGTGCAATTTTGTGATGGACTTGTGACCTCTCACCCATTGACCCCTGAAGGCATGAGTGTGTTGGTTGGTTGGTTGGTTGGTTGGTTGGTTGGTTGGTTGGTTGGTTGGTTGGTTGGTTGGTTGGTTGGTTGGTTGGATGGATGGATGGATGGATGGATGGATGGATGGATGGATGGATGGATGGAATAATAACATTTTATGTAATGCACAATACACTGTATCTGTAAATCTCAAAGTGCTGCAGAATCACAATAAATGCATTAACAACATAAAAACAAGAAAAACTCATTTAACATGTGGTGAAACTGCTGGTTGCATAAACTAACTCTGTGTTGGAACATCTTTCAACTGAATTCCAGCATTCAGTTGTCTGTGGTAGACTTCTACTGTAATCTAAGACTCTGACTTCAAAGTAGTCAGAATGTCCCGGTTGTCAGGATATCCATTGGTGATACTGGTTACTGATTTTCTTTGTCAGATTTTGTATTGAACTTGGGCTAACCCAATATTTTGATTTGCTTTCTTTGCTGATTTGAACCTATAAAAGTTCCAGTTTGGTTCCTTTAGATGAAGACACTTTTTTTCCTCGATATTTTAGTAGAGTTGGATTGCATTCACACCAGCACTATTCAATCAACTTTAATCAGTTTCACAGCACAGGGCATTTTGGGTAAAAGCAACAAGAACAAATATGCGATTCTAGAGCTAGAGGGAGAAATGACTTGTGATTTTTTTATCAATGACAAAAGAGAAATCCACTAAAATCTAATGGCATTTGATTTTTATTTACAGTTCATGAAGAAGGAAGTTGAAAGCTTTTGTCTTCTTCAGACGTTTTTGTGTAGTTTCCTTAGGTGGTGTAGCGCCCCCACATATGAAAACTCCAAGATGTAATTCTCAGTGAAGGTGTAAAAAGGTTTGACATGATCATCAATTGTCTCATTTATAACCATCACAAAGCCTGTCATTTTAACAGAGGTGAGTAGACTTGGTGTTAATCGCCTGTATTTTTGCTGTGTGTATCAGTCCGACCTTATTAACAGACTTTTTAAGGCAATCCGGATTGCGTTTGGGCATTATTGAAGAAAAGCTGCATGAGGTTGAGACCTGAGGGCATGTTAATATTTTTTCAGAGCAGTCTGATGATGTTTGATCTGCCTGATCTCACAGCAAAACATAAAGCACCAGTCACTAAACTCCATGAGTATTCTAGAAAAAGGCAATTATTCTTCTGGATGAGTAGATGGAGAGTTTATGCCAGTGTGCTGGTAAAAAGACATACAGCATTACTTTTTGCGGGATTTATTTGAACGTCTATTTTTGGATTTTCCATTGCTGCAGGAGTTAGGAAGTTAGAGAATCAAGCAGCGTGCATTTTGGAGGGATAGGCTGTTCTCTGAACAGGGATCTAAATTTTAAAAGGCTTCTTTTTAAGTGTAGCACACAGGATGATCCCTTTCTGTGAGAAGGTGTCACACGCTAAGTCTCTATCATTACCTGCTGACAAGCCGGTCTTAGCTTGGGTCAGATCTCAAAGTCAGTCTGTCCTAGTTTCCACTCCACGAACAGAGAAACATAAAAAGAAGATATAGAAGGTGAACTGCAGTTTTCACAAGGAAACGAAAGGTAAAGGAAGGAGAGATTTGTCAGCAGAGCAAAGGGAGCTGGTGAAAGAAAGGCAGAGAAATAGGAACTTTAGATTCACAGGGAGAAAATGAAAAGAGGGTAAAATCCCTGTCTTCTCAAGGACACATGAGAAAATGAACAGTTTTGTTGGGGAGAAAAAGGGAAGCTATGTAGATAGAAAAAAATTGTGTTACATTTCCAGGAAGTAAATGAGCTTATGCAACAGCTTTTTTCTAAACAGCATAAATGAGTCCAACTGGGGATGAAGAATTTTCTTAGTTAATCATAATGCAAATTAGAAATAATGAGCAACAACATGGAAACTAAAGGTTATCAGTTGACTGAGCAGATTCTGCAAATTTTAGTCCAGTTATTAAAGTCAATAAAATTCAAAAACTGTTAATGAAATGCAAACTGATAATAAGAAAAGACAAAAGGAGACCAGACCGAGAATTAGAGATGCAAAATGGTTTTTTGATTTATTTTTATTTTTTTAGTAAAACCAAGATCAATTTCAACAACAGAGCAAATGTCGCAAAATATGACAGACAGGATGTGAGAGAGAAAAGCTGGGAAAAAAAAGAGAAGAAATAAACAAAAAAGTGAAAACTCTGTGGATTTAAGCCTGCAGGCATTTCAGCAGAGCTCGTCTCTCAGGACCAACACTGCCTTTAATGAATCCTCACCGACACACACTCAAAAAGGCATATTTTATCCTCTCGGATAAAACATACACACTTTTATCACACACACACACAGAAAACCTTTTAGAACACTAGGATAACAGAAGAAGACTTGCTCTGTGGATGAAGCAGGATGAAGGGACAGAATCAGCAGCATCACATCCTGACTTTCCTCTCACTTTTCTACAGTTTGAGGTTTCCGTCTCAGAATGAGGTTCCTGGTATTTCATTGTTCTGCAATGAAATACAGATAGAATGATCTCACTTTGCAAAGAAGTCTCCCTGCAAAAGTATATAACGTGTATTACAAACAAATACAGAAAAGTAAACTCAGGTAGGGATTAGATGAGTCAATATGTATTTAATGATTGTGCAACTAAAGATTGTTGAAAGAAAACATAGAAAACATGTCCTCTGCTTCAATACATAACTTGTCACTTGTTTGATGAAAACAGACCTCCAGGAAGAAGCAGCCTGTGATTTGTCTCAGATCTCCCTAACTGGGACTGAAGTCACATCCAGGCGCAGAGCAATTCAGTCTGCAGCGGGAAAACATTTCGTTTTGTTCAGAGCTTCTCTTTGCTGTGGAGAATGGCTGTTTACAGAGCAGGCAGTCTACAGTAAGCTTCGTAGTGTCGAAGTGGCGCATTTGACACGATGAAGCTTCGTGTCAAACGTTAGTGACTGGGTAAAATTCAAAACATTAACAAAGTCCAATAAGGAATTGTTTCTGAACAGCTGAAAGCCCTGACAAAGTGGGCTGGTTCTGACAAACTCCAGTTCTTTAGGCACCAACAAGACCTGACTTTTCTCAGCCTCTCAATAAAGAAACATGAATGTTGGGCTGTGTGAAGCAGTGGGGTAGCACTGGGTTCCAGTCTGGTGAAATGATAGAGAGAGTTCAGAACTGAAGTGGTGTAAGGATAAACATGAGAACCAGCTTGACTAATCTTATCAGTTAGGAGATTTTTTTTTCACATCATTACGATTAGGACAGATAACTTGGTTAAAATATGCGATAAATATCAATGATCAATGAATGAGAAGTGTGACAGGTGATGAAAGGAGAAAAAAATTAATGGTGAAAAAGATGAGAAAAAGTGAAGTGAAGAGACAACTTTAAAAGGGAATAGAACTCCTTTAATCGAGCAGTCTCTCTCCTGCAGCCTCAGGCTAGCCTCCAGCACTGCCTTTCTTCCAATCTCCATCTATTCTCCTTCTCTCCCTCTGTCCTTCATTAGTGAACAATCAGTGAGGGAGCCATTTAAAATTGAAGGAGACAAAGAGTAAGGTTTATCATACAGACTGGAGGGTTTTTTTGGTCATCTCAGACTACATTTTCCTACATTTGTTTCACCCAGACTCCACCCCCCCCCCCCAATGTTTTTCAGCTACTGTCACTGAAGTTGAACTGCAGCCGAGTGATATGAACTTTCTGGAAGTGTTAGGAAAATTTACATTGTTCCTGTTTGAATAGAAAAGATGAATGTAAAACTGTTTTCCTTGTCATACTGTGTGTAGTGAATTGACGTAAAGGAGGTATCCTGATCTCAGGCCCTGACTCCACAAACTGACTCCTCCTGATGTGGAGGAGAGGATGACTGAACTTGAAAATTTGCAAAAAGGCACAGAACCCAAAGAAACCAAATGAAAGATGTCAACAGTTAGAAACAATTCCCGCTGTTATGTGCAGATCATCAGTTGCTGGGTTAAAACTCCCGGATGATCTACTGCAAGGTTTCTCAACAGCAAAGTACTGAAATCAGCAAGACCTTCACAAAAAAGTGTAGCATTTTAAAACAGATTTGTGTGACAATGGTTACAACTGCATTTCTCAACTTCTGAGAAGTCCAGCCGGTCATTGGAGACAAAGTAAATCAGGCACAGTTTATCATACTATTTCTGACAAAGGTGTCAAAATAATAATTGTCTCAGACTCAAGGAGCAATCACAGACAGACTTAGAAAACCTGGAAAGAAGAGATATGGTTATTCCCATTAATGAACAAACATACATGTTATACATTTTTTTGTTGCTGAAAAGAACAACGAAGGCAGGAATCACAAGAGAGTCTCTAGATCTTCAACGATACTTGCATTAATTGAAAGCAAATGTAATGAGTTCTACAGTTGGTAAGTTGAATCCACTTCCTGTGTTCCTTCACAGCTGTCAGGTGGATGTTTCTCAGCCCTGAAAATGCCTAGAAATGATGGTTCCTCATCTTGTCTCAAATAGGAAACAAACTCATGAACTTAGTCTTTTGACATACAATAAGTGCTGCGATGTTTCACTTCAACTTTCATTGTGTCACATTTTTCCAAAACTATGTTTACAAATATGAGATAAAATTGTGACAAATGAGTGTATGATCAATGTCAATGTAGCCAATAAATGTAATAAACTCTTAGTGGAAAACATAACATGAGTGAAACACGCACAACAACTTTCAAGAGAAGTGGAACAATTTTAATCCAAAGTGCCAAGGATGATAAAGTTTACAATGATTCTACATTCCTTTGAATTATTTGGATTGTTAAAGTGCTTGTTCATCTGGTGAAACAGTAACATGTCTGTTGCTGTGGATTCTCCTTTAAACTAGGTGAGGACCAGATATCTAATTGAGATGTTTCATTTTGAGTGAGTTGCTGGAGAATGAAGGATGGCTTCAGAACAAAGTCATTCTCATTGATGCTGTGTAGTCGAGCTGTTTTCGGAGGAGTCAGTTATTTTGGACCTGAGCTTGTGTTTAGATTTCACCTGCAGAAACAGTTTGCTCCAGCAGCAGCACCTTCCACGTTTCATGGTGTGTGTGGTGTGTGTCCTCTTCCGTTGGGCATGCTAATACAGCCAGCATCTCTCTGAGGACCTGCTGTCATCTGAACACCCACCACTGCCATGCTTGTGCACATGTGTCTGATGGTGTGTAGGCATGTGTGTGTGTAGTAGGTGTGTGTGTGGTGTGTGTGCGTGCGTGTGTGCGTGTGCGTGTGTGTGTGTGTATTCATTGTGCTGTTATTTACTCTGTTGTACAAACAAAACAAGGTCACATTCAAGGTGACATGATCTCACCATCTCTACCTTAACATGCAAACAAGTTATTTTCCCTCTGTCTCTCTGCCTCTCCCCTCCTATGAATAGGCAAATAGAGAAGGAATAAGCAGCAGCTGTCCAACCAAAGTCAATTACTGAAGCCCTGGGGATGTCGTCTTAAACAATGCTATTAGATTCTAATAGTTTTTAATTACTGGCCTTCTTTTTATATAAATCAGCCCTCGCTTTCTCTCTCTTTCTTCTCTGTCATGGAAAGCCTATTTGTGTCCGTAATTAAATTGAGGAGCGGGATATGAATTCAGAGGCCTTCGCTTCTCGTCTCTGACTGTTTCTGTTTGAGCGGCTCCTGATTAATGCCAATACATATTGCTTGAGATAACCATTTAGTGGTTAATTTAGCCAAATTTATTACCCGCGTGCTGTCTCAGGGTGAAGCGAGGTTTGGATGTTGGGTGTGGGTTGGGGGTTGGGGGCCACCTTTAAAAAGGAGACATGTGGTTGCTGCAGTGGCACAGCGATGTCTGGTGGACACCAGGAGTATTACTTTTATTCACTTATTCAGTGAAAAGCTCATGTTGTGTGTTTGGAAAGTAAAAGAACTGACCATGATGTGATCCTGATCAACTTACCTTAACACACCGAAGAAGTTTAAGTCTCTTAATGACACCAAAAGGTTCAAACCTCAGATGTATAATAAGGTTTTTGTTTCTGAAAGGATGATAAAAACCAGCAGTACAGAGGTTAATGAATCGTGACTGAATATAATCACCCTTGTCTCTGTTTTTCTTTGTTCTTATCTGGGGTTGTGGGAGTGCAGTTGGTGCCACTAATAGGTGTGTAAGAGGACTCAGCATAGACAGGCTAGCAGTAAGTGCTAGTTCTTACTGAATCATATGTTCCGGATGTCATCTTCTTGTCACTGCAACTCTCCATCTGGCATTCCCGTCCTCAAAGTTTTTCTTCTTTAGATCTGTCTTGTTTAAGAACTTATTTAGCTTAAAGCTGCAGCGTCTGGCGTTTAAAGAAAAACAGTTTTTTACATATTTATTAAAACTGTTGCTATGTTGTCACAGTTTAATATGTGACAGATAATCTGAAAAAAGGTTCCTCTGCTTCCTCCTTGTGGTCGTACTGTCATCTGCATAAATATGCAGCTCGGTCAGAATCAACTAATCAGAGAGAGGAGGAGGGTCTTAGCGCTGTTCATCAAGTCATCAACAAAACTGATTGCAGTTCTGTAAAATAAACCAATTTCGATAAGGCTAAAAACCTCAGCACAAGATTCAAACCTGATACAATTCAGCTGAGTTAACATAAAAAAAAAAGCTTAATAATTTTCTTGTGTCTTTCTGTCTCTCTCTAGTGATGAATAAAGGTCAGTGTGTGACAAAGTATTACCGGTGGATTCAGAAGAACGGTGGTTACATCTGGATCCAGTCCAGTGCCACCATTGCTATTAATGCCAAGAATTCCAGTGAGAAGAATATCATTTGGGTCAACTACGTCCTCAGGTCAGACAAGACTCACTTTTGGAAAGATTGGACAGTAACTGCAGCAATACCCCTCTCATTTTGAATTATGACTTGTCAGTAACAGTTTTCCTGTTTTTCCTCACAGTAACCCTGAGTATAAAGACACACCCATTGACATTGCCCAGCTGCCAAATCTTCCAGAGAAAGCCTCTGAGTCCTCCGAAACCTCCGACTCTGAGTCTGAGTCCAAAGAGAACTCAGGTATGTAAGTGATAGCAGGGTGGAGGAACAGTTCCACATAATAAATCTAGAGTTATAGCTGAAAAACAAAGGAACGAAAAAAAAAAAGGACTACAAAGTAAAATGTTATTGAAATGTTAAATAAAATGTTTGGGTTGTTTTTGTTTTGTTTTGTTTTTTCAATGTTTTAAAGTCGGACCATAACAGAGATGTTGCGAAAAAGTTGTGAAAGTTGTGAAAAAAAACAAGTCAAAATCCAGGCTATAGGTAAGAGAAGTCCCAGATATTTAATGAGTCGGTGCCAGTGTGCGGTCGGTTCCAGGCTGAGCGGTGGTGTGTGCCAGCAGCTGCAGGGACTGGGCTCTCACTGGCAGCCCAGCCTGCTGCCGCAAAATGACAACATGATAAAATATGCTCAGACAACATACACAAAGCTCTGCAAATTCAACAACTTCTCAAAATACTTCAAAACATTTCTAAACAGTGTCGAGCAGAACGTATTTTTGAGAAAAAAAAACACATTTGTAATATTCCAAATATGACTTAGACAATGGGCAAAGAATTAGAAATAAATACTAGAGATAAATGTTTATCCTTAAGAGAGCTTTGTTACCAAGTTCAAACACCTTACAGACAGAAGGACACACTGACCTGTGGAGCCAGTGGGCCTTATAGACACATTTTATGCAATTCTGTTGATGTGAGTTATAGTTATTAGTTATTATTATTAGTTATTAGTTACTAGTTGAATATGTAAAAAAACACACACAAATACATTGTTCTTTATTTTGCTTTTTGTGCCTCTTGGTTCTAGTTGTACTTTAATCTTTGCAAAGATTAACTCATATAAAATGATTTTTCCACTGTGAACCAAAACCTTCATGTGAGTCCACATCTTCAGTGGACATCCTCAACATGATGCTTTCAGATTCCATGCTGGCAACCTGCCTCAGGACATGAGAGATATCTCCTGGAAGAGCTAAAGATCATTGAACAGAAACCGCTGCCAGACACTCTAAGGTCTTCTGTTTGGATTGGTGAAGTCATTATTACAAAATAGATCATCAACCTTTAACCCATTGTGGATTGGTTCTAAGTACACCTGTCTGCACTGAGTGGTAATGACAGAAGTTGGTTTGGTATGTTTTAATAGAACTGACCTGTACCACACCACTCCTGGGTCCAAAGGAACACTTTGGTATGGTGAGAATGGAACTACACACAACATGAGCCATTGATTGTCATTGCTTGCTTTAAGGACAAGACATACCAGTGTTTGCCCTGGCATAGTGCTACATCAGGTTTGACCTCACTTGCCTAGTGAGAATCCAACAGTGGAAATGCTCTGCTGAATATGGCAGATCGTAAAATGGCACACTGAACCACACTGACACGGTGAAGAAGTTTAAAACAAAACTGATTGTAGTTCTGTAAAATAAACCAATTTCAATACGGCTGAAACCCACCTCATCCCGAGATTCAAACCTGCAACAAAATGGTTCTTCTTCCAGGTCATTTGAACAACTGTTCAGTAAAGAAACACAGGTGACAGTGAGAGAGCTCTTTGTGTGGTCAGTTATTTCAGAACCTTTCAGTTGCTCTGAGACTATTGGACCCAGTTTATCATGGGAGACCCGACTAGGAGCTTCCACTCCTGACATGGAGCCCATAATAATTAGTCAGAGTTGTAGCTAACACTATATTTGTTGAGTTGAAAATCTACACAAACCAGCAAAGTTTTTATGAAAGCCTTAGAATCAATAGTAATTGAAGCATCTTTAAGGTCATTCAAATGACTTGAGCAGAAACATACAGTCAATCTGCTAACACCATTACCTTCCTGTGAGTTGTTGTTCACAACTTAAGAAATACATCTTAAACATTAGTGCTGCATTATATCTTTGTTGCAGTCAGCACTAAGTGATTTAGAGCTTACACATTGTAAGTGAATTTAAACCAAGACAGCCCCTCCACTTCGAGCATAATACCATCAAATCCTAAAGCCTGTGTTGGCACAGTGGATCTCAGGGCCAGCTGGTATTTTTGCTAGAGGATAGAGATTCTGGCAGGCTGCTGGCTGTAAACTGATGCCAGTTGCAGCAGGAGGGAGCCAGCTTCAGCAAATGTCCAACAGGCCCAAGGTGCTCTGATTCAACATGTTCAAAAATGAAACAGATGCCCTTTGACCTTTCTGCAGTTAGATGGCAACCAAAATGAGAAGATGCGTCTGTTTTGTTTACAGCTGTTACAGAAAAACCGACACCAAAGTCTAATTGAAGCCACACAAAGAACATCCCCCTGCTTTAGTTTGAAATCCTCTCTTTTAGTTTCCGTCATGCATTTAGCTTTTATCTCCTGTGTTTGCAAATGCTTACAAAAATGTTGCAATACCTTGGAAGTCAGACTGAAACAACAGATCTAAAGATTTACCACCGCTGTGCATCTCTGTGACTCCTCTCTGTTAAGGCAGCTGTCTTTAGTTCACACCTGAGCTTATAGGCAGAATGTCAGTCATGTTGCATCCCAAACGAGTTGCCAGTAAAGCAAACAAAATCTCTGGATGTTCAATAAATAGATACATTGATTAAGGAAATGAATTATACAGAGATGTTTTTCCACTTAATCTGTTTTGCTTTCATCCAAACTGATTCATTAGGTGCTCCAAACAGAGCCAACTGGGCAGTCCTTTGTTTGTGCTGGTATAATATGTGTATTGTTTGTGTGTAATTGGCTGGACAAAGCCAACACGACTAAACAAAAACAGATGGTGAACACAGCAAATATAGAAAATAAAGCAGTTAAATTCAGAACAAATCGTCTCAAGACACTTTACAAAAAAGGTCAATTCAATTATTATTATTATTACTAATATTGACCATTATATCAACAGCAAAATCCCATTGAGATTAAAAATCTCTTTTATAAGAGAATCCTGGCCAAGACTGAGTTTACAGAACATTCACTGCAAAATACAATCACACACATACACATCACAATTCATCCTAGTTATCAAACAGTGCTTTAAGCTCAGTTCATTACCCAAATTAGTTCAAAGGTTTTTATCAAATCCAGTGTTTCTCAAACGTTTTCTGGCTGAGGACCACTTCACCTATTTAACAAACACTCACAGACCACCTAACTTCAAATATGCCCCCACAAAATGCTTGACGTGCATCCTCAGGTGCATCAAGCAGCCGGATGATGTGACCTGGTGCTACGTAGAAAGGCTGATAACATCTCTACCTACATCTTCAATCATGTTGTGATCTTCTTTAGGGAGGCAGAAGGTCTCGTTAACTGGGCTGGAAGCTCCCCTGAATAATGGAAGGGGAAACTCTGCTTACAGCTGGATGTCATGTCTTCTTATGTAGATAGCTTGTCTAATATTTTTATTTCAACCATCCTATTGTTTTTTTTACAGACAATGAAAATACCAAGTCTGAGGGAAAACCAGGCCACCAAGCAGAACACAGAGAGGATCCAGAAGCAGACAGCAAACGTCAGCAGCAACCAGGCCAATCACATTGCTCATCCGAGGAAATGAAGAACCATGACGACGGAGACAGTTCAAGTAACCCTGAAAGTCAGGACAGTGATGACAGCCTGGAGCCCTCAGATGGGGAACAGGAACAGGAGCAGGAGGTGGTCCGAGGAGAGGGGGGAGGACTGGAAGGCAGGTTGGGGAGATTAGCTGGACTGGGAGAACTGGAGGGACTCAACACCATCAGTGGACTGGGGAGTTTGGGAGGGCTCCATATTAAGGTAGAGCACTATGGAGAAGGAGAGGAAGAACTCCACAACACACAAATGTCTTCGTCAGAGGATGATGAAGAAGATGAAGAAGAGGACATTGATGAGGTGGATGATGAAGGAGTACAAAAATGTGACGATGCCAGTGCTGGCAGCAAACTCCAGAAAAGGCGGAAAAGGAGAAAAGTGCAAAAATGGGATGGAACACGAAGCAGGAGGCTTCGTCTTTCCACAACTCCCCTGAGCCCAGCAGCAATAGGCGACTCTACACCACAGGCCAATCCCTCAGGGGCCACTTCCATCACTTCCACACCGCTTCTAACTTCGTCCGACTCCCCAGACAGCACAGGAACCACATCCTCTGTTCTTAAAATCAAGACAGAGATGGCAGAGCCTATAAACTTTGACAATGACAGCAGCATCTGGAACTACCCACCCAACAGAGAGATTTCCAGAAATGAGTCTCCATATAGCATGACCTCCAAGCCTACTGCTGCAGGAAGTCAGGAGACATTCCCTTCCCCTCAGGGTAGCTCTCTCCAGGTAGCCATCCCTGACTCGGTCCTCACCCCTCCTGGACCTGAAGGTGCAGCAGGTGGGGTGAGAAAGCCTCCATACAATGGAAACTCCGCCTCGTCCTCTTCTTCCACTGCTACGAGTTTAGCTCCTCCTTCCATCACTTCCTCCGCTGACCCCCTTTCCCCTCCGCTCTCTGCATCCCCCCGGGACAAGCAACAAGGTACTCCTACAACATCTTCAAACTCTTCCTCGTCCTCCTCTTCATCTTCAAGCTCTTCTTCACTGCTGTATTCTGGGGATCTTGAAGCACTTCAGCGCTTGCAGGCTGGTAATGTGGTCCTTCCGCTGGTTCACCGCGTCACGGGAACTCTGTCTTCTACCAGCACCACGACGCCTCGTGTCTACACCACCGGCACCATAAGGTACGCGCCAGCAGACGTCACTTTGGCCATGGCACAAGGGAACCTCCTTCCCAATGCTGCCATGAACTTTGTGGAGAGCTCAGGGTTTGGTCTGGACCCTAAGACGCCTATGGAGATGCTCTATCATCATGTCCACAGGCTAAACATGTCCGCTGCAGCAGCTGCAGGCCCTTTTGTTGGATCCTCTGCGACCGCAGTTGGCAATGGCAGCTTGGGAGGCCAGATGTCAGCGACAGCCAACGTTTTCACCACAGCGGAGGGACTTTTCTCAACACTACCATTCCCCGTGTACAGCAACGGGATCCACACTACGCAGACAACTCTGGAAAGAAAGGAGGATTAATGAAATACATCCAAGACCGCATTACTGTGTTTAAAGAATCAACAACTGTTTCTAACTCAAAGACTACTCAGTAGTAAAAAATAGTAAGAAAGAATTTATCAGCGTGGAGCAGCACTGTGTTTCCAAGATGGAACAAAAGACAGGAACTGTCAAATGTACTCTAGCACTTTGAGCAATTGAACTTGTGGAAGACATGAATGGCCCTCACACACACACACACACACACACACACACCCCCCCACACACACACACACACACACACACACACACACACACACCCCCACACAGACACACACACACAACCCTTTTCTATTAATTTTCTCTATCACCAATCTCTTTGCTTCCATTTATTGTAATCAACAAATTTTTTTCTTACAACAAATGAACAAAAAAATAAATAAAAAGCAACGATTCTTTACTGTAAAGAATTCCTTTTTGCCTACAGAGAATTCATGTTGCCTAAGGATTCCACAGGAGCCTGAAGGGGATCATTTTATGATATCACTTGTTTTGGTTGCATCTTTATGAAGATGTTGATTGTGCATACTTTCAGGAGGTTGGTGCAGGTATTTGTGACACACTGAAAATGCTGTGCCTCTCTTTCTTCTGTATCTTGATGTGATCAAGGCTAAAGAAAATGAGTTTTTAACCTGAGAGGAGAGGGCAGCTGTCTCAGAGATAATCTTTTCACAAAAGGTTTTTGCGAATGTTTCTCGATTGAGGAGACAGTAATCGATGCTTTTTCCTCTTCTATTTCTTCCTTTTTATGAAATATTCTAGCTCAGATGTAACTTTGGAATCAAACATTATACAGAAAAACAACAACAAAAAAAGCAATTTCAGCCAGGTAAAGACCTGTGAACTATCGAATGTTACTACAAGTTTCCTCATTTATCTGAGGAGTTTACCTACAGGTCTCACACCAAACATAACCTCCACTTCATCTACTCCCATCTCAGTCTGTCGAGTTTTTGTACCTTCACTCTGCTTATCTGACCTTTAACTTTCTGTCCACATTTTTCTGGTAATTCTACAGATTTGTGGTGCTAACAAATGTCCAGTTACCCAGATTCAGCTGGCTGATGTGGGTACTGTAAATTCGGCCCTCCTGTCCTTCCTCCAGCTTGATTAATGTTCTTTTTATGACTAACCTTCAGGAATCTCAGAATACACACGACAATGTGGAGCTGATCAGTAGATGTTTAGGCTCTTCTGTTCTTTTTATTTCTGTATATTTGATAAGTGAGTCACTTTCAACTCTCAGTTAAACTGAGGCTAAATACTTAACACTGCGAACTTAAAAAAAAAAAAAAAAAAAAAGAATGTTGACAACCTTGACAGGATCTTGTGTTCCTGTTCCGTTTGTTTGGGTTTTTTTTTTTTTTTATGTTCTCCTTTTTCTTCCTGAACCAGAATCACCTCCACAACATTTTCCTCAACAATCCACTCTCTTCCATCCCATCGCCAGAACCTGTGATTAAAAACTACATATCAACAAGGAGATTGTAATAAAGACATGCATTTTCAATCAATCTGTCAAACAATCAATGTACAACAGGAGTAAAGTGGGATTTCCTTTATTTAGATGATTGAAAAAGCTTTGTTTTTGCTCTGGTTGTGTCTTTCTTCCCCCAGCCTCCTTTGCCAAATAAAAAAAAAAGAAAGAAAGAAATGCTAAGTTCACACATTTGGTGTTTTAAAAGCACTGTGATCCTTGCTCATTTGTAATTTTTTGGTAAAAACAGAAAAAAAAACATAATAAGTAATAAATCAAACTGTAATAAGCTATCACAGTGTCAATCTTTTGAAAGTTGACAGCCCTGTCTTTACCATCCCGTCATTTTATTACCCCGTGTGATTAAGCCGTAAAACCGTGTTACCGATGTGTTTAGTGTCACTGGCTGTCAAAACGTCTTTCATGGCAACTTCTCTGTGTGTGTGTTGACTATATGCAGTATATACTGAGCTACTGTAGCTGTTTTTGTCCTTTGTCTTCTCTGTGCTCTATCTCTAGTGTGGCGAAGGAGAGGAAGTGGCATCAGAGGGAAAAAACTGTCAGCTGGATGAATTCTAATCTAAACTCTGCCTCTCTGCTTCCTTCTCCTTCTCCTCCGTTTCCCTCTATCTGCAGTCTTAGTGAAACCAGTGGAGGTTGTGGAATTTCGTGTTTGGTGGCCTTTGCAAAAAAGAAAAAAAAAAACCACAGGAGTAAAAATTGGTAGAGTCCACCATTTACTTTTTGCTGCTTCCTTTTTGTCTTTGTAAAATTGCATTTTTATTTTCTAACCCTTCTCTCTTTCACTCGACTGTTGCTTTTTGCTGTTGTGTAGTCTTATTCAAACCTCTTTATCTTGTTGTCTTTTCTCTCAGAGATGAAAAGAATATTTAACTAGCTCAAAGGTTTATGGAGCCATGTATTTGCCTCTAAGGAATTCTGGGACAGGTTTCCTGCTCATACACCCAAAAGAACATAATAAGAAATATTTATATTATTTAAATTGTGCAGGAATAATGTAATTTACATAATATAATATAAAGTTTGATGAGGAAAAATCTGAGGAAGGACTTTAAATATACTGTGAAGTGAAGGTTCAAAACTACCACAGCCTGGACTGTGAAACATTTTCCCAGACTTCCTGGAGGTGTTTTCTGTGCATTGGGTGTATTTCAATGGTCCGCACCAAAACGTCTTGAACTCTCAGTCAAATTTGTCTTTGGGATCAGACTGACAAGGGTTTCGAGGGATTTGAAAACATTCACAATTCTCTTTCAAGACACAATAATAAAAAATGAACAAAAAAAACAGTTTTAACAATTTCTATAAATATTAAAAGCAGGAAAAAAATTTCTCACTATAAATCTATTTTTCTAAGTGTTTTGGAAAACTGAAATGCATGTTTAGTCATTTTGTCCATTTACTGTGAACAATCCCATTTTTGATTTTTATAATTATTTTTAGTCCAATAGCTGTAATTTCACTTCGTGTTTGATTGTTTTTGTTTTTGTTTTTTATGTCTGGAATATCCATTATGTGGATAAAATGGAGGCCTTTTGAAAGATAAAGGTTTGCTGAAGTTCAGCAGACCAAGTCTCTGATCCAGCCATCACATCTGGACAAAACAAACCAATTGTCACATCTTGTGTTTATCAGTGTTAAGATTGGTTTTGTCAGGAGCAATTTCTTTCCACGCTCTGAATTTGAACATTTTCTATGTATGGATTCAAAGGCAATAGAACAGTGCAAGCATGTAGAAAATACTTTATCGAGTGTCCAATGGGAGGCATATCACAAATGAAACCAAGAAATACACCCAAATGTAACTAAAGCTGAACAGCTGCTTCAAGCTGTTTAAATGTTTTTCTGTGTTTTTTGTCGAAAAATGAAAACTTTGCTGGTGATTTTAAACCATAAAAAACCTTAATCACAGCTGCTGTCAAATACATAGTGTTTAAAATTTTCAAATATTGAAAAGTCATCTCATTCACCTGTGAAGAAACTGTGTCTGTGTTTTTAACTATTTCTTGTACAATTAAACAGATTCTTTTATGAGGAACCTGGTGCCAAGTAGCTGAAATACGGGAAAGCGGGAATCTCTTATTATCAGTGTTAACAGTGTTATAAAATTCTAAATACAAACAAATTAAAATATTAAAAAAGAGAAAACTATGCTACTATGGTTTCTATTTTTTTGTGCATATTTTTATTTCCCTTGTAAAGAAGTCCAAACCTCAAAATAACTGTGAGTGCCTGGCTTATTTTTATCTTACTTTGAAATTACATTTTCATTTGTCATAAATAACGCTGCAAATCAAAAAATGTACATATTTCATTTTTTTATAGCTATGTTCCTTTTTAAGTTTACTAGGTTCTCATCTGTTCAGAAGAACGTCACATACATGGTTGTCTTTCTGTAACCCAGTTTTGACCATCTTGCAGGTGCCATCTTCATAATAAAAGGTTCTATTAAATTGGTTACCAGATTGCATCATTTCTTCTGTTCCACATTTAGCCATCTCACTCCTCACCAGACTATTAACGCTCCCACTCACTGAGATGCAGGTTTCTTTTGTCTTCTTTCTCCTTCATGTCTTCTGATTGATGTTTGTGATCAGCAAGGTAAGTGGATCTTTGTCCTTAAGGTAATGTGGGGAGCTTTTTTACCCTGGGTTCACATTTACAACCTTCCATCTTCAAACAGCACCTCAAATTCTCTTAAACGCCAGCAGCCAGTAACTAGGAAATACAGAGGTACTTCATAAGACCTGTTGGAGGTAACTAGAGGTGCTAGGTAATGGATTATATCATCCAATTAAACCTGTACCTCTTAGCCTGGATGTGACTTCACTCCGCTGTGAAGCCCAGAAGTTGCAATAAGCAAGCGTGAGAAATGAGAGATCATATGATAAAGCCGGTGATACAAACTCTTTGCGTCTTCTGCGTTGTCCGACACTTGTACTGTGACTCAAGCAAGAGATTTTGAATCCACATTTTGTGTGTTTGCATAGTCATAAATGCATGCTGACATCATTTATGTATAAATATACTCATATATCTACTAAGAAGACAATGCAGACATTGTGCTTGTGCATTTTCCTGTCTTTGAAGATTGATTCCAAAGATAGAACTGTTTCTAATTTTGATGGATGTCAATCCAGAGGTGCTTCACCGCCACCTTTTGCTCTGGTTGACTGTGACTTTACATAAATGGTTGACTAGTGTGACTTTTACAGCCTGTAAATCTTTTAATTCACAGATGGAGCTCTGGTTTGTTTTTGTTTTCTTGTTTGTTTGTTTTTTGTTTTGTTTTCCTTTATTTAACCAGGTAAACCCTGTTGAGATCTAGATCTCATTTTCAAGAGGGACCTGGGCAGAAGTCTGCAATACGCAGCAACCTGGTTACAAGATAAAACCAATTAATAATGTTCTGGTCAAGGTTTGCAAACCACCACATCAGATGCTGGAAAATAGCTACTAAACTGATAAAAGATATTGGAGAAAAAAACCCTAGAATCTCTCATCAATGTTCTTTAGGATTTAAATAGTGCAAACCTCTCCAATGGACTACAGACAGCGTCACGTGTCCCAGCAGGAGTAAAAACTGGCTTTCAAAGATTCATATCTGGCTGTCTGCAGGGTCGTTTTGTGACTTTCTGATCATCACTGCCTTTATCTCATTCCAACCTATTGACAGAAACTGAAATATTCCAGTGTTTTAGACCATAAGGGAGTGAATGGAACAGTCAAAGCAAGTGTTTGCTGAGTGTTTTTGAAGATTCAGCCAGTGACCTGAATGAGTGTTGCGGAATCTGTGACTTCTTACAACTATTTTTGTGAGAACATGTGTGAGAAAGACTTTTTGTTTTCACAGCAGCATTAAACTATGGGAAACTTCATATCTGAGGATGTTATGCAGGTCCAATGCAGTCCCCCAGAACTGACCGAGAAGCTTAAAGCGTTTGGAATGGTCTGAAAGACTAATTAATTAAAGGGGCACCCCCATCCCTTTAATCCCTGAGCAAAATCTAATTTGCTACAGGACCTTAACAGGTTCTCCTGCAGGTTTGGAAAGCACCTATTTACATCTGTTTACAGTTTGTTCACATCTCCATTTGATGTGGAAGGTCCTCAGACCTCCTTCTGAGGAGGATGTAAAAAGCTTCTTCTGTTAGCACATTAAGTTTAACATGTTAAAACAAATACTAGTTAAATTAAACCTGAACAAACAAAAGCACAGTCTTATCCTGGGTTTCTGAAACAGCCCAGACAAGATATATAAGATAAGTCAATCATCAGAAATTGAGTTTTTGCTAAACCTTGTGGGTTAACATCGTGATTGAACTTTGAGTAGCTTTTTAAAATGTTACTAAATGCAAGGAGCTGAAGGACGGTGTCCTCTTATAACCTTGTTGCACAAAACTTACCTTCATTCTAATCACAAAATGGCTAAGATGAAGCATAAACTGAGCAAAGCAAAAAGCAACAAAATCATTATGTCTTTCTTCCATCTTGCATCCAGTTAGTACTTCTCCAGTCTCGGCCGTCTTCATATCCTTTTTGCTTAAAACGCCTCCCATTTCTTCCATCTCGTCCTCCATGCATTAATAAGTGGAGAGAGGTTAGTCATTGGACCCTCAGAGGGCCAACCAGCTAACTTTAAATATTTCACTCTATTTTAAATGAGCGCACATGAATCATAGATCACAGCTTGTGCTGTGTGCGTGCCCATGTGTGTGTGTTGTGGCGCTCCAACCTGAAACTCCTTTTAATAACCTCTGCCTGTCCATCTCAGTGAGAAGGCCTGATGTTGAATTTAGATCCAACTGCGTCAGACGTTCACCGCAGGCGTAACGAGCAGCCTTTCATCACAAGCCGTGATGGACAGATGATGAAACAAAGCGTTAGAGATGAAAACATGGCCTGTTTTTCATCTACACTTTCACATGGGCTCCTACTAATTCCCAACATGCAGAAGAAGTAAAAACATAAAAAGCTGTATAAGTATTTTGAAGACAGAGCGTCTCTTGACATAGAGGGCTGTTACATTTTGAAGATGAAAGGTGATATCTAGTGGTGCTCCTGGGTGTCAGTCGGGCTGAAAGTTCATGTGTGACAGCCAGGTACTGGGATAGCAAGTTTCATGCATGGATTTCTGTGTAAAGCATTTATATGTGTTTGTATTTGTTCAATTCATTTGTGTTGTGCATCAACAGTTAGGAGAGCTAAATGTTTGATTTTAACATTAAAATCTACTGAACAGTCCAAACTTGTGATAGGTCAGAAGGCTGACCTTTTACTGGGTAAGAATGTTTATGTTTACATATGATAAATAAATAATTTTTTTGCTGTCAGATTTTGAATTAAGTAGAGTTCATCAGAATGGACAAGACACGCCACGATCGACGCTGACCCACCATGCTTATCTAATTTTAAACTGCCACACCATTAACATGCTTTACATGTTCTTATTTTAAACATGTTGTTTTCATGATGCCGTACCTGGGACCTGCCAGGAGCACTAGCCATCGCCCTGAACATTGTTACCACTGCTCAGTGCAGACATGGGACTGCTACTTGCACAGAGTGCATTTTGTACAATGCTGTAGCCGGAAGTAATGCTGATAGCTATGCTGCTCATTAGAATTTGTATTGGTCTTTGCTTACAGGGTGTCCTTAATTTTACGTTGCTGGTTAATTTAAAGAGTAAATGTGTCCTCTATTGTGTATTTTTGTTGTGCATAAGCAAAGATTGACTGATTGATTGTTGGCTCTTTTTACTGTATGTATCACTTGGTGGTGCTTCCCAGCAGAATAGCCAGCGTTCAGTTCAGATTCTGCTACTAAGCAGATCACTCACAAATACAACTTTATCCCTAATGTCTCTTTCCAAATTCACTTCCTGGATTGGATAATGTTGAGAGAAACGTGGATTAAAGTGGGTGACAACAGCGTGTTCTCAGAGCTGCTCGTTCTTCAGCTCCCCACATTCTACCAGACATGGTGCTGGGATTGCAACAGTCTACAGAAATTATTTTTAATGCAGCATTTACAGTGACTTTGTCTTCTTTTGACAGATGTTCTTTTGTGGATGTTTGTTGCTGAGCTCGTTGTGTATGAGATTGTCTACCACCCACCACAGTACAATATGGATTTTATTCAAGACTTTTTTGAGTAATAATCTTGATAATGCCTGATAATCTTGTAAATTGTGATGGTTTTTAAACATGTGTTGCTCTGCTAAGTCATTGGCTTCTGAGTTTTTAAGGCTTTTAGTTTCTTGCAGTCAGTCTGTTTGTGGTTCGACCCATCTACTGGACTCTGGACCTCATTGTTTCGTGCTGTGACATTTCTCAGACTGCTACCTTAGATCATTTTCCCAGCTTGACTGAATTTACAGCTCTCAGCAGTTAGTGAACCACTGTTAGCAGGTCGCTTCCTCTGCTCTGTTACTGCTCAGCAATTTATTGCAGTTTTCTCCTGTAATCAGACTAGAGGCTCCTTTTGTCCTATTGACTTAACATCACCTGTGTTCAAAACCAGTTGCAAGATTCTGGACTTTGTTGCTCCTAATAAATGTAATAAGTCTAATCCTGATGTTGAACTGTGGCTACATGACGCTACAATACAGCAAGGCTGAAAGACAGTTAAGATTTAACACAATTAGCTCTGTTTTAAAGTTGCCCACATTTCACTAATGTCTCTGCTGTCTGTGCTGGTTCTGCTGTACAGTTTGACCATGCAGTTTTTCTCCTATTTGACCAAAATTATGCAACATTTGAGAAGTACTATTTTTTCTTTTCCATCTTCACTGTGTTGATTCCCTTTGGTGAATTTCTTACAGTTGGGAAACATCTATGTGACAGAAATCAAGATGTTTTCAATAATATACAGACAATCAATATTCCAACTACTGCAAATGTCCTAGAAAGGCAGCAGGAGTCCCTAAAACAACCTGTTGAGAGAAACACCAGCAAGACATTCAGATGTGTTCAGGGCCATGTTGGCTGTACTTGGTGTGTCGTGGCCTTCTACATTCCAAAAACCAAAATTTCCAACAAACGCAGTGGGTGGTAACGGGTGGTTTGATTTGCACGCTCTTCCAACTTGATTGTTTTATAAGAATATATATGATTTATTTATTGTGAACGTACAGGCAAAATAATGACTAAAAATGTCTTGTAACTTAGTCAAAAACAAAACCTAATCTCAATTTGACATTCAAAGCTCTGAAAGGTGGACAGAAAATCATTTACAAAACTTATCATCAACACACCAGACATTTACCAAACCACAGACCTCCACCGAGTTCCCGGTGTGTTCTTAATTACTCTAAGTAATGGGAGGGTCTAACAATTAACAATGGAATCTAAACAATTCTAAATATAAAAATTAATTACAAATTTTGGTTCTACACTAACTTAAATATATTCTAACTACCCAAAGAAGAAAACTAAATTGGTAGAAATTACAATGCACAAAAATTTTGCGTAAATGGCCACAACATGGTGCTTGTGAACAGTAACAGGGACCTCATCAGTGCTGTCGTCAGTGAGTGTCTTTCCTCCAGACCATGTCCACTGGATGGACATCACATTAATGTACTGTCTGAATGTAAATTAGGCGTGCAGTAACCGAGCCAAAACCAGGCAGAGAGGACATAAATATATTTGCAAGAGGAACATGATGATAGCTGGACAGGAGCTGTGGTATGGTGGGACACAGACCTGATGTTGGCTCCTATAAAGCTCAGCTCCGTGTAGTGAGATTTAGTCAGGCAGCTCTGGATCCAGAACATGACTCATCCCAACATGTCCCATCCTGTTTGGTCAAATGGGATAATATCAGGTTTCAAATGAACACCTGGTGCAATCACACATCAAGCATTCTATCATGTACTTACCTCCATCCTCTCTTATCCTCAACCCTAGTGAAGAGTTTTGTTCTGTTTTGTTTTTTCCAAAAGTAGGTTTATCAAAGACATTTTTCTGCAGACCCTGGATAATGTGTGAAGTGAAATTACAGCAGATCAATGTCAAATATAGGTCAATTATACCAAATGATATTTTTCCATGATGCTTTGCTGGGAGATCTTTGTGATGAGAATTGATAACTTGTGGCCAAATACACAAGACAAAGGACTGTCAACTTAAAGCTCTTAATGGAAACTCCTTTGAAAGTTTTAGGTGTGAGTGTTTATTATATTCAGTCTTTAATGTACCACCTTGAAAAATCTAGAAAATGTAAAAGAAGTGGATCTTTCAATGGAATCCTGAGAACTTCCTGGTGTTGAAGTACGATATTGATCCTCAGTTTCAATAATAAATCACCTCTAACTTTGAGAGGCAGCATAAGATTCTAATTAGACCACATAAATGTAACCAACAGATTTTTATCTAAAATTTAACTTCAGAGTTTTAGTGTGTAGTAGTGATGCTTATGTATTTAGTTACACCATCCATTGATACTGTCCTGACTAACTGATCTTCACCTTATGTTTATTAAGTCAATTTTAAAGGCGGTTAGGGTTTTAAAACATTTGCATTTCAAGCTTTAGTTGTATATTTTATATAGAGAAGTATGAAACACATTTCCTTCGATTCAGTTTGTAATGTTCAAGTTTTTGATAACTGTAACGTATCATCCAAGAGCTGAAGCAGACTGCATAAAAGTGGAAATACAGTGACATCCAGAGGCTAAATAGTGTAACAACACTCAATAAAGCGACTTTTTTCTTTGTGAATGTCCACTTTTATGTTATGAAATTCTATGCTGAGATTCAGTATTTTCTCAGTTAAGTAATGTTTCTCCAAAAACACCAACAATATAGTTGCTATTAAAAATATAAAAATAAACACTTAAAGGAAGATGTGTCTTTTTCACAAAACATTTTTAATGGATACCTTTTTGACCTCTTGCGGAAAAATACATTTTCTCGAGACAAAAATTTGCTTCAGGAAAATTACTACTTCAAAAAAAGAGAAAATGTTAATATTGTGGTAGTTGTGTCGTAGATGTGAAGCTGTTGTGTCAGAAAACACTTCACAAGAACCCCCGGGAAGAAGGAAAGTTATTAGAAGAAATGTCCAAATGATTTAATTATTTTTTTTAATTTTTATTCAAATAAGTCAAATGTAAGCTTGTGGAAAACCATGATTCAGTTTATGGAAACAAATTATTTTTTGAAAAATTGGTCAGTAAATTTACAGCAGAGCTGGTTTAACGGAACAACAGGAGCTAAAGTAGCATGGAAGAGAAGGACAAACACTGGAAGATATTTATCTTTTCCAGATTATTTCAAACTGAAGGTATTACAATTTTAGGTTGCTGTATTGTGGACTGCTGCAAATGTATCATGACTGGCAGTTACAATAGACTGGAACTTTTCTAAATTAACCAGTGTAACGGTAAAACATTATTAAGACTTTGAATCACTAAAGCGTGGATGTGAAAAGTCAACACGCCCAGATGACAAGGTCTGGCTTTTGGTTTATTAAAAAAGGAGAATGTGATCAAACTCAGCTAAAATCCAGTTTTTCAGGAAATCCCAAGCTGAGAGACCAAAAAAGCTTTATCTCAGCGAGAAAATGCCAAATTGACACACTTTGTGTATTGAAAATTATATTATTAATTTTACATTATTTACTTTAAAATATAGTAGAAAACAGTAAGATATGGTTGTCTAAAGCTGAAACTAAGCTCAAATACAGTGTTTCAGGAAATCCCAAGCTGAGAGACCAAAAAAGCTTTATCTGAGCGAGAAAATGCAAAATTGACAC
>CAJVRI010001284.1:0-50203 GCA_911649635.1 Poeciliopsis gracilis
CTCTGTCCTGTGATCTTCAGGCTCCGTTTCCTCACCGTCTGTCGGTTTATCTGGACTGGATGTGAGCAGCAGTGGAGTGGTGCTGGACTGCAGCGCTGCAGGCTGGTACCCAGAACCTGAGCTGCTCTGGCTGGACGCAGACGGAAACATCATGTCTGCTGGACCTGCAGAGAAAAGCCCCCATCCTGATGGCGTTTACACTGTTAGCAGCAGAGTGACTGTAGAGAAGAGAAACTACAACAACTTCACCTGCAGAGTCCAACAGAGAGACATCAACCAGAGCAGAGAGACACACATTCATGTTCCAGGTAGGAAATAAAACATTTTAACCATTAATAGTTCAGATGTTTTTACATGAAACTCTTCATGACTTTGTTTCAGATGGTTTATTCATTTCTCACCCTGACTGCAGTGTTTTTAACATTTTTGCTGTGATTCTGGGAATCATAATTATTATTGGAGCTGCTGGTTTCACCTGGAAATGGAGACAAACTGAAATCAGTGAGTTAATTATTAATGTGTTTTATTGTTCAATGAGATGCCATCATATTTAACCATGTATTTATTTAAAACAGGCCCAGAATAAATGAATTTCTCTGAATTATGTTTTACTAACCAGAAACTCAACTGATAGAAAACCTGAATCTTTTGTTTTTTCTTGTTTCTGCAGCAAAGAAGAAGCTAAAAGGGGAAATGAATGAGGAGAAAGAGCAGCTCATGATGAAAGAAAAAGATATTTTATCTGAGAAGAAATCAAAGCTTGAACAAGAGATAAAATACAGAAATGAGGATCAGAGAATTATTGATCAGCTGATTAAATCATTAATTATGATGTCAGAGGATCTGAAGAATCAGAGAAAAACAATCAATGATCAAAGAGAGAAGACACAGAAAATGATTGATGAGGATGAGGAGAAGTTTAACGAACTTATTGATGAAGAGAGAAACCAGATGGAGAACAAGATGGAGAAAAAAGCACAAAGTTAAAAAAAGGAATCATGAAACCAAATGAATGAGAGCAAGAAAGAACATCAACAAGTGGAACTGATGACAGAGACACTAATAGAGAAAACACTTAAAGACGTCAACAAGCTGAAGGAGAGGAAACAGGAAATAGAGAAAAATGTAGAGGAAATAAAAAAACAACTTGAAGAAATGAAGACATGAATGTGATTTAACTGCAGAGACAGAAACTGATCAACTTCAGTTGATTCTGTCAGGAAATAAGTTTCAACTCGACAGATTTGCTGATTTTTCATTAAAGTGTTTTTCTGAGTAGAAAATATAAGATGAAGAATTTTCTCAGATACAACATTTTCTTTTCATGATGTTTAGAAACCTTTGGAATTAAATTAGAGTATATTATAAAAATGCAAAGCTTGTGATGTTTATTATCTGTTATCTGAACTCTGAATTTCTCCAGGTTCAGTTTCAGGACAAAGTGAGAGATTATATAATTAATTTATATTAGAAGATAATTTAGTTTAATTGACCTCTAATGTATCGATATGTTGATCAGTAAAGCTTCTTACTGTAGAAGCTACAAACCATTAATTAATGTGCAAGATGTAAAAATAGCTACTATTTACTCTTTTTTACTATTATGAATTATGTTTTTATGAGCTTTTTGTATTTCTTTACTTTTTTATTTCTTTTATCTTTCATGTATTCACCAATGTCTTTTTTTAAAGTGACATTTTTTTAAGTTCATCAGGAACATTAAGATCAATCAAACCAAAATAAAGCCTTAAAATTTCTCATATTGATTTTTTCTCATCTACAATAAATCACTGCACAAACATGATTCATCCAAAATATCTTAATATTGTCAGATATATTTAGATTATTCAAACTACCTGATATTGTAACTGATAGTCATAATGACAATCATGTTAAAATAAATAAAAACATGTTATATTCTCTGTTTTCTGTTACAGTGAATAAAATATAAACTCCTACAGTTCAGCATTTTATTTGACCTGAACATTTTTTGACAACAACAACAACAACAACAACAACAACAACATGGCTGCAGAGACAAAACCTCATTCAGTTCAGTCCAGTTCACTTCTGGTCCAAAATACATAACAGGTCAAAATGTTAATGCACATAAAACCAAAATGTTTTCATGTACAATATGAAATACAAGTGAGAAATTATGATAATAAATGAATGTTTATATTTCAGTCACACCTTTAAAGGTCAAAGAATTTATTTAATATCCAAACATGAGTTAAAGAAAACCTGGTCAAGTTATGGAAAATATAATACACTGTATGTAAAATAAAGAACTTTACAGAGAATAAATGTTTTAATAAATTTAATCCATTTTTATTCTAAAAGAAATGGAGTTGCCAAAAAAAAGAAACTATTTAAATTTATGAACATTATTTAATAATGATTCCTGATGGTTATAATCATATTTGCTGTCAGAAGTAAAAGCTGTCGGTTCATTTCCTGTTTGCGTGATGCGTTTCCTCCTCTGACAGAACTGGACTGATTCTGGTCCATTCTGGTTCTGATGGGAAACAAAACAACCAGTCAAAATTAATTTCCTCTCATTGAGTCTCAATCTAGAGATTTCTCTTTATTACGCTTATTTATGTTGCTGACTGAAGTTTCATGTTGATTTATTTTGTCTCTCTGCAGTTTTTAAATAAATGATGTTAATATTCTCGAGGTGAACCTGATGCAGCTGCAGCTGCAGCGAGTATTTCTGATCATAACTTGCACTGATGTATAAACAGCAGGTTGTTCTGCTGAAGCCTGTGGTTTTAGTTTGAGGTTTTAAACCGAGACGATAAAAATGTTCCCTCTGCGCTTCACAGATATCTGAAGATAGTTTAGCAAACGGCTTTTAAAATTAAACACCGAGAGCAAATCACCACAACCTGCACTAAATGTTTAAAGTTAATTTATACTATTTAAAACTCCAAATAAAGGTCATAGTTTGAATGTATCAAGTTATTGAATGAAATTATGCAGAAGAAAAATAAAACTTAAGAGATCAGCATAATAAGACATGCTGTCAGTAAATAACTAAAGATTTTATCACCTTATCGCAGCTTGTAGAGAATCACTGCCGTCACCAGAGACAAGAAGACGAATAACACGACTCGAGCAGCCGACTCCACTCTGAAGGTTTGGTTCTGCTCACACTGAACAGGAGGAGTTTCTGCAGTTGCTCCTGAAAAGTTGATTTTAGATATTAATATATAAATATAAAGGTTAGTGACAAACAGGACAAGTCAACCAACCTGTGAGCGCTTCCTGAACGGCCAGCCAGCTGTCAGGAGATTCTCCGGCTCCAGAGATGCTGCACCTGTAGTTCCCTTCATCGGCCTTGGAGACGTTTCTGAGGGTCATGTTGCTGCGGTAGCAGGTCATGACATGGAGGCCATCTTTATAGAAATCTCTGATGTAATTCTGCTCAGTTTCCTGGTGGACACATCGAAGTGTCACGTCTGATCCTTCTGCTACTGGTTGGACTGGAACCTCCAGGATCACCAGACCAGCTGAAGAACAAATATGGAGATTATTTATTTAGAATATAAAAACACGCATCAGTCGGATCATGACATGTGTGACATGTGGGATGTTGGACTTTGCAGGCATGAGGGCAGTTCAGCTTTCTCCTGTTTTTTAACCAATCTGTAACCCTGAGTGACATGAACCCACTAAACACACTTATTTATACTCACACACACAGATATATTTATTTAAAAATATATCTGATTTTTAAATAAATAAAAAAAAAATTGAGTATACATTTGAAATAATTTATCCTGATCAGTGGAGGCATTTTGTGCATCACCAATCTGACATAGATGTCGATGTGTCTAAAAGCGTTCTTTTACACACAAGTTCTTTGATGTATATTACTTATACATCAAAGTGATTTGCCCATTTTGATCCTGAATGCAGTTTTGATTAACAAAGTCAATTAAACTTTTTATGACAACAATCTGCTCAGATGCAAATTATTTATCCGAAATGCCCAAAAAAAAAAAATAATATATATATATATATATATATATATATATATATATATATATATATATATATATATATATATATATATATATATATATATATAGAACCAGGAAGATAGAGACATAACTCCAGTTTAAAGTCCCTCCACTGGCTCCCTGTAGCTCAAAGAATAGATTTTAAAATACTGTTGTTAGTTTATAAATCACTGAACGGTTTAGCACCACAGTACATTAAAGATCTGCTGTTGTATCAACCTGCCAGACTCTCAGGTTCTGGTTCTGGTTCTGCTCTGCATCCAGAACCAGAACCAAAAGAGGAGAAGCAGCTTTCAGCATCTATGCACCAAAAATCTGGAACAAACTTCCAGAAAACTGTAAAACAGCAGAAACCCTGACGTCCTTTAAATCTCAGCTAAAAACACACCTGTTTAGAGTTTTATTTGAAATGTAATATGAAACAATGTACTTTTGTTTTTTTCTCCTGCTTTGGGCAACGGGGCCCGACGAATACTGGTGGTTAAACGGACGGCGGAGTCCGGCGAAAACAGGAGCTTAAATTCTGTGACAAAAAGGGAAGGGAAAAAAAAACACTTGGTATTTTATTTTATCTTGTATGACTTTGTTTTTTGTGTTCATGATGTAAAGCACTTTGAAATGCCTTGTAGCTGAAATGTGCTATAGAAATAAAATTTGATATATATATATATATATAGAAGCATGTAAGACAGATTTTTGAAGTAGCTCTACGCTCTGCATTAATTTCCAGTTATTAGTTTAGTATGAATAGATTCATGTTCTTCATCATTCCAGATTATTTACCTGTGATGGAGACGCTGAGCGCTCGGCTCTTCTCCCCCAGGCCGTTTTCACACCAGTACTCCCCACTGTGTTTCTCCAGAGCCGGTTTGACGGTGCAGGACGGAGCCGGTGAGCTGCAGGGGTCTGAAGAGTTTGCTGGTCTGGATTTGTTAAACTCCCTCATGACTCTCCAGACATTAGCATCATCCATCAGCGAAAAACAGTGAACAGTGAACGACTCGTACTCAAAGAACTGAAGCCTCATTGGAGAAATGTTCGGCAAAGCTGCATCTGAGTGGAAAACAAAAGAGAGAAAAGAAAGGTAATGCTAAACACCAACTATTATGAAACAGCTGAAGTGATCAGATTCATTTGCAATCCATTTGATCAATAAGTAAAACTAAACTTTTTGTGATATTTGTGATGCTCACCAGCTCGTTTAGCCTGTTCAGTTTGTTCAGACAGCAGAACAAACAAGTTCATCACTGCAAACACATTAAATTAAATTAAAATCCGACATGAACTGAGACAGAAGCTGCTTATTTATGGTCAGACTTACAGAAGCAGACAGACGTGACGTCCATGATGCTCACCGTCACTGGAGTGAAGTTCTTCACACCGACGCATCATGATCACGCTGGTCAGGACTTCCTCTTCCTGTCTGCTTTATTTCTGGGCTTCATGAACCTGCAGGTTGAAAGTGTATTTCTAGAAATAACCGACTCTGTGCTGCACCTTTTAAAACCCTGTCAGCTCTGCACACCGTCAGTGAAAAGCAGCAGAAATCGACTCCGTTGCTCCACAGACATGAAATGATTGACTGGTTTCCTCTCTGCAGTCAGTGAACAGTTAATGCACGACCCTGCAAAAGCAGTCACTTTTCTTTACTTATATAACATTCAAAACAACATAAAATAAACATTTAATTTTTGGTGTTTTTTTGGGAAGAATCAACACTATTGATCGCTGTTCACATCATCCTGAGGTTTTATAAATACATTTCCAGCATGTAATATGTGGAGAACAGCAGCAGCAGCAGAGACAGGAAGCTGAACCAGTCATGGTGAAGTTAAAGGCCTGCAGCAGAGGAAGACCAGAGTCTGATACTAAATACCAACCAGCAACATGCATCACATTAGTGACATCATTAAAATGACAAATTCACATAAAATATGGAGTCAAAAACCTTTATAACCTGCTGGCCTCTTTAGGAGAGACTTTCAGGAGAATTGTTTTTAATTAATGCACCAACAGCAGCAGATCACATGATTTACAGTCTGGCCCTCTAGGGGGCGCTGCAGAGCAGTTTGGAAAATATATCAATAGATCAACAGAAAAACTACAAAGACATAAAAGGATCACAAAGTAAATCACTAATTATTCACTTTGAGCAGAATTTAAGTCTGTTTGTGTAAAATAATATGAAACTTTCTGTTCTGCAGATTTATAATAAATAAATGTATAAACCAGACAGATGTTCACCACAGATGTCGTATTTTTGCTCAGAGCACAAAATGTCTACCAGAGGTTCTGACCTTTGACCTTCACAGTATAAAAGGTGACAGATTAATTTTCTAAATGAAAAAGGACATCAGATGTGGAAAAACTTTATTCTGCATTTCATTGAACTTTCCCTTCCGGATCCGACTGCTGCAGTAGAACTGGGCCACGCCTCATTTTACTGCCTTTTACCTGAGACCTTTGCCCTCTGCAGTTCAGAAAGAACAAAGGAGACGATGCATTCAGGAAGGTATCTGACTTTTCTCCAGTGTAAATTCTTCTACTTTACTTCTTAAAGCGTTAAACTTTGTTTTCTTCCGTCTTCAGGATGATTCTCGCGCCTCAGAGTTTATCTCTAAAACCTTCGGTCAAAGCGTTTGTGTTTGCTGAACTCATGTTTGGCTTCCTGCTCCTGGGATTCACCTGCAAAGGTAACTAAGAAACACTGGAGACATTCCTGCCTGTCGACACAAAGATACATTAGTTACTGTTCGCTGCCAAATGAAGAGCAGAGTTCATTCATGGATTGTAATAAAAATCTGTAAGTTATAAAGCTTCACATCTTACAGTAAGTCTAATATTTTGTGTTTTCCTTGCAGGCGAGTCTCTGCAGACGGCGCGGCCTCGGCGGGTTGCAGCGATGGAAGGTGATGACGTGGTTTTGCCGTGTCACCTGGGCGTCACTGTGAACCCCGATGAGCTGGTGGTGGAGTGGGGCAGGCTGGACCTGAACCCCAGATTTGTGCTCATGTGGTTTGAAGGGAGTGAAAATATCAATGAAAAGAACGTGGCGTACAAGGGAAGAACGTCTCTGTTCACAGACAGACTGAAAGACGGAGACGTTTCGCTGAGACTGACGGCGGTGAAACACTCTGACAACGGCAGATTCAGATGCTACAACCCAAAACAGATCCAAGAATATCATGTTGACCTGATTGTTGGTAAGAAAACACAAATCAGTAAATACAACAATCCATTTTATTTCTTCTTTCTTTGCAAACAATGTGCCGATCATTCATAGTGTCTGTTTTTAAAGTAAGAGCAGCAAAACTTCAAAATAGTTTTAACCAAGTAAAACTAAAAATTAGAAATTACTGAATGACTGATTGTAAATCTGATTTAATATTTCTACATGATGTAATCAGAATAAATATTAAGTTACAAAGTTTATGTATGAAAAACTAAAACAAAAGGAATTCAAGATTCAGGAAAAAGAAACACTTTTCAAATATAGATTCTTTTTAACAATTAAACTTAAAATAAAATCGATTTTCACAGTTAGTGTCTATATATTGTGTCTCATTGATCTCCAAATAACTAACTCTGTTAAGATTATGTTAATGATTTATTTACACATGTAAAATGAGTTATAGTTTATATTCTGCCTCCTGCTGGCCGAAAGTGGTAACTACAGTATTTTTGCTTTTATTACTAAATGCTCACAGAGTTGAATTTGCTAAAATGACTGAAAGAGATTCCTTTACATACAACCATCTGTAAAGTTTATAAAGTTTGAGGCATAATTGGTCTGTTTTTTTCCACATTTGGATTCAGTTTAGGTTAAATTAGTTTTCATGCCTATGAACCTTCATCCTGCAAGGCATAAATTAATAATCTTACTTCTCTGTCCTGTGATCTTCAGGCTCCGTTTCCTCACCGTCTGTCGGTTTATCTGGACTGGATGTGAGCAGCAGTGGAGTGGTGCTGGACTGCAGCGCTGCAGGCTGGTACCCAGAACCTGAGCTGCTCTGGCTGGACGCAGACGGAAACATCATGTCTGCTGGACCTGCAGAGAAAAGCCCCCATCCTGATGGCGTTTACACCGTTAACAGCAGAGTGACTGTAGAGAAGAGAAACTACAACAACTTCACCTGCAGAGTCCAACAGAGAGACATCAACCAGAGCAGAGAGGCACACATTCATGTTCCAGGTAGGAAATAAAACATTTTAACCATTAAATAGTTCAGATGTTTTTACATGAAACTCTTCATGACTCTGTTTCAGATGGTTTATTCATTTCTCACCCTGACTGCAGTGTTTCTATCGGCTCCATTGTGATTCTGGTTTTCACACTTTTTATTGGAGCTGCTGGTTTTACCTGGAAATGGAGACAAACTGAAAACTGTGAGTTAATTATTAATGTGTTTTATTGTTCAATGAGATGCCATATTTAACCGTGTATTTATTTAAAAAGACCAAGAACAAATGAATTTCTCTGAATTATGTGTTTTACTAATCAGAAACTCAACTGATAGAAAACCTGAATCTTTTGTTTTTTTCTTGTTTCTGCAGCAAAGAAGAAGCTAAAAGGGGAAATAAATGAGGAGAAAGAGCAGCTCATGATGAAAGAAGAAGATATTTTATCTGAGCGGAAATCAAAGCTTGAACAAGAGATAAAATACAGAAATGAGGATCAGAGAATTATTGATCAGCTGATTAAATCATTAAGGAGAGAAAAACAATCAGTGATCAAAAAGAGGAGACTCTGAAAATGGTTGATGAGGATGAGGAGAAGTTTAACGAAGTTATTGATGAAGAGAGAAACCAGACGGAGAAAAAGATGGAGCAAAAAGCACAAGGTTACTATAAACTGAGGATAATCATGACAGAGAGAATGGAGAAACTGGAAAAGAGCAAGAAAGATCATCAACAAGTGGAACTGATGACAGAGACACTAATAGAGAAAACACTTAAAGACGTCAACAAGCTGAAGGAGAGGAAACAGGAAATAGAGAAAAATGTAGAGGAAATAAAAAAACAACTTGAAGAAATGAAGACATGAATGTGATTTAACTGCAGAGACAGAAACTGATCAACTTCAGTTGATTTCACACGATAAATAAAATGATCAGGTTTCAGTTTTTAGACTCAGTGGAAACGTTCAGACGTTTTTCTGATTCAGGGCAAAAAACATTTTGTAGAAATAAAGCAGCAGAAATGTTGCTGCACACTGCATGGAGAAAAGTTTTAACTCATTTGATTTTTACATGTAAGGATTAATTTTTAAATGGATGTGAATCAATAAATTAACTGCAAATATTAACTTTGTAACTGTAATGTAAATATCTGAATTCAGTCTCTTTTTCATGCCATCAGTATCTTCAGGACATTTTTACTTTCTGTTTTAGTGCTTAAAACTAAAAGTTTTGTCTTTTTTTTTATTTATTCATCTTTACTTTAAATCTGTTTGTTTCCCTTAATGTTTCATCAAAACATGAATCCCAGTAAAAAGGAGACTTTCTATTGTTTTACAGTGAATGTTTTTATCTGTTTATGAATATTTTACAGTACTTTTAAAAACAGGTTCTCTGTTTTAAAGTGATTTATGAATAAAATTAACACTGAATGATCATAAAGTTGTGATCCAAGAACAACTTGACTTAAGAAAAGGGAATTTAATCACTACGAATACTAACAGTTTATTGAGATAATTTGGTGCAGAAAAGTTTGAAATATCTGTGAGGAAAAACCTTAAATGCATAAAAATGGAAATAAATGATTTATGAACCTAAACATGCGTCTGTTTTGTCAGAAGATAAATCAGAGCAAATCGATCTTTTAACAGCGGAAAACAGAAAAAAAAATCAAAAGTGTCATTTTCTGAAATATTTCAATAAAATGTTTTTCAGTTTTCAAACAATAAAATCTGTAAAAAGTGGTTAAAGAAACAGAAATGATCCACATCCAGAATGTATTTAACAAATATCAGCTAAACAGATCGAGGGATGGATAAGAACAGATGCTTTACTGAGATAAATATTAAAAAAACAAACATTTTCCACACTGAACTGATGTTAGCAGAATTTAATAATATTTCAGTATTTTTACTCTATTGTCCTTTTGGTGAAATGTTTGACTATAAATTGTATCAGTGAGTTTTTTTAATCCCAGTTTCAGAGTCGACTGTCTGCATGGATCAGATCCAGTCTGCCGTCCTCTCTGCCTCTGATGAGACACAAATGAAGGTCAAATCATCTTCATATCCGTTTCCTCTCATTCAGTATCAAAATATGAAAATAAAACCCATCAGACTGCAGCAGCAGCTGCAGCAACAGCAGCAGCAGCTGCAGCAACAGCAGCAGCAGCAACAGCTGCAGCAGCAGCTGCAGCAACAGCAGCAGCAGCTGCAGCAACAGCAGCAGCAGCAGCAGCAGAAGCTGCAGCAACAGCAGCAGCAGCAGCAGCTGCTTGGTTTCTGTCCTATTTCTAGACATGATGATCTCGGTTATCTAAATAAACCCTGACGACCAACGTACTGTGGTTTCATTGTTTAACCTGAGAAGGTAAAAATATTCCCCTGTAAATGTCACAGACATCATATCTAATTATAAAACTGAACAAAATGTTACAGCAAATGAAACCGATCAGTTTATGTTGTTCAATAGATACTGACTCAATATTTTATCCATAGAATCAATAAATGGCAGGAAATAAAAAAACAGTCCAGCTGTTTGTCATAAAGATGTTTTATGATCAATAAGTTTCTGTAAAACCATCAAAATGTTTCACTGCATCAACTTCCTGAAAGTTCATATTTCTTCAGACAAACATTAATAATTTTCCTCTGAGACAAAAAAATGAATCATTTCTATAACAATTGTTGCACATTTTAATATTCAGTAAAGCCTGTTTTAATTCCTTTTTAATCTCCTGTTTGCTTTTCAGACACAAAGTTATTTAATCCTGAAGATTAGATCAAACAAAACGTTATGCTTATAAAATAAAATGTCCTCATTGTATTCAGAGAAACTTTCAGATATTTAAATATTAAGAGCATCTTGATCAAATTTAGATACGTTGGCCTAAAATAATAATAATTATTTTAAATCAAACTGAAAGCATCAAACAGTTTAATCATAAAACTTAACAGGAGCAAAAGCAACAATTTTCAATTTATTTATGAATAAAACCAAAATGATCCGTCTGATTCAGTCCTGATCATAACCAGTCTGTCATATTAATCAGCCAAATATTTGACAACATAAAGCAGAATAAACTAAAATTAATTCCTCTAACATATCTGGATCTTTGCAAAAATAGATCTTGAAAAACAGAAACTGATTTTGATCTATAAAACCAAGAAAACAGGATCAAAAGGAGACGGAATATTAAAATCATTTAGTTTGATAAACTAAAACATTTTCAATGTGCGAAAAAAGGAGATAGAAGGGAACAAACACTTTGTCTTAGTATTGATCTATAATCAGATTATTTTCTATATTCACACACAACATACAGTTTATATCAGTTCAGTAACATGACGGGGTTAAAAGAAAAGCTGTGAAGTTCGGTTTGTCCGACTGAAACTTTTTAAATTACAGTCCATTAAACAACATTGTGAGTTCATGGATAAATGATTAAATATGCAGCATCTTACTGGCACGTTGTTTTGTCTGGTAGTGGATCAGAGCGATCAACGCAGACGACAAAATCACCAGCAGAAACTTCACTGCAGTCTGAAGAATGAAGATTTCACACCGTTTGGACCCGATCACATGGCTCCTACCAGGGTCATTCACAGGGTCAGAGCCTGAAAAAACATGTCAAATGGTAGATACAGACAGACAGACTGACCATCACAGGGGACTCATTAAAACGCGACACCAACCTGTGAGTGCTTCCTGAACGGCCAGCCAGCTGTCAGGAGATTCTCCGGATCCAGAGATGCTGCACCTGTAGTTCCCTTCATCGGCCTTGGAGACGTTTCTGAGGGTCATGTTGCTGCTGTAGCAGGTCATGACATGGAGGCCATCTTTATAGAATTCGCTAAAGCGATCCTGCTCAGTTTTCTGGTGGATACATCGGAGTGTCACGTCTGATCCTTCTGCTACTGGTTGGACTGGAACCTCCAGGATCACCAGACCAGCTGAGAAATACATGAATATTCACTGAGACATTCCATTAAAATGGACTAAACTAGAATTTAATGTACTTAATTTTAGCCGAATTGTTGCAGATGAAGGTTAAAGTTTTTTTTAAAAAAATGCCACAATGCCAGATTTGTTCTTTTCCTATTTATTCTATTTTCTAGAAATTAATTTCAAGCCCTACCTGTAATAGAAACATTAACAGAATTGGTCATTTCTCCTTCGTCATTTTCACACCAGTACTCCCCGCTGAACGCTTCGATGGCCGGATCCATGCTGCAGGAAGGTTCTGCTGAGCTGCAGGGGTCCAAAGTGTTAGTTGTTCTTTCTCTGTTGAATTTCCTCATGACTCTCCAGCCACCGACTCCATCCAAACGCTCACACTGCACAGTTACAGTCTCATACTCAAAGAACTGAAGTCTTTCTGGGGAAATATGAGGAAACCCTGAAGCAGAACAGAAGAGAAAGAGAAAAGGATTGTTGAGAGGAAACAAATCAAAATTTAAAAACAATAAATTGGTTCCAGGTCTTCATAGTTTTATCTGCAGATCAATTAAAAAGATCAAATTCATTTCATCTTTAAAATCAGACATTGGAACAACGATCAGTTTGATACTCACCAGTTTTCTGGGCGGCCCAGTTCAGTTCGGTTTGTGACATCAGCAGGAGAAACGAGTTGATCCCTGAAAAGAGACAAACATCCAGGATCAGATCGGACCGGCAGCTCGGTCACAGGAACCGGTACTTACAGAAAGATGAAGCCTCCATGCTGACGCCCGGCGCTGACTGAACCGTTTGACTGCGACGCCTGGGTCATATGGGTCAGAACTTCCTGTTCCTGTCTACATTGTTCCTGCGGCTGAACGAAGCTGCAGGGCAAAGTTGATGTTCCAGAAATAAATGCAGAGACGCAAACTGACAGCGACCTGAACAGACAGGCTGAACTGATGGAGGTTTGATGCACCTGATGATTATTTTAGATGATCTATTTTCTAATCCAGTCTGACTGAAAGCTGCACCTTTTACAGCTCAAACATGCACACAGTATCTGACTAGTTAGCTGTTGCACAATCAATTTTCAAACATAAAATATGTGAGATATAATGAATTTTAACTGAACTTTGGAGAGAAAATATTTCCCTCTGATTATTGAAAACTGAGCTGTGGAAAGTTTGTGCAGCACAAAATGATGACTGCAACACGGTGCTGCTGCTGCTGCTGCTTCCTCCTAAAGCGATGAAAAGCCTTGAACCGCCGCCATGTCTTCATCACTAGCATGCTTTCTAACTGCAACACAAGACACAGTGCAAGGGAGACAATCACATCTTTACTATTTAAGACTCGTTTTATTTTTCAATTCATATAAAATGCATTAAATTTGCAGCACATGGAAAGTTAAATAAGCTTATATTTTTATGGACTTGGTGATCAAAAAACAGACACACTAACTCAGTCTGTCTGTCTGTTAAATACTCATAATGCCCAGAACTTGATACTCTCAGATAACAGAGCATGTGAAAAAATTGGGATTTGGCTTGGGAAACATTTTTACGCTGTAATATCTACATGGGTTAAACGGTTTTATCTTCATTAAACTTTTCCATCTTTTTCCGTCACCTTTGTATCTTCAGGATGGTCCACGTACCACTATGGTTATCTTTAAAACCGTTCTTCCAAACGGTTGTGATTTCTGAACTCATGTTTGGCTTCCTGCTGCTGGGATTCACCTGCAAAGGTAACTAAGAAACACTGGAGACTGGAGCTCTGGCTGAGAGAGAAAAAGCATTCAGTTACTGTCAACTGTTAATGTATAGACTAACAACAAGTAGTAAAGACCCTTTATAATTAATATCTGTGATGGAGACCAGTTACAAAGTGTTGCATTCATTTCCAGGTGAGTCTCTGCAGACGGCGCGGCCTCGGCGGGTTGCAGCGATGGAAGGTGATGGTGTCATGATGGGGGTTAAATGTTTAGCCCACATGCAGAACACAAGACAGGAGAGAACGAATTATAGTGACCAAGTGATTTATTTACAATAACAATGATTTTAGTGCAATTCGTGAGGTAGAGGGACTGGTCCAGGACGGGAATGGGGTCACGGACTGAGTGGCTCACTGAGAGAGAAAACAGCAGAGAGATGATGAGTTCAAGGACTGTAGGAGACGGGAGAGTAGGTTGATTACTGGGTAGATCTTACTTGTGGTGTTGTGGTACGTGGCTAGGAGGGGCGACTGCAGTGTTCGGGGTCCTGGTCTCTAAGGGGGTCAGATGGTCCAGCGCTCAGTCACCAGAGTCCAGGGAACAACGTAGCCGTGCGTTGGAGGGCGGACAGGTAAGCTCAGGCGGAGCGCCGACGGAGGAGTAGCTCGACTGCCAGTCAGTGATTCCCGGTGGGAAACTGTGATGAAACGGAGGGAGTGAGTCTGGTTCACGGGCAACCGGTGGGTAAGGAGCACGGCGTCACGAGGAGGTTCCAGAAATGTCTCAGGAGAGAAACCTGAAGGTAAGGAGCAACAAAACAGAATAACAAGAGGATCAAAACAATGAGATGCACAGAGACTAGCACGGAGAGGCTCAGAGGTACCGTTACTGTAAAACACTCAGGCGTAGAGGAACTGGCAGTCCACTCCTCTTCAAGCTCACGCCTGATGAGCGGATTGACTTCAGGTGCGCCGAATGACAACACAGGGTAAAAAAGGGATAAACAGGCAAAAGATCTTTTGAAGATGAGGAGGAAAATGTCGAGACACGAAAGAAAATATTGATGGAGGAATTCAAAGTAATTTTGAAGTTCAAAGCTTGGCAGGACCTGAGTAGAGTAAGTCCAATCACACTATCTAATGGTTTAAAGAAAGTAGTTGGGGATGTGGAATTAGCTAAGGTGTTAAGAGATGGAAACCTGTTGATTATTTGTAGAAATGCTGAACAAAAGAATAAAACGTTAAAAATACAATCGATTTGTAAAAGAGAGGTAATGGAGAGGAAAATAACTGGAGAGGAAAGAGGAGTAAAAGGGGTAATATCAGGGATTCCTATAGGAGAAAACTTGGATGAGCTAAAGAAAGTAATAAAAGGAGGGGAGGTGACAGGTATCAAATGACTACAGGCTTTTAGAAATGGGGAGAGAGTGGATAGCACTTCTGTGCTATTAGAATTTAAAGGAAAAGTTAAACCAGACAAAGTAATGATTGGATACTTGAGTTTCAATGTAAGAAATTATATTCCACCACCTATTAGATGTTACAAGTGTCAGAGATACGGACATACAGCAAACGTATGTAACAGAAAACAAAGATGTGTGTTAGGTTCAAAAAACCAAAACATACATCTGCTCAAAGAAAGACACAGAGACATCAGTATTAATTTCGACCTGCAGGTGAGAGCATCCCAGAGACAGTTCAGTTACAATCTCCCAAAACGCTCTGAAAGCTGTCTCTGCCCTCCCTGCCTTTTATTAGAATAAGGGACTCCCTAGTTACAAAGTAAATTCCAACCGCCTAAGGGGTGGGGTTTGCAAAGCAGCCGTTGGAATTTCCTGCCTATCAGTCCTAAAACATAAAACGTGTCTTGGTTACGGGCAGTCACACTATGCTGATTTATTTCCACTCCTTAGTTTTCTAGGTCGAAGGTCAAGTTTTTACTTTTAATAAGTTCCAGGCACACAAAGAAACATTTCACACACATTAGGATCATGAATATAGGATAAAGAGTAACTTAGAATAAAAGTGAGATAACTTATGTACAATTTATCCAACAATGTGGTAGATGTGGAGGTGAACATTTTTATGGGGAGTGTGGAGAAAATCCTATAAAATGTTGCAACTGTGGAGGGGATCATACTGCAGCATATGCAGGATGTATGGTGAGATAAGAGGCAGCAGAAATTCAAAAACTGAAAACAGAGAAAAAAATGTCGTATGCGGAAGCAGTAAAGGAGGTAAAAAATACAGGGATTAGTCAGAAAACAAAGGGAGAAAAGAAGAATGTGGTAGATAAAGAGCAAAATAATGTAACGCTAGAAAAACTGATCCCATTCTTGGCTTATATTATAAATTGTTCAGAGCAGGCGAAGACTAAGACTGAAAAAATAAAAATCATAGTGAAAGCAGCAGTAAGATTCTTTAATGTCACGGATTTATCATGGGAAAGAATTCAGGATGAACTCAGACAAGGAGATGTCATGTTGGATTTGAGTTTTTTCACCCACATGCAGGTTCAGACATTAGGCCGGAAGATCTTTGATTCAATGATTTATTAACAGTGATATAGAGGATATAGTCTTGAAATGCCCTCTGGGATCGGGAGCGGCTGGCCGGCTCCGGTGCTGCTTGGAGAGGGGAGAAGTTAGAGGGAACGGGACTGAGGGGATCTTGACAGGGAAATGGAGAGGATGGCTTACGGTTCATCGGATGGAGGGTTGCCGAGGGAGGAGACAAGATCCGTTAGTGCAAAAGGCTCCGAGATGGTAGTGGAAGCTCGGGCGGCAGGCGGGAGCGTTCAGTCCGGTTAGCAATCGGCGTTAGCGTACAGGTGGGCGTGGTTCCTAGCGAGATCCAAAAGTGCTTTCCAAAATCTGTGAAAGAACACAGAAAAACAGACTTAGTCCTAGGTCAACATGAGACTTGATTAAACCTTTGAAGTGACTCTGACCAACAAGTGGGACCATCGAGCGATGAATGGCTGCTCCACCGCTTCTTAAGAAACCTGCAGCCGATTTCAGAAATCCGCTTCAGGTGCGTCAGCCTGCCAGAACGCTCCCACGAAGATCGTCTATTTGGCGGAGCACTCACACTAACTTGAATCCTAACATTACCCCTCCCTCAATGACCGCCACCCGGCGGTCCCGAGGAACCTGAAGCTCTGGTGGCATGAAACCTCCTCAGAACCGACTTGTCCAGAATAAAAGATCTGGGAATCCCAGGAGCGTTCCTCCGGGCCGTAACCTTTCCAATCCACCAGATATTGAAAAACCCCTGCCCCCTACGACGTACGTCAAGGATCTTATTAATAGTATAGGCCGGACCCCCATCAATATAGCGGACGGGAGGGGGGGAACCATCTGGAGGGCAAAGCGGGCTAGATCTCACAGGCTTCAGTAGGGAAACATGAAACACGGGATGAACCCTGAGAGAAGGTGGGAGCTTGAGTCTGACCGCAACGGGGTTCACAATAGCCTGGATCTCAAAAGGACCTAAATACTTAGGAGATAGTTTTTTAGATGCAGCTTTCAGGGCAATGTCTCTGGCCGACAGCCAAACCCTCTGACCCGGCCTGTAAGCAGGAGCCTGTCGTCTCTTCCTATCCGCAAAGCGGCGATTCTGGGCAGCGGTGCGATCCAATGCCGCAGCAGCATCCCTCCAGATGCGCTGGCACTTACGAATGTGATGTTGAGCTGACGTGACGGCATTCCGGGATTCGTCTGATGGAAGGAGAGGAGGCTGATAACCTAATGAACATTCAAATGGGGACAAGCCAGAAGCGGAAGAAACGTGGCAGTTATGGGCATACTCAACCCAGGGCAGCTGGGAGGACCATGAGGAGGGGTTGGAGGAGCACAGGCAGCGAAGTGTAGATTCCATCTCCTGATTCATGCGCTCAGTTTGCCCATTTGTCTGTGGATGAAACCCCGAAGATAAAGACACCTTGGCCCCAAGCGCGCCACAAAAGTCCTTCCACACCCTGGAGATAAACTGGGGCCCCCTGTCAGACAGGATTTCCGTAGGTATCCCATGGAGTCTAAAAACATGCTTAATAAGCAAAAGAACAGTTTCCGCAGCAGACGGCAATTTTTTAAGGGGCACAAGGTGACAGGCCTTGGAGAAACGGTCCACGATGGTAAGTATGACTGTGAACCCCTTAGAAGGAGGCAGGCCGGTGACAAAATCAAGAGCAATATGGGACCAAGGACGTCCCGGAACGGGTAAGGGCTGCAAAAGACCACTGGGAAGTTGATGGCTGGACTTGTTTTTAGCACAGGAGGGGCAGGCTGAAACATACTCTTTCACATCCTTATGAAGGGACGGCCACCAGAAGGAGCGCCTGATTAATGCCGCGGTCCGACTGGTGCCAGGGTGACCAGAAAAACGGGAAGCATGAGCCCAATGGATCAAACGGGAGCGAACAGAAGAAGGAACGTAAGTTCGATCTGGCGGACCAGTACCCGGATCAGGATCAAACTGCTGGGCTCTGATGACCTGGTCAGAAATGTCCCAGGAAACGCCCCCCATGATGCATGAACTAGGGACTATAGTGTCCACAACAGGATCCTCATCGTCAGAGGAGAATTGTCGGGAAAGAGCGTCTGGTTTCACATTCTTTGAGCCTGGTCTATAAGAAATGATAAAGTTAAATCTGGAAAAAAAAAGAGACCATCTTGACTGTCGCGGATTCAACCGTTTGGCCGTCTGCAAATAGGACAAGTTTTTTGTGATCGGTCCAAACCACAATCGGAAGCTCAGCCCCCTCCAACCAGTGGCGCCATTCTTCAAAAGCCATTTTAATCGCCAACAACTCACGGTCCCCCACGTCATAGTTTCTCTCTGAAGGAGACAGTCGGCGAGAAAAAAAGGCGCATGGATGCATCTTGTGATCAGAAGGCGAGGTTTGAGATAACACCGCACCCACCCCTGAATTGGAGGCATCCACTTCCAGCGTGAATTGCCTAGTGGGGTCTGGCTGGATCAGGACCGGGGCATTAGCGAATTTCTCTTTCAGAGCAGAAAACGCTGCGTCAGCTTCTGGAGTCCAGGAGAACTGGACCTTGGTGGACGTAAGACTGGTCATGGGAGTTGCAGTCTGACTGTAATTACGGACAAACCTTCGATAAAAATTAGCAAACCCCAAAAAACGCTGTAGCTGCTTACGAGTAGATGGGGTCGGCCAATCTAGGACTGCGCGAATTCTCCCGGGATCCGGCTTCACCTGCCCACTCTCCAAAATGAATCCCAGGAACGAGATGGAAGGTACATGAAACTCGCACTTTTCTGCTTTAACATACAAACTATTTTCTAAAAGACGCTGTAGGACCAACCTTACATGCCGTTTGTGTTCTGCCAGGGTCTCAGAAAAAATCAGGATGTCGTCCAGGTAAACAAACACAAATTGATCCAGAAAATCACGCAACACGTCATTGATAAGGGACTGGAAAACGGCCGGGGCATTCGTCAGACCAAAAGGCATGACCAGATATTCAAAATGGCCCAGCGGGGTTTTAAATGCCGTTTTCCATTCATCACCTTCACGGATGCGCACCAAATGGTAAGCGTTCCGGAGATCCAATTTAGTAAACACGGTGGCACCTCGTACCGGTTCAAAAGCTGATGTGAGAAGGGGAAGAGGATACTTGTTTTTTAACCGTGATCTGATTAAGACACTTATAATCAATACAGGGTCTGAGAGAGCCGTCTTTCTTAGAAACAAAAAAAAATCCAGCCCCCAGTGGAGACGTGGAGGGGCGAATAATGCCTGCAGCGCGGGACTCGTTAATATATTTTAGCATGCTCTCCCTCTCTGGCTTAGAAATGTTATAAAGCCGACTGGAGGGCAGCGGAGCCCCAGGAAGGAGATCAATGGCACAGTCATAGGGGCGGTGGGGGGGAAGTGACAGTGCTTTATTTTTCTTAAACACCAATTTCAAATCGTGATATTCCAGGGGAATCTTGGACAGGTCCAGAATGTCCTCTTCGTCCTCCTGGGTGATGTCCAATTGTGGAGTCGTCCGGGCCGCCTGTAGACAGGTTGCGTGGCAGGTTCTGCTCCATGATTCCACTCTCCCCTCATTCCAATTAAGGTGAGGATTATGTTGTCTCAGCCAAGGGAAACCCAGGACCACAGGGGTCTGTGGAGAGGGAAACACGTAGAAAATCAAAATCTCACGGTGATTACCTGAAACCAGAAGTTCAATGGGTTTAGTCTGTTGTGAAATGACGGGCAAGACTCCTCCATCCAGGGCGGAAACTTGGACCGGGGCAGGGAGAAAAATTGTAGGAATATTTAGTTTCTTTACCAAATTTTCATCGATTAGGTTCTGCTCACATCCTGAATCAATCAGAGCCGATACGTTAACTGACCTTTGGTTGATGAAAAGGGATGCAGAAAGAGAAAGTCGGGAGATCAAACTGGAACAGCCACCCACCAGGACTCCCGTTATCACTGGTGGGCTCCGCCTTTAACCGAGCCGGGCATGCGGCGACGAAGTGGCCCGTAAGACCGCAATAGAAGCAGGCACGAGCTTCTAGTCGTCGTTGTCTTTCTGTGGGGGGAAATTCTGGTGCGACCAATCTGCATGGGCTCCTCGGGAGGAGGCGTGTTCGGGATGGTTTCCATAGCAACCTCTGGTGCGAATTTGTCTGAAAAAGGCACAGGTTTAAAGGCTCTCTTCTCTCGGGACCTCCCTCTAAGTCTATTATCAACCTTAATAGCCAAAGCTATCAGGTTCTCCAAACTGGCTGGTTCGTCCCTGCAAGCCAGTTCATCTTTGAGAGTCTCATTAAGAGCCTGCATAAAAGCCCCCTTTTAGAGCTTCGTCATTCCAACCAGACGTGGCTGCTAGAGTGCGAAAATCTATAGCAAATTCAGCTACTGAACGGGTCCCCTGCTTCTGATTCCAAAGCTGATGCGAGATTTCTGAACTGGACTCTGCATAACCAAAAGTTTGCTTTAGATCGTTTAAGAAGGTGGCAAATGGTGTTTGGGAAAGAGATGAGAGGCTAAATTTGGCTTCTGCCCATCTCAGGGCTCTTCCCTTCAATAGTCCGATCATGTACGCTATTTTGGCGGGGTCATCCGGAAATGAGCCTGGAGCTCTGCAAAATACAATGGAACACTGCAGAATGAATCCTCCACACTTTCCAATCTCCCCCGAATAATGTTCTGGTGTCGGAGGCGAAATCTCACGACCTCGGAGCGACCCACCTGATGCCGCTACTGTCGACTGCTCCACCCCAGGAGGAAAGGCTGGGGCCGCTGCTCCGGCTGTAACTTGAGGCTGAGGGTTTTGCTCCAGCCTGTGTGACAGTTCCGAGACTGTAGTTCTCAACTGATCCATCAGCTGGCCCTGGAAACTCTGCTGGTCTAATAAAGTGCGAAGCATAGCGTCGTGACGGGCTAAGAGTTCTGCCGAACTTAAACCGGGTCTTGTGTGAGAACCTGCTGGGTCAACATGGCTCGATGGTTCTGTCATGTTGGATTTGAGTTTTTTCACCCACATGCAGGTTCAGACATTAGGCCGGAAGATCTTTGATTCAATGATTTATTAACAGTGATATAGAGGATATAGTCTTGAAATGCCCTCTGGGATCGGGAGCGGCTGGCCGGCTCCGGTGCTGCTTGGAGAGGGGAGAAGTTAGAGGGAACGGGACTGAGGGGATCTTGACAGGGAAATGGAGAGGATGGCTTACGGTTCATCGGATGGAGGGTTGCCGAGGGAGGAGACAAGATCCGTTAGTGCAAAAGGCTCCGAGATGGTAGTGGAAGCTCGGGCGGCAGGCGGGAGCGTTCAGTCCGGTTAGCAATCGGCGTTAGCGTACAGGTGGGCGTGGTTCCTAGCGAGATCCAAAAGTGCTTTCCAAAATCTGTGAAAGAACACAGAAAAACAGACTTAGTCCTAGGTCAACATGAGACTTGATTAAACCTTTGAAGTGACTCTGACCAACAAGTGGGACCATCGAGCGATGAATGGCTGCTCCACCGCTTCTTAAGAAACCTGCAGCCGATTTCAGAAATCCGCTTCAGGTGCGTCAGCCTGCCAGAACGCTCCCACGAAGATCGTCTATTTGGCGGAGCACTCACACTAACTTGAATCCTAACAGGAGAGGGGTCAGGTGAAAATGAAGCAAATCAAATAGTCATATAATTTTAATATTACAATGGAATGCTAGAAGTCTAATTGCTAATGGTCAAGAGTTTAAAGGTTTTATTAATAGATTAAAGGAGAAACCAGATATAATATGTATTCAAGAAACTTGGTTAAAACAAACATTACAGTTTAGTGTTAGTGGCTATTCAATTATACGAAAAGATAGAGGAAATGGAATTGGAGGAGGATGTGCTATATTTATAAAAGTAAAGTTAAAATTTATTGAGTTACAATTAGATACGTCCCAAGAGCCAGTTTCTGCAATCGAGGATCGGACCGCCAGGACCCCCTCCCTCGGCCACCACCCATTTCACATTGCACCCGACCCCTATGGCCCTTCCTACAGGTGGTGAGCCCATTGGAAGAGGGACCCATGTTTCCTCTTCGTACTGAGCCCGGCCGGGCTCCATGGGTAAAAGCCCGGCCACCAGGCGCTCGCCAACGTGCCCCACCTCCAGGCCTGGCTCCAGAGTGGGGCCCCGGTGACCCGCGTCCGGGCGAGGGAACAGTAAATCCAAAGTTTTTGTTCATCATAGGGGTCTTCGGGCTGCGCTTTGTCTGGTCCCTCCCCTAAGACCTGTCTGCCTTGGGTGACCCTACCAGGGGCATGAAACCCCGACAGCATAGCTCTTAGGATCATTGGGGCACTCAAACCCCTCCACCACGATAAGGTGGCAGCCCGAGGAGGGGTGCCTTCTCCGGGTCGAGGGAGATGTCCTGCCCCAAGTGGAGGAGTTCTAGTATCTCGGGATCTTGTTCACGAATGAGGGAAGAAGGGAGCGTGAGATCGACAGGCGGATTGGTGCAGCGTCCGCCGTGAAACGGGCGCTGCACCGGTCCGTCGTGGTGAAGAGAGAGCTGAGTCAAAAAGCGAAGCTCTCAATTTACCGGTCGATCTACGTTCCTACCCTCATCTATGGTCATGACCTTTGGGTAATGACCGAAAGAACGAGATCGCGAATACAAGCGGCCGAAATGAGTTTCCTCCGTAGGGTGGCTGGGCTCTCCCTTAGAGATAGGGTGAGAAGCTCGGTCATCCGGGAGGAACTCAGAGTAGAGCCGCTGCTCCTCCACATCGAGAGGAGCCAGTTGAGGCTCGGGCCTCTGGTCAGGATTCCTCCTGGACGCCTCCCTGGTGAGGTGTTTCGGGCACGTCCCACCGGGAGGAGGCCCCGGGGAAGACCCAGGACACGCTGGAGGGACTACGTCTCTCGGCTGGCCTGGGAACGCCTCGGGATTCCCCCGGAGGAGCTGGAGGAAGTGGCTGGGGAGAGGGAAGTCTGGGCCTCCCTTCTTAAGCTGCTGACCCCGCGACCCGACCCCGGATAAGCGGCAGAAGATGGATGGATGGATGGATGGATGGATGGATGGATGGATGGATGGATGGATGGATGGATGGATGGATGGATGGATGGATGGATGGATGGATGGACAATTAGATACAGAATTAGAGATTAATGGGGTTAAAATATGGACAAAACATGGAAGTATAAAAATATTAAATTATTATAACCCCTGTAAGAAAATAGATAAATTAAAAATAGAAGATATAATTAGACATAGAGAAGAGAAGTTAATATGGTGTGGGGATTTTAATGCGCATAGCACTTTATGGGGTGAGAAAGATGATTATAATGGGGGGGGTTTAGAAGGAATTAGTAGTGTTAAATAATGGGGAAGGAACTCGGTTGGATATGATTAGTGGTAAGGAGTCTGCTATTGACCTCACTCTGGTATCTCAGGTTTGGCAGATAGTTGTAGTTGGAAAACATATAAAAATAGTACAATTGGCAGTGATCAATATCCAATATTTATTGAAGTTGAAATAGATGTGGAAGAAGAACAGGCAAATAGTCAAGGAAGATGGAGGTTTAGAGACACTGATTGGGGAAAATATAAAGATATGAGTGAAGATAGGTTGGTAAATATAGATATCAATAAACGAATTAAGTCTAGAAGTTAGTAAAAGTATTTTTGATATAGCAAAGAAAATAATACCAAAAAGTAAAGGGATTAAAAAGAAGAAAATAGTCCCTTGGTGGAATCTAGAATGTACAAGGGCAATTAAAGCAAGAAATAAGGCTTTTAAAAGGCTTAAAAAAGCGATTTGCCTCCAAAATTTAATTAATTATAAGAGAAAACAAGCAGAAGTCAGAAGGAAGATAAGCAATGCGAAAAAGATTTATTGGGGTAAGTATTGCGAATCAATAGGAAAAACAACTACGTTAGATAGAGTATGGAACACGATCAAGAAAATGTCAGGGAAATCAAAAGAATATATTTTCCCAGTACTTAAAAATAATGGTAATATGATTATAGATAATAAAGATAAGGTTGAAGTACTAGTAAAGGTGTTAGCTAAAATACATAGTAATGAAAATCTTAGTGATAAAGAGAAAGAAGGAAGGGACTTAACATTAAAAAGATATAGTGAAAGGATAAATGAAGAAATAGAGGATAATGATACTATAAATATGAAGTTTTCAATGATAGAGTTAAATAAAGCATTAAAGAATACAAAAAATTCAACACCTGGGGAAGACCAGATTAATTATATTATGTTAAAAAAATTTGAGTGAAAAAAGCAAAATAGTATTACTAGAATTATATAATAAAATATGGGAAGAAGGAATTTTACCAGATAAGTGGAAAGAATCAATTATTATCCCTATTTGCAAACCAGGTAAAGATCCACAGCTAACTGAGAGTTATAGACCAATAGCTTTAACAGCTTGTATTGGAAAAGTAATGGAGAGGATGGTAAATAATAGGTTAATTTATTTCTTAGAATCAAGGGGGAAAATAAAATCATAATGTGACGGCCCTGCTGTGTAGTCCTCCGTGTGTGTAATTGATGATTAAACAATTAAGGTCCTCAATGTGGGAGGTGCTTCCATTACAGACACCTGGATGGTATATAGGGAGCGCCGTTCCATTCATGTGTGTGACTGTCAGAAGCCAGCACCGCAGACGTCCCAGAGATCCAGACCAGGATGGGTCCCGGGCTTCCTGGTGTGAAGGGACCAGATTGAAGGGACGCGGATCGACCACCCTTGGGCCGTCTTTTGATGTCTCCTAGACAATTGAACTCTTTTAGAAAATAAATGCCTCACGGGCTTAACACCAACTGGTTGCCGTGCCTACTTTTGTTGCGGCTTTCCGAGCCGGCCGTAACACTCTGCCTCCTCTGACCGCATGTCAGTGACGTTCTGAAAAACAAGATCTATAATCCTGAGGAGAATAGAAACTGAAATCATGACTAGACTATAAAAATACAGAAACTAATTCTGACAAACTGATAGAGCTACTTGAGATCACAGTAAACCAAATGCAGAATGTGATGATCTTATCATGAAACTAGAAACGTTCCTTATTGTGTGTCATGGGAAAGATTACAATAAGGTCACATCTGATAGTCACTGACTTCCTGAAAGGAATTAGATACGATATTAACTCAGATTTTCTTTGCTATAAAACAACAAGGAGGCATAAAATGTTTTTAGTTCTGTATTTTGTTCAAATTGTAAACTTGTAAATATTTATTGATATTGAAGGTTTCTCAGAGCAACATGTCTGCAGTTCATAAATATTAGAATCTGTTTCTGCACATTTACATTTTGTTTCATTTCATCTATCTATCTACATATATATGTTTTTGTACATAGATATATATGTATAAACATATATAGATATATAATACATTATATTTCCAAATACAGTAATAAAAATTCAATCAAAAGCAGCAGTTAGAACGTTTTATTAACCCAAAGTTCTTTGGTGCTCAGACATCGGTAGAAGACGTGCTGAGAATCGCTGTGAGCTTGGATGATCAGCTCAGGGTGAAGCTCAGGGTCGTCTTCCCCCAAAAGAGGGAGCCAGGACAGGGCCTGACTGGGGCCTGACTGATGGGGCCTGACTGGGGCCTGACTGGGGCTTGACTGGTAGAGATGATTGAACGGATAGTGACGATTAGGACCTTGTCAGAAGGTTTTTGAGCTGTGCAGAAAGCGCCATGCCAAAGTGAGGGACTTGAGAAATAATGTTGATTGGATGTTTGAATGGCCTGCAGGGACAGCAGAGTTAATGGCGAGTGCTAGATGATGCGACGAGGAAGGCTTAGCATGTGGGTGAACTGTAGCTTTAAAGATGGCGGCCGGGCCTGCAGGCTCATCCAGCTTTGTTAGGCGCGGCTGGTTAATGATTCATAAATTATGCCTAAAAGCACCTAAAAAGGTGGGTTTACATTAGATTTAAAGGACTTTTGATTTGGCTGTGTTTTGGTATTTTCAGAAATGTTCAGGGTTTGTAGTTCATGTGGCTGAATGCTGCTATTGTTTGGTTCTGGGGAGGCAGAGCAGATCAGAACCAGAAAACCGAATGGACCAGTAGGATGAAACGACAGCAGATGTTTAATGCGTTGAGATGCTGGACCGATCAGAGATTTATGAACCAGCAGCATTTCAGCTCTGTTCTCTAAGCTGTGCTGGTCGATGAGGTGACTTTAGAACGGGGCTGATGTGCTGCGACTCCCGGGTTTTAATCAAGACGCTGCTGCATTCAGAAAGGCAAATACAGATAAACGCTTGGTGAAGTGTTTTCAGTTTGTACTGAGGGCGATGAGATTAAGTCTGAATCGCTATGAGATGGACATGGTCCTGTAAACCTGTCCCCCACCACTCCGGCCCTCCAAATAATCGGAAAGAGGGGTTGAATAAGTCAGGATTCTTGCTGAATCTGAAAAGTAGAGCGAAGACCAGAATGAGTCAGCATCGGGGGCTGGTGATCTGTTGGGAGGCCCAATAACTGATCTACCTGCTGGATCCACAGGTGAGCAGTTTTCTCTTTCAGGCACCTGATTGCAGCACCAGTTTGGAGTTGCAGGCTCATTAATTATTTAACTAGATAAAATGGTTTTGTATGTTTGTGTATCAAACAGTTTTTCTTATCTTCAGGTTCTAGTACATCTTAAAGGGCCAGTGGTGCAAATGGAAATGGACCCTCATTGGTAATGGCAGTGGAAAGGCTTTTGGAGTTTTAATTTCCATTTTCTCTGTCTGCTTACACAGGTGGACATGTAAGTTACTGTTAGTAATGTGAAAAATGTTTGTGTTACAAGTACCTAAAATAAAAATTAACACATGAAGGCTTTATTTCCTGTAAAACTGCAGGAAGCCTGGAAGTTTTGGAATTAAGATCTTTAATTCTAGTAACATATCAACAGTGGATAAAAACATGAATATTTGTTTTTGCTCATTTACATTTTAGTTTCACTTTCAAGCTGACTGGTTTCAGGTTTACACATTAACTAAGTATTGCTCACTGCTCCATAATAAAACAATCAGTCTTTAAATCTCACCAGGTGATTTCCATGAAGATTCAAAGCTCATAAAACAAAGAAGATCTAAATATCATTTTGTTGAACTTTTACTCATTTCACAGCCAGTCTGAAGGCAATAAAACATATTTGAGACACAAGATTTGAAAAAAGACAAAACCTTTGACGTTTGAAAGCATCCAAGGATTATAAATCCTGGTTCAGGTTTCAGGGAGTTTTATACGTCTTAAAGTGTCAGTTAAATATTCTGACCAAAGGTTTTTAGTGAAGAACAGAATAAACATGTTACAATCACACAAAGAGGGATTAGGCATAAATAAGTTACTAAATGAATGAAAGTCACTACAAAGTTATTATATGGGTAGAAATGCAAACCGGTGTGTGTGTGTGTATAGGTGGGTGCGTGCATGGGTCTGTGTGTGTGTGTGTGTGTGTGTGTGGGTCTGTGTGTGGGTGTGTGTGTTTATTTAGGTTAAGAATTTTTATGGTACATTCACTGACGTAATGAAAACCAACAGTTTTTATTTAGATTGAGGCGCCAGACGCTGTTTTCTAGGCTTCGTCTGAGGAACTGGAAACTGGAACTGGATGTTGTATCAACCTGCCAGACTCTCAGGTTCTGGTTCTGGTTCTGCTCTGCATCCCCAGAACCAGAACCAAATGAGGAGAAGCAGCTTTCAGCATCAATGCACTAAAAATTTGGAACAAACTTCCAGAAAACTGTAAAACAGCGGAAACCCTGACTTCCTTTAAATTTCAACTAAAAACACACCTGTTTAGAGTTTTATTTGAAATGTAATATGTAAGAATGTACTTTTTTTTATTCTGTGTTGCATGACTTTGTGTTTTGTGTTTATGATGTAAAGCACTTTGAAATGTCTTGTTGCTGAAATGTGCTATACAAATAAAATTTGATTGATTAATTGATTGACTGTCTGAAACTTTACTGGTCAAATAAGCAATTATACAGTTTTATCATACAGAATTAGACTTTTATAACGTATTATTATGAATAAAATATATCTCATGTATATGTTACACAATGTTACCATAGTGCAAAGTAATGGTAAATAAACCATAAACTGCCGTGGACACGCCTTGGTTTGACACGGAACACAGAGGTTAAAGTTCAAATCAGAGCATTTAAATCCCCTGCTTCATGTTGCAGTTTATTCAACAACTTTCCGTTGCAGAGCAGGTATGAATGTCTCTTTGCTATGCAGTTGTTATTTATATATTCATTATTTAAATTACAGGGTTTAACAATGAAATTAAAAATTCTCTAACAGTAACAAGTTTTTATCAAATGCAGTGATTCTCATAAATATTTAAAAATTTAAGAAATATACATTTCTACAGACGATTATCAGATTTCAGACACATTTTAGAAGCTTTAAATACTTTTATTGTGTTCAAGTTGCAACAGTTTTTACCATCGCAGGTCTCCTGATCGTCATGTTTTATAAAACAATTTATGTTGCTGCGTCTGTCCTGGCTGTGACCACATTCACATGTAAGTCCTGCTGTCATATATATAAATATATACATAAATGTAAATAAATGTTAAAACAATCTCAGTATGGACTGTATTGGATTTTTACTCTGATGGGTTTTAAAATTCAGATTTTTTTCTTTCATTGTTTTTCTTAGACTTTTATCCAAAAGATGTTTTGGCAAAAAATGATAAATTCAGCCGAATGTCACCAACACAGCAGGAGGTTATGGAAAAGGTGAGACAAGAACCAGAACCTGAGAAGGTATATAAATTTAACACTTTCAAATCTCTCAACTTGTTTGAAATTTAAATTGAATTTCTTCTTTTTTATCAGAATATTATGAACTAAATTGAACTCATCTCAACTTATTCATTTTTGTTCTCCAGTGAATGTTTCCCAGTCCTTGTTGTCGTCGTTCTCCTCATTCACATTATTTCCCAGGTGAACCAGGAAGAGCTCAGCCTTATGCCACCATCACCAGAGGAGGATCAGCAGGAGGTTATGGAGAAGATGAAACCAGAACCAGAACCAGAACCTGAACAGGTATGTAAATATAACATTTTCAAATCTGTCGACTCATTTAAAATTTGAACTGAATCGTTCTTTTTTTAAAATGTTCAGGTTTTGCACCAAGTTCAAGAAGATGAAAAATATCTCAATATATTTAGTTGTGTTCTTAATCGCACCTGTCCCTCCTCATGTTGTCATCCTTCTCCTCATTCACTCATATGTAAGTGACCTTTGCCCTCAGGTTGAATCATCTGCTTACACTTTAATCAGAGAGGATTTCTTGTTCTTAATAAAATTATATTTAATTTATTCTGGACATTTTTAAAGTAAATAACATTGTGTTGTTATTTTAGTTTACATAGTGGCATTTTCTTCCTCTGTCATCATTGGGATCATCATTATTGTTAAAGGTAAGTTAATTCCTGATATTCATATTTACCTTAACAGTATTTTGTCTTTGACTCGTATTTATCAAATTAAGATAAAGTAATAATTTGCTTTATTATTAGAGCTTTTTTGATCTAAATGTTATTTTGAATATTATGTAGAAACTAATCAGTTAAAAATCAACTGGCTCTATAATTTCTCATGGTCCAAAATTATTTCCAAACTTTTCACCTCTCCTTTAACTCGATGCAAAGCTTGAAGCAAAACATGATAAATGGTTTCATCTGTTTTCAGCCCCTTTACTACAATCCCCCAAAATAAAATAAAATCTTCATTACCTTCAGATCGGCTATAAATATGCAGGTGAAGCAGAAAGTACCGATAGGGGGCAGTACTGAGCCCCATGGGGCATAAAGGGCAACAGGTTCCCTTCTTCTATGAACTGAAAAGATAAAATAGAATAAACAACCAATTCAGCAAGACTCTGATCAATCTACAGACAGGAAAACTATTGTCATGTATTTGTTCTACAATCAGGATTGAGTTGAAGAGCTGCAGACAGAAATATGGGATAAACTGCAGAAATGCAGCAGCAGGTGATCTGGTGGCAAAACTTCATGTTTTCAGTTACACAGAAAACCCAAATTAAATTACACACGACTCTATAAACTCCATCTCAATGGAAAACATGATGGTGGGAACAACAAGCAGCAGGTTTGCATTTGCAGAAACAAATAAGCTGCTCAGGTTTATAATGGATGGAGCAAAACATCCAAACATACAACCAGGTATGTGTCACAATGGCCTAGTCAAAGCTCAGACATAAACTTAGTGCTCACCTCAATAGTTACAACAGTTTATCGGTTCCCAACATGATAAAATGACTAATGCTGAATTTAATGATGATTTTCACAGACTGAAGGTTTGACATCAGCACCAGATCTGATTCTCTCCATATCACAGTTTTCACATCTAAAACCAGATCCAGACTGATCCACATTATTTATGCACTTTAATATTTTTATTTTGTGAAAATTCAACAACATTCAGATTTAGAGCTTCTTTGACATTTTAAACAAAGAATAAAGTGAATAAGATAAAAACTTAAGGACAGAGCCAAACCTGCACCCAAAGATCTTTGAGATTATTTCTAAATTATCTGAATTTTATTTGGTAAATTCTCCTCCACAGTAACATGTCTTCATTTATACTCAGTTTTAATATTTAGGACATTGATTATAAAATATTGCTTCTGCTAATCTGAGTTCAATATGTTTTGTTTCCCAAACAGACAAGATCAATAAAATGACCGAACAAATGAAACAAGAACAGAAAGAGAATCAGTTAAAGATCACACTTGGAGAAAGAGACGAGGAAATCAATAAGTGGAAAAAGGAACTTAAAGAATGCAAAAAAGAACTGGAAAAGGAAAAAGGTAAAGTACTATAAGCCTGGCGGGCCACCAGGTGGGGCTTTACCTGTTCCCCTGCCAGGCTTATTATTGCTTGTTTTATTTAAGATTTTTTAAATGTTTCAATTTCTAACATTTTATCGCTGATGTTCAGGTGTTAATCTTCCAATATTTAAATAATACAATTATCAAGTGATATTTTCTAATTTCTTGTCAACGTTAAATATTTTCATCCAGAATAAAAATACTGATGTAATTCAGTTTGATTTGACCAAATGTATAAGGATTAGAGGAAAAGAACAAAGTCAAGGTGGAGTTTAGGGTTTAAATATATATTTCATTATAAATTTTCACTCCTCCAAACTCAGGTCTTGGTTATTTTCTGAACATCTGATAACAATATTTTATTTTTGTTGTATTTTTATGTTTGTATCTTTTGTTTCCAACACAGAAAACAATTTTAGCCTGACAGAGAAAATACAAGAACAAGAAAAGAAAGAGAAAAGACTGAGAAATGAAAGAGGTAAACTCAAAGGAAACAAAATCAAACTGGAAATCTGAGATGAGCAGTAAAATATTGGACACAGAGCTCCATGAAATCAGTTACATTTTGAATGTTTATTACACAACCTTTGTACCGATATAGAGGACATTTAATGCACAATGAAAGAATTTTGGTAAAGAAAGAAAATCATTAGAAAAAGTAACTGAACATAAACAAACGACTGGAGTTTGAAGATATTCAGATTATCAGAGTAATGAACAGAAGAGACAATTTAACTTGATGTCACTCAGAACAAATGTATTAAATTCAGAATGAAACAAATCAGTGATGAAAGAGATCACAGTTATAACATTTGATTTGGTCTAAATATAGATTTTATTTTACTATTTCATTTTCCTCCAGACTAACATGTTATTATTTACACTCAGTTTTAATATTTAGGACATTGATGATGAAATACTGTTTCTTCTAAACTGATGTCTCCCAAACAGACGAGATCAATAAACTGATCGAACAAATGAAAAAACAAGAACAGAAAGAGAATCAGTTAAAGTTCACACTTGGTGAGGAAATCAATAAGTGGAAAAAGGAACTTAAAGAAAGCAAAGAAGAACTGAAAAAGGCAAAAAGGTAAACCTCGGATAAAAAGTTTAAATATATAGTTATGGATGAATTAGTTATAAAATACAGGATCTGGGAATGTAACAGCTTATTAATGATTTGGTGCAGGTTTTCCTAGGTACTATGAGCCTGGCGGGCCACCAGATGGGCTTTCACCTGTTCTCCGCCAGGCTTATTATTGCTTATTTTCTTTAAGATTTTTAAATGCTTCTTACTTCTAACACTTTATATTGATGTTCAGGTATTAATCTTCTAATCTTCAATAAAACATAATGATCAAGTGATATTTTCAATTTCTGTCAACGTTAAATATCTAGAATAAAAATACCATGTAATTCAGCTTGATTTGACCAAATGTATAAGGATTAGAGGAAAGGGAACAAAGTCAAGGTGGAGTTTAGGGTTTTAAATATATATTTATTTATAAATTTTCACCCTCCAAACTCAGGTCTTGGTTATTTTCTGGAACATTTGATAAATACATTTTTATTTCTGTTGTATTTTTATGCTTGTATCTTTGTTTCCAACACAGTAAACAAATTTTAAACTTGATTAGAGAAAACAATAAAGAACAAGAAAACAAAGAGAAAGATTTAATCTCCAGACTTGAGTAGAATGAAAGTATGTAACCAAAGAAACAGAAAATCTAAACTGGAAATCTGAGATGAGCAGAAAATATTGAAACACAGAGCTCCACAAAATCAGAATATTTTAGTTGCAGAATAATTTGTGACAGACATTGAACTGATGTTCAGGACATTTAACGGACAATAAAATAGAAAATGTTGAACCTTATGTAGAAATTAGGTTTTCCTCCAGACTAACATCTTTATTTACACTCAGTTTTAATGTTTAGGACATTGATTATAAAATATTGCTTCTGCTAAACTGAGTTTAATATGTTTTGTCTCCCAAACAGACGAGATCAATAAAATGACTGAACAAATGAAACAACAAGAACAGAAAGAGAATCAGTTAAAGATCACACTTGGTAAAAGAGACGAGGAAATTAATAAGTGGAAAAAGGAACATGAAGAATGCAAAAAAGAACTGGAAAAGGAAAAAGGTAAAGTATTATAAGCCTGGCGGGTGTTGTTGCCGCTACACCCCCCCCCCTTCCTTCACTCTCTACTCTCTCAGTCACTACTTCCTCTTCTGAGAGGGGAGATGTGCTACCAGCTCTCCATCTAACGGGTCAATTGAGTTTCCTAAATCTGCTGGGATTTACCCGATCCAGAACTAAAGTAAACTCTATTTAAGCTGGTTTCGAGAAAGAATTCGCCTGATTTTTACGGCCTACATCCAGATGTCCCACCCTTCTTCCCTCTGTGAATTAGCCAGACTGAGCAGCATACAGCCAACTAGTTCCACAGAGCACATCTGTTAACGGTCGCTTCTTCTCTGTTTTGCAACTTGCACTTGTTACTGAATCAGGTTGGGTTTTAGTGACTCGGGCGAGTCCCAAGGATGTTGTTTTTAAATTTGGGCTAAAGCAACCTATAAAACATTTCCTACTTTTCTTCCCCAGAATCAAACATCATAGCTATTTTACTACCATCAAAGAACTTTGAGGTGACTCATTAATTGAATGTCCACAACATCTTTTAGATTTTCTCAATGCTAAATATTTATTAGTAAAGCAATTTTGCAAGGATCAGTACAGCTTAATTCAGTAGCAGAAATAATCAAATAAGTAAAATCAATCATCTAGCCTATCTTTTCCCTAACGCTGATACTAAGAACTAAAAAGGGAACCTTTGAGAGAGACGGACGGAGTTTGGTGTTTCGAACCCCAGAACTGGTCTGATGATGAAGAAGGTGTTGCAGCAGGAGGAGGAGGAGATCGATCGATGAAGGCAGGGGATCTCTGTTGGTCTGATGAGCTGTCATCTCTGCCGGGATGGTGAAGTCACACAGGACTTGGGTCTTTATCTTTGCCTTTGTCTTTATCTTTGCCTTTGTCTTCATCCTTTCCTTGGTCTTCATCTTTGTCTTTGGGGGTCTGAACCCAGCCGATGAGAGAAGTGCGATTTGAAGCCACATGTTGCGGGGCTGATGGGTTGGTCCCCATGCGCAGACAGTCTTCGGCTCTGTGGCCCCGGCTCTTCTTCAGCTGCAGAGTTCTTTGTCCATCTCGGTCTTGACTCGAAGCTGCCTGGAGGATCCAACCAAAGATTCCTCTTTTGCTCTCCCCTTATATAGGGTTTATACCCGCTTTCGGTGCATTTTCATTGGCTAACACTGTTGCTGTGCTTTTATTGGGTAACTTGTTTGGACAGATGACTCATCTCCATCACTGTCTTGGAGACATCTTGTCCTGATGTCTTGGCTAATGTCTCAGGGTTGCTCAACGTTCCTCCCATGTCCTTCTATGCCCAAATAAGGCCTTGATCATCTCTGCTTTCCGTTAGTCCCCATTTTACCCCTAACCTTTCCCCTACTTATCCACCTCCAACACATCATCAGTGATCTTTAATAGCAGTTACATGTTTTACACCATTTCAAGTTCAATGTTAGAATCACATTCATAACCCTTTTAGTTTCTCTGATTTAGCATTCATTTATAATTTTATGATAACCACAACTTATTACTCTTTTATTATTATTTGATACCAAAGTTAGTTACTTGTTTTACTTGTAAGTTTTCTCACAAGTGTAAGTAAGTACTGTTATAAATAACCCAATATTAACATAAGTACTTTACTTTAAATCTTATCTAATTACTCAAAATGTTTAGATTTCATCCTTTAAAACTTTTATGTTTTTAAACAAGGACTGGTCTCAGCTATTTTTATACAGCTGCAAGCTGGAACCTTACTTCCTCTTTTTTTTCAGGAAACCTGCTCTTCCTGACTCATCTCTCTCTCTGACTATGATTTCTTATGATTAGATAGAAAAAATAAGTTTAATTAAAGCAAAGTTTGCAGGAGACAAAAACAACACACACAACCAAGTTTATTTTATTGCAGTCTGGGTCAACTGTTGGGTCTAGATGTGATTTGTGTGACTTATTTTAAAGGTAACTTTATTTATTGTTACTGTTAACTAAAATCTCCAGCATGGGGAAGTGGGATGATCTCGGATTTTCTTGACACCCCCCCTCCTCGAGGTCAGACCTTTCACATGCTGGGAGTCCAACACCCTCCTGCAGTTCTGCGTCCTCATTCCCTGGAGTGAAGAAGAGGTTCATCTGGGATGCTGGGATGTGAAGATGCAGATTCTTCATCCTCAGTTGTCACGAAGGTCTCAGCAAAGTCATCAAAACTCCACTTCTCTTGACACCCCCCTCCTTGGAGTTTCGATTTTCCCCCATGAAGTGATGAATGTCGAAGAGAACTTGGACCGCTCCGATTCTTCTACAGGAACAAAAATCCTCAGCTGGATGAACTGTTGGTTCTTCTTTAGGGAAGGGAAGATGGGCTAAGGCAGAAGACCTAAAAAAAAAACTCTGGATGTTCAGCATAGCAAAGCAAAAAGCAGAAGCAGTATAATGCTTTTTCCGTAATCATAATCCTTTTCCGTAGCTGGGGTCGTTAAGGGGTACTGGAGTTGTCCGAGGCATCAGGAAGTGTCCAATGTTAAAACTGCAGTCTCTGGGCCTCTTCATCAAAACCTACAGCTTTGAATATCCAGGACAGGTGCTCTGGATATCAGGATGAAACAGTTGCTAGGTCCTGGGAGGAAAGTGTTGACCCTTTCCCTTTCCAGGTTAAAGGTTGATGAAAAAAAACAACACTCAAAAACAAAACAGTTCTCTCTTTGGATGCTTTCCATCGTATGGGACACAGTTAAGTCCTCAGGTTGATCTTAGACATTGTGGCTTTTAGAAAAAATCTTCTGATGCCAGGCATTGAGGAGTGAATTCAGCTTGTGTTTGGTTTGATAACACATATACACTGTAAAACATCTGAGCCATCTACAATTGTTTCACAGTGTACAGATGGCATCTTCTTTTCTCTCTTTCTTAAAAAAACAAAAATATTTCTGTCCATACCTTCCAGGTTTTGGCTCTGACTTGAATGACTTGTTACAGGATTGATCTTGGTGATTTTCTATGAAGCCACTTTTCCCTCATGACTTCAGCCCCTTTTCCGGTTTGATCCATCCGGTTGTGGCAGGAGTTCTTCTTTAGCATCGTCCAATTTCTTCAGGGCCCTCCTGAATAGCCTTGAAGTTGTTCTTCGAACGGCAACCATCCTGTAATAGTGGCCAGTCTAATGTAGGATGGCATGTTGCTTGATTCACTGGCCATCTTCTTGTAATGTTCTGGTTCGCTTTAGCAAGAGCGTGAGCAATGCTTCCTCATGGACCCCTTTCAACATCAGTAGTACTGTGTTACAGTTCAGTACTTGCTTTACAAAATCTTGGCCGGTGATTCTCAGCTTGATCACCGTAGCTGCAGGCTTGAGATTTAATCCAAACTCTCTGCCTTGTCTTTAATGACACTTTAGCTGCAACTTCCCCTTTTCCTTCTCTGGGGCAAAAAGGAGAAGTGTCTTCGTCTCCCCTGCTTTCTGTGACATGAACGGAGCTCCTAGCAGGGGAAGACCTGCACTGTGTCCATCAGCACCAAGAGGTACTTCTCACCTCTCTTTCCTGTTATCCCCATTGGCTCTGCTACATCCATGCAGGCTGGACTCCAGGGGACTGTGCTCTTGATGAACAACCTTTCCATCTGTTGCTCTGCGTGCCCTGCGTACCGACCACATACCTAACAGTCCCACAGCTGCATCAGATGGGCTAAAGGGACATCCAGAAGCTTGCTCAGTTCTTCACGGCTGCGTAGCACGCCTGCATATCCGAGTGCCTTATGCACGCACCGTACTACTTCACTAGGACCACCCTTCCTTAGGTGTTTATTTTGTCCCACCTCGACTCCCGCAGAGACAATCTCTTGGTTGCATGATGCGATTTTCATCCTTGCCCCTCCGTAGGGCTTCTTTTCAAGTGTGCGCCCTGTCGCTGCACCTCGAGTTTCAGGCTGAGCCTCAGTTCAGTTCTGCTTTCTTCTTCCATAAGTTGTGATGAGCTACTTGTTTTCCTCTTGCGCTGTCAAAGTGCTTTTCTCGGGTACTTGTGTCCTTGACTCCGTGTGATGACTTTACCCGGCTTTTTGTGTTGATGTCAGATGCTGGTGTTCGTTCCTCTGTTGGTGGAGGTCTACTCGACGGCTGTAGTGGAGGATGGTGTTCGTTCCTCTGTTGCTGGAGGTCTAGTCGACGGCTGTAGTGGAGGCTGGTGTTCGTCCTCGTCATTGTCAGCTGATGATACTTTTCTTTGTTTCTTGTGCATGCTTGCAGGCTGGTCTTTTTCTTGTCAGCAACACATCACAAAACACTCCAGCAAGAGTGAGCCAGGATTTCTTTTTCAGGCGTTGAAGTCTCAGTTCCTCATTCTTGGAACCAACTTCCCACTTGCTTCAGGTCGTGATTCACCGCAGCTGTGCAGAAAGCTGATGCAGTTCTGTTGAGTTCTCTTCATTTTCAAAGGGATCTGGGCGGCCGGCTTCCTCCGGTTCAGATTCTCCTCCCCGAAGTGATCATCTATCACTCCGTCTCTCTGTCGGTTCGAGTTGTCCTTTTGCAAAGCCCCCCTTTAGCGCCTCAGGTGGGGATGCAAAATAGAGCGACTATGCTGCTAGCTTCACTGTCTGGATCTGGTCACTTATCCTCAGTAAAAGCACTACCTCACCTGCACGCTGTACAGTTACTGCGAGGGTGGTGACTGCGGTCGTCTCTCGGACAGTCACCGATAAGCCTACTCTCTTAGGATTATCACACTAAGTGTGCTATTCAGAATCACACTTCTGTTTTTACACACCTAAAAACAAGGACCCTCCTACTATTATTTGGAATCGTCCCCGTTTGCTACAGGTTCCTGTTCACTTCAAGTCCCTGTTCGGGGCGCCACTTGTTGTTGCCGCTACACCCCCCCCCCTTTCTTCACTCTCTACTCTCTCAGTCACTACTTCCTCTTCTGAGAGGGGAGATGTGCTACCAGCTCTCCATCTAACGGGTAAATTGAGTTTCCTAAATCTGCTGGGATTTACCCTATCCAGAACTAAAGTAAACTCTGTTTAAGCTGGTTTCGAGAAAGAATTCGCCTGATTTCTACGGCCTACATCCAGATGTCCCACCCTTCTTCCCTCTGTGAATTAGCCAGACTGAGCAGCATACAGCCAACTAGTTCCACAGAGCACATCTGTTAACGGTCGCTTCTTCTCTGTTTTGCAACTTGCACTTGTTACTGAATCAGGTTGGTTTTAGTGACTCGGGCGAGTCCCAAGGATGTTGTTTTAAATTTGGGCTAAAGCAACCTATAAAACATTTCCTACTTTTCTTCCCCAGAATCAAACATCATAGCTATTTTACTACCATCAAAGAACTTTGAGGTGACTCATTAATTGAATGTCCACAACATCTTTTAGATTTTCTCAATGCTAAATATTTATTAGTAAAGCAATTTTGCAAGGATCAGTACAGCTTAATTCAGTAGCAGAAATAATCAAATAAGTAAAATCAATCATCTAGCCTATCTTTCCCTAACGCTGATACTAAGAACTAAAAAGGGAACCTTTGAGAGAGACGGACGGAGTTTGGTGTTTCGAACCCCAGAACTGGTCTGATGATGAAGAAGGTGTTGCAGCAGGAGGAGGAGGAGATCGATCGATGAAGGCAGGGATCTCTGTTGGTCTGATGAGCTTCATCTCTGCCGGGATGGTGAAGTCACACAGGACTTGGGTCGTTATCTTTGCCTTTGTCTTTATCTTTGCCTTTGTCTTCATCCTTTCCTTGATCTTCATCTTTGTCTTTGGGGTCTGAACCCAGCCGATGAGAGAAGTGCGATTTGAAGCCACATGTTGCGGGGCTGATGGGTTGGTCCCCATGCGCAGACAGTCTTCGGCTCTGTGGCCCCGGCTCTTCTTCAGCTGCAGAGTTCTTTGTCCATCTCGGTCTTGACTCGAAGCTGCCTGGAGGATCCAACCAAAGATTCCTCTTTTGCTCTCCCCTTATATAGGGTTTATACCCGCTTTCGGTGCATTTTCATTGGCTAACACTGTTGCTGTGCTTTTATTGGGTAACTTGTTTGGACAGATGAACTCATCTCCATCACTGTCTTAGAGACATCTTGTCCTGATGTCTTGGCTAATGTCTCAGGGTTGCTCAACGTTCCTCCCATGTCCTTCTATGCCCAAATAAGGCCTTGATCATCTCTGCTTTCCGTTAGTCCCCATTCTACCCCTAACCTTTCCCCTACTTATCCACCTCTAACACATCATCAGTGATCTTTAATACCAGTTACATGTTTTACACCATATCAAGTTTAATGTTAGAATCACATTCATAAACCTTTTAGTTTCTCTGATTTAGCATTCATTTATAATTTTATGATAACCACAACTTAATACTCTTCTATTATTATTTGATACCAAAGTTAGTTACTTGTTTTACTTGTAAGTTTTCCCACAAGTGTAAGTAAGTACTGTTATAAATAACCCAATATTAACATAAGTACTTTACTTTAAATCTTATCTAATTACTCAAAATGTTTAGATTTCATCCTTTAAAACTTTTATGTTTTTAAACAAGGACTGGTCTCAGCTATTTTTATACAGCTGCAAGCTGGAACCTTACTTCCTCTTTTTTTCAGGAAACCTGCTCTTCCTGACTCATCTCTCTCTCTGACTATGATTTCTTATGATTAGATAGAAAAAATAAGTTTAATTAAAGCAAAGTTTGCAGGAGACAAAAAACAACACACACAACCAAGTTTATTTTATTGCAGTCTGGGTCAACTGTTGGGTCTAGATGTGATTTGTGTGACTTATTTTAAAGGTAACTTTATTTATTGTTACTGTTAACTAAAATCTCCAGCATGGGGAAGTGGGATGATCTCGGATTTTCTTGACACGGGCCACCAGGTGGGGCTTTACCTGTTCCCCCGCCAGGCTTATTATTGCTTATTTTATTTAAGATTTTTAAATGTTTCCATTTCTAACACTTTATTGCTGATGTTCAGGTGTTACTTTTCTAATCTTTCAATAAAACATAATTATCAAGTGATATTTTCTCATTTCTTGTCAACGTTTATTATTTTCATCGAGAATAAAAATACTGATGTAATTCAGTTTGATTTGACCAAATGTATAAAGATTAGAGGAAAGGAACAAAGTTGTGGTTAAGTACAGGGTTTAAATATATATTTCATTTCAAATTTTCACTCCTCCAAACTCAGGTCTTGGTTATTTTCTGAACATATGATGACAATATTTTATTTCTGTTGTATTTTTATGTTTGTATCTTTTGTTTCCAACACAGTAAACAATTTTAGCCTGACAGAGAAAATAGAAGAACAAGAAAAGAAAGAGAAAGATTTAATCTCCAGACTGAAAATGAAAGAGGTAAACTCAAAGGAAACAAAATCAAACTGGAAATCTGAGATGACCAGTAAAATATTGGACACAGAGCTCCATGAAATCAGAATATTTTAGGTTGCAGAATAATTTGTGACAGACATTGAACTGATGTCCAGGACATTTAATGGACAATAAAATAGAAAATGTTGAACTTATGTAGAAATTAGGTTTTCCTCCAGACTAACATCTTTATTTACACTCAGTTTTAATAATATTTTGAAAATTTGATGATGAAATATTGCTTCTGCTAAACTGAGTTCAATATGTTTTGTTTCCCAAACAGACGAGATCAATAAACTGATCGAACAAATGAAACAACAAGAACAGAAAGAGAATCAGTTAAAGATCACACTTGGTGAAAGAGACAAGGAAATCAATAAGTGGAAAAAGGAACTTGAAGAAAGCAAAGAAGAACTGGAAAAGGAAAAAGGTAACCTCAGACACAAAGTTTAAATATTTAGTTATTGATGAATTAGTTACAAAATACAGAATCTGGGATTGTAACAGATTATAGATGATTCAGCGAAAGGACTAAATTTGTTCTGCCTCATTTTTAGACTGGATGAATAATAATATAATAATAATAATAATAATAATCATCATCATCACCATGAACAAATGACTGTAGATATTCTTGTAATCAAAGATTTGAGGTGGAATTTGTATGTTTTGTTTCCCAAACAGACGAGATCAATAAACTGACCAAACAAATGAAACAACAAGAACAGAAAGAGAATCAGTTAAAGTTCACACTTGGTGAAATAGAAAAGAAAATCAATAAGTGGAAAAAGGAACTTGAAGAACGCAAAGAAGAGCTGGAAAACGAAAAAGGTAACCTCAGAGAATAATTGTAAATATTTAATTATGGAGAACTAGTTACAAAATACAGAATCTGGATCATAATAGTTTACAGATGATTCAGCGAAAGGACGAAATTTGTTCTGCCTCATTTTTAGACTGGCTGAATAATAATAATAATCATCATTATGAACAAATGACTATAGATATTCTTGTAATCAAAGAATTGAGTTTGGAAGTTTGTATGTTTTGTTTCCCAAACAGATGAGATCAATAAACTGACCGAACAAATGAAACAACAAGAACAGAAAGAGAATCAGTTAAAGTTCACACTTGGTGAAATAGACAAGGAAATCAATAAATGGAAAAAAGAACATGAAAAACGCAAAAAATAACTGGAAAAGGAAAAAGGTAAAGTATTATAAGCCTGGCGGGCCACCAGGTGGGGCTTTACCTGTTCCACCGCCAGGCTTATTATTGCTTATTTTATTTATTATTTTTTAAATGTTTCCATTTCTAACACTTTATAGTTGATGTTCAGCTGTTAATCTTCTAATCTTTCAATAAAACATAATTATCAAGTGATATTTTCTAATTTCTTGTCAACGTTAAATATTTTAATCCAGTATAAAAATATTGATGTAATTCAGTTTGATTTGACCAAATGTATAAAGATTAGAGGAAATGAACAAAGTCAAGGTGGAGTTTAGGGTTTAAATATATATTTCATTATAAATGTTCATGTTCCTCCAATAAGCAACTACATTTCGTTGCTTTGTACATGTAACAGTGCAATGACAATAAAGTTGAATTCTATTCTAAACTCAGGTTTAAATTTTTTATGTTACAGATAAATTACTTACAAAAGACAGATTCTGTAACATTTTGTTATGATTCAGCAGAACTACATTTGCTCTTCCTCATTTTTTTAAAAATAGTCAGAGAAGAATAATTCAGAAAGACAAATCATAAAACAACTCCTCTTACGTTTTCAAAAAACTTTAGGTGAATGCTAAATCTTCAGAAAACAGTGAGTGCAGTATGTAGATATTCTGATCTGTGTTTTAAAATTTTATGTCTTTATTTCTAAGAGAGGAGAACCAGAAGCAGCAGAACAAAGTAAAAACTGAGCTGGAGAAGCAGAAGCTGCAGACGGATCAACTCCAACCCGACAACAATCCATTACATGAAGCACTGATTAAAGTCAAAACTGAACTGGAGAAGCAGAAGGATCAGCTGCTGCAGAAACTCAAAGACATTCTGACTAAGAGGAAGGAAAACAAAGAGGAAGTTCAGACTGAGGAGAAAAAAATAAAACCTCAGACAAGGAGCTGCTATTAGGAGAAAAAGAAAAACTGTTACAGTCTCAGTGGAAACTGGATGAGGAGAAGAAACTTTATGAAAGACAGATACTGAACATAGAGAAAGCTTTGGAGCCTATAGAGATACACATGATGAGAACAATGGAGAAAAACATGAATGTTTAGAAAATAACAGGAGAAAATGTGACTAAAACAGAACAAAGGACTAAAAAACAAATGTGAAGTGACTGATCAGCAACATTTAATTAAATAAACTAGATTTATTATTGGTTCTGCTTCTCTTTAGTGTTTCAGCAACATTTTAAATATTCTCTCAGATCCACTGACTGCTTCAAAAAGGCTTTTATTATTTTACAATTTCCAGCTTTTTGATCTGATTCTAATGAAATGATATCAGCAACAATCAGAATATTTAACCAGGATCCTAAACTAGTCAAGATGAAATGAACTGATGCAACACAGACAATAAAACGACTGCATGAAGACTGAATGAATAATATTATTTTGTTAAAATGTCAAATGTAAATAAAGGTTTTACCATCAAATGTATAATTGTAAAGCTAATATCACCAATCAGGTTCTTTGTCATGTCAGACGCTGATTTAGCTGTTTGGTCATTTTTTGCTTATTTTTTAAAAAAGTTTTTTAATGTTAAAAATATTTTCAGTGATGTCTTTCTTTTGAATACATGTCACATTTTATGTGATTTAGTTTGATTTCCACATAAATTTGATGCTTGTATTTATAGAACAAATTGCATGACTAAAATAGTTGGGAATTCAGAAAAAGATTGTAAATTTGAAATTGAATAAAGAGGCAGAAGATGCACCACCAGTGTCATGTTTCACTTATTAAATAATTTTCTATATAAAAATTCTGAACATTTTCATAGAAATCTCCTCTCTTGCAAATATTAGTAAAAACAGACAAAGGCTAATAACCAAATGCAACAAATCTGAAAAAGTAACAAGTTTCAAGACATTGGAAAAAATAATCAGCAAAGAAAACTGAAAACAACTATTTTTCTTTAATGCTACACAAACTCACACGAGGACATTGGCACTGTCTTTGTATTACCCCTAGGTCCGCGTAACGTAAGTGCATATTCAGGTCAAATGGTAGGCTAAACCATATATACCAACACACACACACACACACGCACGCACTCACACACATGCACGCACTCACACACGCGTGCACACGCACACACACGCACACACACACACACATACACCCACACAGCGCACACGACACACACACCCACACACACACACACGCACACACACACATGCGCACACACACACACACACACACACACACACACACACGCGCGCACACGCACACACACACACACACACACACACACACATGCACACACACACACACCCTATCAGATTCTAAAAGGAGACTTAGTTTGTTATAAATATTAATTTTGTATAATGTAATAAACTCCATACTTATCAAGTCAAACCACATTGTGCAATACGATATCACTGGTCAATCTATCTGCCAAATTCTTATATTTTCTTTTGTGTTGTATTTATATTTATTTATATTCTTATAGTCTATATTCTTATTCCTTGTTTCTTGCATAATTTAAGGTTTTGGTTACTCACATTTAGTGTGTACCTTAGTATTTAATTTGTATTTTTGTATTCTTTTGCACTTTGCTCACTGTGTGCTATCTTTGTTTTGTTTTGTTTTTTTGCCTGTAAGCTGCTGGTAACTTCAATTTCCTGAGGGAGTCTTCCCAAGGGATCAATAAAGTACAAGTCTAAACATATGTACCATTTCTGTGTTATAAACTCAAAATGAATATGTTAGTGTGCACAGATACACAACCACATATACATATTTATTGTATAGGGCAATAGGGCTTTATTGTCATTTTAATCATTTATATATTTTTGTGTTTTTATGATGTAAAGCACTGTGAACTGTGTTGTTGCTGAAATGTTCTGTACTAATAAACTTGATTTATTTTCAGGTCACAAGATTGAAACCATTTAGTTTATTGCAGGACTTTGATCCTGCTGTTCATTCGTCTTCGCTGAGCAGAACTGAACCGGCTTCGTCGTGAACTCAAAGGTTTGCTTTTAGAATATTAAAACATTTAGGTAATGCCTGATTTTATTTTATTTTTCTATTTTATGTCAGTTAATCAGAAAAAAAGCTTCATGTGATCCATTTTTTTACTTTAACTTTTTTTGTGTGTGAAATCTTGTCTTTGTTTGATTTGTTTGTTTTTGAACATAAATATTGTTTTCTGTTGTAAAACTTTGTTTTTTTTCTCATCTAGAATATGACACCTGTTTTTAGTATGATAATATTTCTACTTCCTGGTTTTCTCCTCTGGAATCGGATCATCCTGCTACATTTTGTTGCATTTCCTATTTCCTGCTGTCTTTAGTTGTTCTGCTGATGATTTTCTTTATTTCGCTGTAATTATGCAGGATTCTGCCTCCTCCTGCTTTTTGGATCCTGCAACATAAAAAAAATAATAATAAAACAGACATGTAAGTATGAATATATGTATATATAACATTTTAAAAAGAAACTTACTGTTTATCAGTTTAAGTCCTACTCTAGAAATGGGTCCTGTGCAATGGGCCCTGATCGGCGGCGCTGTTGGACTGGTTATTGGGGGTTTTAATATCCGTTGCCTCTTTCTTCATATACAGAAAGAGGCAGTAGTTACAGTTACTGAGAATTTGCCAAATATTTTGCAGTAAACATGAATTTTTTTTTTGCTACGACTATATGTAAAATATGTTAAATTATTTAAATTTTAAACAGTATAGATTTTTCAAAGTATTGCATTATGTGATGATGTTATTTTTTTCCATGGCAGGTAAGAAGTTGAGGCATCGCAGATATCAAGATGCTGAGGAAGGATGTGATGAGGAAGAGCCGCTTCTTCCCACCAGCAGCAACTCGAGCAGAAGAAATAAACAAGTTACTGAAACTGAGACTGAAAATGAGACAAGCAGTAAGTGAGCAGAGATGATGATAAATGAATGTTATTAATGTGTTATTAAGCTATTCCCTTTACATGCAGGGATCGAGTCGAAGCAGTTCACACACCGAGGTCGAGGGGGAAGACAGGATGAGAAAGAGTTACTTCTTTCCTCCCTGAATAAAGTGAAAACTGAACTGGAGAACCAGAAACATCAACTAGCAGAACAACTCGGAGAAGTCGAGGCTGAAAGAAAGAAAAACAAAGAAGAACTTCAGTCAGTGAAACCAAATAACAAACGGAAAAGCACTGATGACAGGAGCATTTTAAAGAAAAGGAAAAACTGCTACAGACCCAGTGGAAATTAGATGAGACAAAGAAAACAATTGAAAGACAGTCACTGACCAAGAAGAAAGCCCAGATGATGAGAACAGAAACATGAAATGAGATGCAGATGATATAAAGGAGAGTCCTGAGAGCTGATAGCAACAAACTGAACCAGAATGAGTGAAAATTCAAGTTAGTTTTACAGATCAGGAAACCAGCAGGTGTCTAGTAGCTGAAAGGTAAAGTCTGAGCCTGCTGATTGTTTTCTATGGGCCCATTGGAGAGGAAGAAGCCTCTCCTATGGGTCTGTATGTTACCACAGCATACAGTGTTGAGGTAACATACAGTGATTGGGTTGGTGTTCATGTATTTACAGATTCACACATGCATAACATGCAGAACTAGAACAACTCCCCCCTCGATGTGCAAAGTGTCTGGATAGCAGACCTGGAGGCCTCACATCCCCATTTTATGTCTTTATGTTGGCAACATTTATATGAGAGTTTTTCTGTAACTCCATACAGTTTCTTGTAGGGACAGTGCAAGACATGATTTTATAACCTTCATGTTATTATTTTTTCCCTAATGAAACTGCACCGTATCCTCATGTCTCATGTTGTTTTTGTTCTTTTGATAGGCTTTACTGAAACATGTTGTTCTTCTGTACAAAGACTGATTCTGATTCTGGTCACAGACCCTACCTGTTGTTGCCGCTACCCCTTCCTTCCCTCTCCTCTCTCAGTCACTACTTCCTCTCTGAGAGGGGAGATGTGCTACCAGCTCTCCATCTAACGGGTCAATTGAGTTTCCTAAATCTGTTGGGATTTACCCAGAACTAAAGTAAACTCTGTTTAAGCTGGTTTCCAGAAAGAATTCTCCTGATTTCTACGGCCTCCATCCAGATGTCTCTCCTTCTTCCCTCTGTGAATCAGCCAGACTGAGCAGCTTACAGCCAACTAGTTCCACAGAGCACATCTGTTAATGGTCGCTTCTTCTCTTTATTACAACCTGATTCACTTGTTACTGAATCAGGTTGGTTTTAGTGACTCTGGCGAGTCCCAAGGATGTTGTTTTAAATTTGGGCTAAAGCAACCTATAAAACATTTCCTACTTTTCTTCCCCAGAATCAAACATCACAGCTATTTTACTGCCATCAAAGAACTTTGAGGCGACTCATTAATTGAATGTCCACAACATCTTTTAGATTTTCTTTATGCTAAATATTTATTATTAAAGCAATTTTGCAAGGATCAGTCCAGCTTAATTCAGTAACAGAAATAATCAAATAAGTAAAATCAATAACCTAGCCTATCTTTCCCTAACGCTGATACTAAGAACTAAAAAGGGAACCTTTGAGAGAGATGGATGGACCCTAACCCCTAACCCTAATCTAACCCTAACCCCTAACCCTGACCCTATTATAATTTTATTTCACAAACTTGTGTTAAAAAGATCTTTGATTTATTACCAAAATAAAATGATAAAAATTGTGGTTATTGACTCTTTTCTTCCTTTAACATTCACAGATATTAAATTTTGGAAATTCATCTCTATGTTGCAACAACTGGAGTCAGAAGTTTACATACATTCCTGTTGCTTCTGGGCGTTTCACTAATTTATTCAAACTATTGTTTTTGGGTCGAAGTGATAAAATTCAATTTATTTTAGATGAATAAATTTTAATATCTAGAAAAAGATCACTACTTTCTGTCATTTCTGAAACATAAATTCATATTATGCCTCTGTTAAAAGTTCCTGTTAAAAGTCTTTTACCAAACAGAAAACCTTTCAGGTTTATTATTAATCACTGCAAAAGTTACAACCAATAAAACTGAACTCGCCTCATTTTATTACAGTTGTTCCTGGACTTTGACCCAGAATCTCTTGTTCCTGTTCCTCTGAACCTTGTTCGATCATAAATGCGTCTCTGCAGAGCGGGTTCGTACCGAAAGCTTCTAACCTTCTGTCGCTCAATTTTTCACTTTAAGTTATTAATCTAGTCTGAAATGTTTCATAATTGTTCAGGTTATTGAAAGTTGTGTTTAGTCAAATTGATTGTTAGATTATGAGTTTATTTTGAAATGTAACAGTGAGAAAACTAACAATTTTTTAAAGCTTTAAATGTAAAAGATTGAACAAGTATGACTTTAAATTTCAACATTTGTCTTTGGACCTTATAACTTGACGGGGTTCTGGTTCTGGTGATGATTGTTTATCGGTGCCTGCTGCAGATTTGTCTTCATCAATATCATGCAGATCCAGCGCGTTACGTTTTCTCTCCTGTATAAAACTACTTTTTTTTTTTTCTTTTTAGCCCTGCATTAATTTTTTTGTTGGTTTTTAAAATATTACTGATAATTTTCTAATGTTTTAACTATTCATTGAAACTTCAAAGAGCATTTTATAGTCAAAAACAGTAAAGACTTTATGTTTTGTGTTGAGTACCTTTGGGAGCTTTTGCATGTTTGTAAGGATTTGTAAATTAATTTAATCTCTTCCTTTAAAGTGGAAGTTTGCATGTACCTCTATGTCTTAATTTGAAGCGTTTTCTTATTCACTGTTCAGAAACATGAACATTTAGAAATAAAATGCTAGTTATAGTTGAAATCAATCATAACATAGGGTTTTAGGGTTTTAGGGTTTTAGAGTTTTAGGGTTTTTTAGAGTTTTAGGGCTGACTGCTGAAGAACATGTGCTATGTAAAACAATATCTCTATATAGTCGCCATGTCATTTTTTAAAATATTAAAACTGTCTAACAGTGAATTAATTGAAAACCATATGCTCTGTGCTTTCATATTAAATTTACAGGTCGGGTCATCAGCAAAAGATGTTTTCCATGAATCATCTCTCTGTTATTGCCAATATTGGCTTCATGCTCCTCCTGTTCACCTGCAAAGGTAAAATCTGCACAAATTTACTGGAATGTGTTTAAATTTAGTTTAAAGTATCATTTAATAGAAATAACTGCAGCCACTAGAGAGCAGCAAAGTGCCTCCAAAACAAGCCTTGATACACTGGGAACATAAACCAGCACAAGTTGATTTTTGTTATGCTGGTTTGAGGACAACTTGCCACTAGATGTGAAATTTCTCATCTTGTGTCATTTTCAGGTGAGTCACAGCAGGTGGATTCGGTCACTGTGATGGTCGGTGATGTCGCGGTTCTGCCAGTGTTTCCTGAAACCTCCTAAAGATGCGACTAAGATGACGGTGGAGTGGGGCAGACCCGACCTGAAACCCAGATTTGTGTTTGTGAGCCTCGATGGTGAAGAATATTCAGACAAACAAAACGAAGCCTACAGGGGAAGATCGTCAATGTTTCCTGAAAATCTGAAAAATGGAGACATTTCACTGAAACTCTCTGATGTCAGAATATCTGACAATGGAAGATACAGATGCTACTTACCGAGAGAGAAGAAAGAAGATTTTGTTGAGCTTGTTGTTGGTAAGTAAAGAAAATAACTTACAACATACAGTATACAATTAAAACCATTTCTTATGTTAAACTTTACTAAGGAATAATTGCAGTGACATTTTAACTAAAAACTACATTGGTCTAGTCAAAGGTTTACTAATGTTCCAAAATCAGCAAGGTTGAGATCATTTTTATTGGCAAGTTTAATTATCTGATTTTGAATAAAACTAACTGGAATTGTGTTCCTATGAACTTAAAGTAAAAACAATATAACATTTTAATTCAGATTTTCTTTTATAATCTGTAATGTTTGGAAGATCTCTGCTGAGTGCAGCTGTAAGGTCATCAATACCAAGTTTATTTAAAATTATTGACTCAAGACATAATTATTGAAAATATTTTAACCTAATTAAAACATTTTCAAGTTTGAAATATTTGAATTGTTACATTTAAAAGCAACATGGATGAAATAATGGAGTAAATTTAACATTAAAATTAAAAAAAATCCACTTCAATTAACTTTCTGGACAAACTGTTTATAAATACTTCACAAAGCTTAAAAGAGAAAAACATACATTTAAAACATGGAGTTTATTCTGCCTCTTCAGGTCAGATACAGTTTAAATGTAACATTTATCTGCCAGCTGATTATCACAGTATAACTGCTAAACGATGTGATTCTTCAGTTT
>CAJVRI010001288.1:0-196129 GCA_911649635.1 Poeciliopsis gracilis
AGTATAAATGATTACTCTAATTTCAACAGCATAAAACTGACATGACACTGTCATAAACATGAAGGCTTTTTCATGAATCTTTACACTTGATGTCATGATGTTTAGTGCAAATTGTATTGAAACTTGTATTGAAAGTCCATTAAATTTGTCAACTTTGCTTCCAGCTTGCTCTCTTAGACTTTTACTTGTTATCTGCCATCTTCCCTCTATCTGTCAGTCTCAGAGTATTCAGGCCTTGTTTTCCTCTTTGCTCTCCACTGATTCTCTCTGTTGGTGCTGCTGTTTTCTCACCCTGCCAAAGTTTACTTATTTATCACTATACAAGCACTTAATAGTCATTCTGAGCTACTTTTGATACACATCTGAAACGTCTGCTCAAAGGCCAGCGTTCAAGAAGTGCACATCATTGCAGAATTTTCATGTTGTTCCTGAATCGGCGAGAAGTATACAGTTATAGTTTGCAGGCAGAGGATAGACGAGTTTCTGCTGGGTGACCTGAAGGCGCCTGAGGAGCTTTTTTTTTACTGTGTTAGTGTGCAGCTGCAATACCTTGTACAAAGAAACTAAGTTAAGATAATGCAACGAGAAACTGAGCAGTTTCTCAGGGATGTTACTTCTTCTGAGAAATACAAAGTAAAACCTCACAACCACAAAAGTCTAATTCTAGAAATGTCAGACTACTTCCTCAAGTCAACTATAAGCTACTTGTGTTAAGGAGGAAACTGTTACATGTTGAGCCGCTAAACATATGATGTCTCCAAATGAAAGGAGGAGAACAAACATCTCGCCTGGAAGAAACTCAGTAACATGCTGACTGTCAACACGTTCTCAGACTGTAAAAACAAAATAAATAAAAAAGGTGAGAACATCAAACTGCAATCCAGTGTTTTAAACATATTGCATGTAAAAATTAATTTGCCAATTTGTGTAGCATGTCATGATCTGCATGTTTCTGTTTCACTCTGTGGAACAAATGGAGAATGACAAGAAGACCAGAAACAGATAATCACACTGCTTAGTAGTTTATTCTCATTTATGAGGATAAACTGGTTTCTCTGGAGGTTTTTTCCATGATTTGTCTAAATTTCCTTGTGATTTATGTAAAGTGAAAAATGTCTTTTTCAATTTCTCAAGATTCCCCAAGGAGAAAAGCAGGTTTCCTTTTTTCATCAGTAATATGTCCGAGCTCCTGCCTCTATGTTTGTCCATCTTCAAATTTACACTGCAGGAGTACAAGAATAGCAGCAGTGTAGCTTTTTGATAACAAATTGAATTTATCATTTAAAACAACAGTTTTCCAAATAAAAACAATAGCAGTTTTTAAAGCAAAGAAAAAGACTGGTTTCGAGAAAGAGATATTGTCCAAAGCATCTTTCATTTTGAAAATGTTCTTACCCGAATAATGTGCAGATAAAACAAGGAAAATGTTCATCTGGTTTCGTGGGAATTTCACTCAGCGAGCAAAGCATCCAACAAGCCACTTCTGTGTTTGAAAGTCAATATCAGGTCTGAGTTCACTGCTGCACTATTTCCCCTTCCTCTTGTGGTGAATTAGGGTGTTAGCATGTTAATTTTTAAACCAACCAATAAACATTTTCGGCAGCAGGAACAGCGTTTTTATTAGGATGAATATCAGGACTGCCAGTTTCAGAGAATAAGAAAACCCACAAAGATGCTCCACAGAAACACCATGCCTGTAGTATGATACTTCCCATATATTCATGATGTCACATTGCTAAAATGTCTTATTTTGTGTTGCATTTTTATTTATAAAGTTGCTTCTTTAATTTAAACATTTTGAGACCAACATGTTCTCACTTGCTTTGCGAAATCCACAAGCAGAACTTTCTTCTTTTCATAAAAATGAGCTAAGAAAGTTTTTTTTTTTTAAGTAAAATGTTTACAAGGTGCTTTTAACTTTTATTTAATTCGTCTTTTACTTTAATCAAGGCAACAACTTTCACTTGCAGTAAATCACTGCAAAGTGCCCCAGCGTGTTGGCATCTCTTGCATAGGTTCCAGAGCTCTCTATAGAGGAAATTGGTACAGGAAAATAATGAGTGAATAATGGGTTTCTTGTGAAACATCTGCCATTCATTGCAAGCCCCATGTGTGAAAAATGCGATAAACAGGTTTCAAACCTTTCCCACCTTTACGGTGATGCATCTTCTGTTACCAAAAGATTAAACACATCCTGTAAAGAGAAAAATGTAAATAACAATTCTAATAAACTTGTTGAATAAGAAGAGTTGAAAGGTACTCACCAGGTCTCCACCAGGACATTATCTAATTGCTGAAATCAGTTTTTCTATATTTATGAGAGCAGTTGTCACATTGAATCATTATTTGTCCAATGAATTTAGCGGTGTGTTTAACAGGAGTCCTTGTGTGTCATGTTGGCGGTGCTTTTCAGATTACATACAATTTTGTAGGTCTGCTGTTGCTGGCTGTAGAGGAGGAGTTTTGGTGATTATGATGGTTTGAGATGTCAAACAAATGTAAAACAGAAGGAGTCACATGAATATAAAATATTGCTTTTAGTTTCACTGCAAATTTTATTTGACGTGGGGAAAACACTAAGCTCAGGAAGAATATTGCACGTCACATTGGACCAAGACAAATATACACAAAACATTCAATAATATACTTAAAAATAAAGTCTGTAAAATGGCTACCAGCTTTCCTAATCAAAGCTTGTTGGAAGAATGAAAGACCTGGTCTTGGATTAGATGGCGAATTGGGAGAGTTGCCTTTAGATAAATCATACTCCAGCGTATCTGACTCTATGGCGGGTTTCATGTGAGAACTTATCTGTTACTGTCACAGGTCATAAAGGCTCCACTGCTACAGAACTTATTTATACACTATGCAAATGTCTGAACGTTGGTCAAGCATTAAAATAAATAGATCTAATGACTTGCTACCCAAACACTGTCTGCGTTCACTCACTATGACTTACTGAAAGTATGACGTAGCTACCAAGGCATGGTAGTCCAGCCTATTTTCTGATTACACTGCCTTGCAGAAGAAATAACGCGCCACTATATGTTAAACATAGTATCTCCTAGTATTCAAACAAGGTTTGAATACTAATACAGTGAATGCTGGGACAAAAGGGGTAGAAATTTAATCTCAATGTAAATCTCACTATTCAGCTGATAATGCTGACCCCTAGTGGCTGGTGTGTAAAACCACCACAGTAATTAGTCAAAGCACATGTAAAGCAGACCAATGATGAACATAAAAAGAGCAAAGTCTGCCTGCAGAGAAAGTTCATGATCCATAAACTCCAGTTCAGTCTGATAGACCTTCATCTGTCAAACTGGTGAAGGTTTCAGAAACAGCAACATTTCCATTTTCTCATCAAAGCCATTTTTAAATAAAGCTTGCATCATGTTTGGCAGGAAATTAAAACAGATCTATTATACACTAGAAAGTAGGCAGGAACATACACTTCCCACTGCTTTAGAAGACAATCATATTCAACCATAAACACATATATATCTTTATATATATAAAACAGAGTAAAAATAAGGACACTAAATTCATTTATTTTAATGGCAAGAAGCTAGTTTTCTGTTTTAAAAGTTGCAAAATATGTAAACTTTGTAAAATGCCCTTACCCAGTCAATGCACAGTAAGTTGTATTAAAAATTGCTCTAAATCAAGAAAAATGTAACTTTCAGCCGCTGAGCAAAGATCTAAAAAAGCATCTGCTCTGGCTGATGTATGAAAGCCTGTATCTGTGCTCATTCTTCCTCTTTTGGACAACAGGATGTTGGGTACAGAATTTCTTGTAAGGTTTGGTTTACTGATTATGTCCAAAAACTGCCTCACTGATGTCCACTATCTGTTGAAAAATAATTTTAATTTGTAGATGAGGAATAGGTCGTCGATTTTATGCAAAATATTAGATTTCTTTTAGTTTTCAAAGTTCAGTTATTCATAGGGTTTATTAAGAAATACATACATTTTTTTACAATTAAGTAAAACATAATTGACATTTTATTTCAGTCGTTTTTCTTTATTATCTAGCACCATAATACAATGACAATCCAGAAAAAATAAGATTTTAATGATTCAGCAATAAACAGGCAATGTTGATTTGCTGCCGAAAAACTCATGAAAAATAACCATTACTAATAAAAATATTGATGGTCCTGCAGCAGAGAAAAACTATGATGACCGTATATATGCTCCTTTCAGCCAGTAAAAATATTGGGTATCTGAGGAGAATCTTTTATTTCACAGTAAACCAACAGAAAAAATAGAAATGTGTGTAAAATGTACTGAAAGAAACCACAACAGCTCTCACTTGGTTCAAACAGGAACATGTACTCTTTGACGCTTTGTTCTTACATTTGTTTGTTTTGTTAACTATAATTGACTAAAAGTTTGTCATCGAACCATCTATTGTCCCGAAGACAACACTTTGACCTGAGCGTACACCGTCTCCTGCTGATCGCTGTTCTGCGTGGGCGAAGAGGAATCTTCAGGCGTCTTTCTGATTACGTTAATTTCCCCTTCTGTTTGGTTGGCTTCTGACATCTGAGCATCAGCCTCGATGCCTGTTTGACTCTGTGGAAAATAATGAAATATGTGTCATTTATGTCAATGTGGTCACATACACGGCAGGACACTGCATCGCTGCAGGCGGAAAATGAACATTTCCTCACCTGACTCTTTTGTAGACTTGAATGTTTGGCCTTAAAGCACCTGGAAGACATTAGATTGCAGAAGATTTCTACTGCGCTTCAGCTGACAGCGCAAAGACCCAAGAGAGTCAAGACTTTATGTGAAGCAAACATTAGAAGATTAACATCAGTTTGAGCGCATCAGATTCTCACCTGGTCAAGTTAAACAACAGTTGAAAGACAAACAAGAGGTATGATGCAGGGATAAAGTTTCAGGTATAAACAAAGTGGATATTAAAAGTTTTAAGTGCAACAAAAGCTCATTTTTCCTCATGGTTTTAATTTGACACCAGTTTGGTTATACATTTGTAATATCAGAAATAATTTGTCTTGATACCTAATTACCATGGCAACACAGAAAGTGAGACAAGTCCCCTGTGGCTAAGTGCTTTCCACAAATTGTCATTCTTTACTTTTAAAAGACGGTGCTTTGATTTTGATTGAATTATCTCTTGGAATTGACATTCTGTCTTGCTCAAAAACATGACGCATGAAATGTAATTATTGCAAAAAATCAATGTCAGTGACAGTGAAGTGGCTTTCTTATCAGTTTAGTTGTGAAGTAAAAACATTTCCTGGCAACATATGCACACAGTGCTGAGACTAGAAGGTGAAATCATAGAGGCTGTTATTGTGACGTTAGTCCAATAGGCTGCAGTGTTTCACAGCTTTTAGATGCGTTTCATTTTTATGAATATCAATACTTATCTAAAGGCTGATGTTGCTTGGATCAAACTTTCAGCATAAACAACACAACAAGTCAAAGCAATCCAACCAACATCAATAGCCATATTAGACAGTTTACTGTCAAAATTATATTTCTATATGACAAATGCTGTTAACTATTTGCACTTCTACCACCAGAAAACATTTAATAGTCAGTGTTAATTTCAGAATTACCGAAAACTAAAACATTTGTGCATTTTTCTCAGTTCAGGAGAACAGTGTGTTTGAACAAAGGTGTGACTGGAGTGTTTACTATAAACTAAGGCAAAACATGATAGACTGTGCAGCTTAACTCTAATGAATACCTTCAAAATCAGAAACACAAAGATAAGTAAGAAAATATAAAGCTGTCACTCCACTGACTCACAAAAAAGCCAAAAAGACAAAGAATCTCCAAATTTTCCTGAAGCTATTATGTTCATGTCTGTAATGATCCGTTGTGTTTTTTGTTTCAGTTACTATTTGTTGATTCTTTGTCCTTTTTCTTTCAGAGTTTCTTTTCGTGTCGTCACATCTTGCCATCATTTCTCTCTGGGCATTATTGTTATTCTTTTACACTTGGTGTTCTAGTTTGTTGCTGTATTCTTTTCGGTGTTCTTCTCCTCTTGATGTGGAGTTTTTTTGGGGAGGGGGGGTTGAGTGTCTCGTGTTAATTGTCATCAGGAACACTGATCAATTAAGCACCAATGACTTCTCAGAATCATTTTTATTTGTTGTTTCAAGGAATCTTTACAGAACTTTATAAAGCTAATGAATTACATCTTAGCGGCAAATAAAAAAAAACAACAAATAAAAAAAACAACAAAAATGCAAAAAGAGAAGGGAAGAACACATACAGCAAGAACTACGCATGACAAATTCTGAAACTTGTCACGGATCAATGAAGAAAGCTTTACTTCCTGTTGCACAAGCATACAGAACGTCATTCTACATGGATTACATCAACACCTTTATGAAAGCGTGATGAAGAAAACATCCTGTGTCCACACCTGTTAGCTATTGCTGTAACTGTAACTATACTTTCTTACAACAGCCTACACCAAAATTTCCATTCAGGGAAATATGAGAGTTAAAAGCCTTAGACAAAAAGTAAAGCTTTTCAACCTCACATTGTGAATTATATCACAATTTTGCCTTTTGCTGACAGCAAAAACATCTAGTGCAATTGTTAAAGATCCGTTAAAAATGGCAATATGTAGCAGCAGCAATCAAAAAGATAACTTTGAAAAACAATCCACTTCTATTCACACCCAGACATGTTACATTCAGCAGTTCTGCTTCAATCGTACAGCCTCTTTATTTTGTAACATTTTTAGATCTCCACCAACATTTACTCCATTAGTATCATACTTAATTACAGAAGAAAAAAAAAATCAAGAGATAATAATAACAATAAGTGATTTATAAACCACAATAAATGGTGAAATGATGGACTGGTGACACGTTCAGGGTGTATCCAGCCTTTCAGCAACTGGCCTCGGCAGACAGGAATCAGCTTCTTGAAACACAAACATTAATTATTGGACAGAGAAACTAGATTGGTAGATAGAAATAAATCCTCTCTCTGCCAGAGGCCTTGGCATCTTCTTGGTCTCCTTGTGGCTCATGATACTGTAGTTAACATCACATTGTTGACATAGATTGGCTGTTCTGGTTCCTGTGGACAGAAAAAACAAACTTGTGTTTTGCTTTCCTGCAGTAGATTTATTTGAGCTCAAACTGATTTAGATTAAATAAAGTTTGGTCTCTTTACTTTCAGTCTCATTGGATCCCCAACTAAACGCACAAAGTACAGTATTTCTCCTTTAATGAGGTGGTAAACCGTAGCTCTGTGATAAGCGTCTGAAATGTGGTTGTGAGTTTGATTCAAGTTTCCTTTTCATCATATGTTGAAGTGTATTTGGCTAAAATTGAGCCCTAAGTTACCTAATGATCCTGCGCATCAGTGTGTGGATGTGTTTGAGGGAATGTAACTCACCGTAGCCTTGAAATATTTTAGACGTTTAAGTATTATATCTAAGTTGACTATTTATTTAACAAACGGCATCAGCTGTTGATTAAGAATTTTGACCTTAATCATTTTTAAAATCTTTTGATATGAAATAAAAATGTTTTTGTTTTTGTGTGTGTGTGTTAGGATGCAAAGAATAAACGCTGTTTACCTTCTTTGGTTTGTTGCAGAATCTGAACCAGCTGAAAGAAAAATACATTATTTAAACACCAACATCTAACAGCAGCTGCAAAGTATGAACTCACAGAAAAGCATCTCACCACTCAAAGATGATGATGCCAATGTAGAGCAACACAATCCCCAGGATCGTCAATATATTAAGGATCTGGAATTCAGATACTTGATCATCTGTAACAAGAAAGCCAATGAAGTAAATCCTCGTCATTATTTATTACTGCAAAAAAATCTAATTGAATGTGTTGCTATTTGAAATGTGGTTTGTAAACCAATTTCTGAACTAATTAGATAAGACTAATTGTTGAATATTGATAAAATTTTCACAGGCATGTTTTTTCACATCTGAAACACAAAACAAATGGAATCATCCAAAAAGATCAAAAAACATGACCAGATGAGTGCGAGTTAATGTATTACCTTCAACAGCAACAAGAATCACAGGTGATTTTTGTTGACCCAGATCATTTGTGGCCACACAGTAAAACTCTCCTCCCTCAGTAACATTGAATCTGTAAATCGGCCCCACAAAAGCATTCATGTCTCCATGTTTGCTGATCCTGAACCAGGTGAATGTGGGTGGAGGTTTGGCTCTGCTGGAGCAGCTCAGCTCCACCCAGCTACCTGCTGACACCAAACCTGATGGACTGATGGATGCTGAGGTGTCTTTAGGAGCATCTGAGGAAAATGAGACACATAAACTTTATTGATCAGAAACAGCTGAACCATGACCTGCTGACAGGATCACTTACATGAAACACTGAGAGTCACTTCTGTCTCTGCTGTCTTGTTTCCTCCAATCACAGGATATCTGGCAGAACAGCTGATGTTGTATCCATCATGTGTGTCTGACAGAGTGATGGTCTCCTGGATTTTAGTTGTAAAGGTTCCATCTGTGTTTTTCTCTGTGTGTCTGAGAGAGTCTTGTTGGAGATTCCAGGTGAGTTGAGGAGGTGAGTTTGGACAGGGAGTGAAAGCTGAGCAGGTTACAGTGACAGACTGATGCTCCTTCAGGTCAGAGGGAACATTAATGCTGGGACTCCAAGGAGAATCTGGAGTTTCGCATCAGAAAGATATTTTAATCAGCTAAAACTTCCAATCTTCAGAAATGATTAAACAGGTGTTAAAATAAAAAGAAATACCAATTCATTATTTTCCTCAACTTTAACCAAAAGTTCTTAAAATGGATCCACTAGCATTTAACATGAATGAAACTGAAGACAAAATATATTTTTAATCCATCATTTTCAATTAATGTAGTTTGTATCAATCGTAATTATATTCTTTGTGTAGTAGCCGTACACAAGAGTCTTTCAAGATCTGCTGTTGTTGTATCAACCTGCCAGACCTCAAAAGAGGAGAAGCAGCTTTCAGCATCTATGGACCAAAGATTTGGAACAAACTTCCAGAAAACTGTAAAACAGCGGAAAACCTGAATTCCTTTAAATCTCAACTACAAACACACCTGTTTAGAATTGTATTTGAAATCTAATATGTAACAATGTATTGTTTATTCTATGTTGCATGACTTTGTGTTTTTGTGTTTATGATGTAAAGCACTTTGAAATGCCTTGTTGCTGAAATGTGCTATACAAATACAATTTGATTGATTGATTCAAAAGAAATGAAAGTGAACCTTCAAACAGTACTAGGCTGAAAAAGCAGCTTCTAACATTAAAATAGAATCCCGAGGAAGACTTAGTGTTATTATTGTACTAAACCTAAATTTTGAAAATTCGTTAGAGCAGCAATTACATTAATGTTATGCCACATTTAAACAAAAAAAAATTCTCACCTTTAACTCTTATGTGAAGAGGATCAGCACAGGCTGTTGCTACAAATGGATAGTTCTCAACTCTGAAGAAGTATCTGTCTGTGTGACTTGGTGTTAGATTAGGAAACAGAGTGGTGCAGTTTTTCTCTGTCAGGTTTCCAATTATTTCCAGTTGATATTTGTTTACTGAGCCGCTGCTGTTAAAAATAACGTCTGGGCGCAAATCGATTTTGCCTTTCATCCAAACTGCGTAGATTCGCCTGCTGCTGTTATATTGAGGATGTTCTGTGTCGTAGGTACACGGGATTTGCAAACAAGACCCAGTCAGAGCTTCGACGGTATTTGGTGTAGTGATGCTGAGGGCTGGAGTTTTACCATAACAGTCGTCAGCCAAAGCACCTGCAAGCCAGAATAAAAATAAACATAATCTGAAGCAAAATCAGCCTGTAGAGAAAATTCATAATCCAAAACACTCCAGTTCAATGTAATCATGGTACAAATGAAGCCTTTAAGCAAAATCAGTATGAAACATTTCTGGCTAGAAATTATTTGTCTGTTTGCTCCAAACAGCAGTGAACAAACGTCTCACCAGGAAGAAAGAAGACACTCAGTAGCATGTTGACTGTCAGCATGTTCTCAGTCAGAGTCGCCATCACTGTCGAATCGCTAAAACTGGAGAAGATTTCAGAAACAATTACGTCTTAAATAAGGTCTATTTTAGATTAATACTGCCTTTTATAAAGTATAAAATGAGGAAGAACTTACCTTACCTACATTAGAAGTAGAAGTCGACTGGGTACAATTATATACACCATATATATATACATATAAAAACCAAAAGTCACAGTAACGTAATCATGCAGTCTTCTCTGTGCCGATGTTGTGTAAACGTTGTTTTTTTTTGTTTCTCTTCTAAAAGAGGATGTTGGGCACTTTTGTGTGACTGTGTTGCAGAAATAATTTCACATTATCGCAGATTCTCACTGCCTGTAAAAAGAATTTAGTTGAGTCAACTAAACTGACTTGCTTTAATTGGTAACAAGTAATTCAATTAAATTGATCCAACTCAATATAGTTTGATCATTTAATTCAATCCGTTAAGCTTAAGTGTGTTTAAAATGACAAATTTAAGTCAGTCTTACTCAAATCCTTTAGTTTACTTCAAATAAATAAGGAGACTAATAAACAATCTCTTTATTACCAGGACTTTTTCACTCATGTAGTCTTTAGTTGAGAATAATTATTAAGAAAGCTGGGTAATGACAGAGAAGGAAGACATGCAGGTTCGATTCCGTCCTGATGACCTTTGCTGGATATCTCCCCTCTCTTATTTATGAAGTTGGACAAACTATTTTCTTCTCTCAGTGTACATTGTTATTTCGAGTAAAGTCAAAATCAGAAGTTCCTTTAAGTAAATTAAGATAATTTAAGTTAGTTAGATTTGTAACTTTGAATTAATTGGACAAAAGAAGTAAGTTGTCACCAGTAAACCAATTTATTAAAGTGAGATTAATGTGAATAAATCCACAAAATGAAGTACAGCCAAAAACACTTTTAAGAGCATATTATATAGAGCATAGAAAAGCAGAAGCACTGCAGTTTATGTTCTGTCACTCCCAATGAGAATAAAAGAACAAGAAAAGAAAGATGGATTTTTTTATTTTTTTTTAGCATTGCCTTCATTTGAAACAGGCAGATATAAATATCAAGACCCGAAGGCTTCCATGCTTGGCAGAGAAGAACGTGTATGATAATAAAGAGATAGTAAAGATTTCCATTACTTCCTTTTGCTCTTATTTTTACTGCGAACAATTCTGTGTGCACATATTGTTTTACCATGAAGTAGCTTTAAATTTCCACTCAAATATGATTTTAAAAAAAAAAGCAATATAAGAAAGAGTTTTTGATATGTAGCTGAGCTGACTTCAAATCTGTGTAACTTATGTGTGGTGTCATTTGTGACTAATAACAATAAAAGATATGAAAATATGAAAAGAAACATTATTAAAACTGTGAGGTTATGATTACAATATCCACCATGAAAACACTTAGGTCAAAATAATTGAAAACAACACTATATTTTGACACCTCTTTTTAACACAGCAATCCAACAAAGCATTAGCGTATTCCTTCAGTACCAGACTTAAGTGCAGAAATGAGTGTCAAGAACTAAGTTATTTCTAAAAATTATGATGTGATGGACTAGTGACGTGTCCACAGTGTCACTACTGTCACAGTGCCACTTATTGGTCTATGCATAAAGGAAAAAGCTTCTTGAGACACCAACTTGAACAATTGGATGAAATAATAAATCATCTCTCTGACAGGCTTTGACATCTTCTTGGTTCCTTGTGGCTCATTGTGTTTTAGTCACCATCGCATGGTTGACATAGATCGGTTCCTCTGGTTCCTGTGGACAAATAGAACAAAATGTATTTTACAGGAAATATACTTGAGCTCAAACTGTTTTAGAGGAAATAGAAGCTGGTCTCTTTACTTTCAGTCTCACTGGATTCCCAACTAAAAGTACAAAATACAACATTTATCCTTTCATGAGATGGTGAGTTGTAGCTCTGTGGTAATCGTCTGAAATTTGGTTGTGAGTTTGATTCCAGCTTCTTTTCACCATGGTTGAAGTGTCTTTGGGTAAAATTAATCCCTAAGTTCCCTAATAATCCTGTACATCAGTGTGAGGACGTGTTTGAGGGAATGTAACTCACTGGAGCCTCTAATTAAAGAAGTTTAAGTATTATATCTCTGCAGAAGATTTATCATTTATGGTAAAGAACTGTACAAATTGTTTGAAAGGACGCTGGATTCTCACCTTTCCCATTTCAAAAATCTTTTGACATACAATAGAACTTTTTCAATAAAACCTAAACCTGAACAACTGTTGCTGTCTTTTTGTGTTACAATGAAAACAACTCTATTATTTACCTTCTTTGGTTTGTTGCAGAATCTGAACCAGCTGAAAGAACAAATAATATTTAAACACCAGCATCTAAAAGCAGCAGCAAAGTATGGACTCACAGAAAAGCATCTCACCACTCAAAGATGATGAGGCCAATGCAGAGCAACAAAATCCCCAGGATCGTCAATATATTAAGGATCTGGAATTCAGATGCTTGATCATCTGCAATGATAAAATTTTATTTATTTATTTATTTATTTATTTATTTATTTATTTATTTATTTATTTTGCTTTATAAGTCAAATTCTAGTTGTCTATTATAATAGAGTAAATTTTTATAAAAATGACAAAAATATAAATTCTGAAACATGATGCAAGACAAAGTATAATCCCAACAGAACATGACAAGATGCGTGTAAATTAATGGATCACCTTTTATACCAACAAGAATCACAGATGATTTTTGTTGACCCAGATAATTTACGGCCACACAGTAAAACTCTTCTCCCTCAGTAACATTGAAACCGTAAATCGGCCCCACAAAAACATTAATGTCTCCATGTCTGCTGATCCAGAACCAGGTGAATTGGGTGGAGGTTTGGCTCTGCTGGAGCAGCTCAGCTCCACCCAGCTACCTGCTGACACCAAACCTGATGGACTGATGGATGCTGAGGTGTCTTTAGGAGCATCTGAGGAAAATGAGACACATGAACTTTATTGATCAGAAACAGCTGAACCATGACCTGCTGACAGGATCACTTACATGAAACACTGAGAGTCACTTCTGTCTCTGCTGTCTTGTTTCCTCCAATCACAGGATATCTGGCAGAACAGCTGATGTTGTATCCATCATGTGTGTCTGACAGAGTGATGGTCTCCTGGATTTTAGTTGTATAGGTTCCATCTGTGTTTTTCTCTGTGTGTCTGAGAGAGTCTTGTTGGAGATTCCAGGTGAGTTGAGGAGGTGAGTTTGGACAGGGAGTGAAAGCTGAGCAGGTTACAGTGACAGACTGATGCTCCTTCAGGTTATAGGGAACATTAATGCTGGGAATCCGAGGAGAATCTATATTTAAACATCAAAGCAACAATTTAGGAACAAAATAAATATTCAGACACATTGGTATTTCTTAAATAAATTGCTGACAGTTTAAATGGTAAATAGCCTTTACTTCTATGGCACCTAATCTAGACCAACGGACTCTGAAGTGTCATTCACACACTGATGTAGTCACTGCTGCTCTGCGCTACATTATCAGGAGATGTCAAAGTGGGTGAAGTCTCTCTCCCAAAGACACAACTTACACAACTGTAAGTCCAACATGGCCACCAAGCACCATGTAAGCACTATTTGCTTCATATTTACTGTAATTGATCTAGAAAAATTGTTCTACAATTAAGAAAAATTCTTCCAAGACAGAAGCAAAAACATCCTATCACCATATTAAATCCAATTTCATTCACTCATCTTTTCTAGTTATATTGTTTGAGTAGTAACCACAGAGAAGAGGTTTTTTTATAAATCTTATGAAAGAAACTTGAACCTTCTAGCTTTACAAATTCGCAGGGGAACCCGTGAAGCTTTCCCTAATATATATTAAAAAAAGAGCACCATAGTATCCCAATAGTAAATTGACAAAAGAAAATGCTCTTACCTTTAACTGTTATTTGAAAAGGATAACCAAGGGCTGTCGCTCTGAATTCCCCGATCTCAACTCTGAAGTAGTATGTGTCTATATGACTTGTTGTTAGATTAGGAAACAGAGTGGTGCAGTTTTTCTCTTTCAGATTTCCAATTATACCCAGTGAATATTTGTTAATTGACCCACTGCTGTTGAAAATAATGCCTTGGGCTGGACAAAAGATTTACACAACCTTTTATCCAAACTCCATAGATAGTTTTACTCCTGTTATATGTAGGAAGTTCTGTTTTAATGGTACATGGGATTTGCAAGCAAGATCCAGTCAGAGCTTCCATGAAATTTGGTGTAGTGATGATGAGAGCTGGTGTTTGACCAGAACAGTAATCCGCACCTGCAAAGCAAACCGAAAATGAACATAATGTGGAGCAAAATCTGCCTTCAGAGAAAATTCATAATCCTTAAAACTCCAGTTCACTTCTGCCATGTTACAAGTTGAGCCTTTAAACAATATCAAGATCAAATATTTCAGACTAGAAATTGTTTTTTTTTTACATCTCAACTTGAAAGGAACAGAACAAACATCTCACCTGGAAGAAAGAAGAGACTCAGTGGCATGTTGACGATCAGCAGGTTCGCAGTCAGAGCCGCCATCAGAGTCTGACGGTCCGTCATCTCTCAAACTGGAGAAGATTTCAGAAAAACTTGTTAGTTTTCAGTTTTTTTATATCAAAGTCACTTTTGCATAAAGCTTTGCTTGTCTTTGGCAGTAAATTAAAACTTCCCAGTTAAATAAATAACAATAAACAGACAGTGTTAGGAGTAGGTTCAAGTCTTCAGAATAAAGACACACCACAAAGCCAAGTACAATTAATCGCACTATATTCAGTTAATATTACTGAACATAGTAATATTAACTAATGCTAGTTAATATCAGTAATATTACTGATCAGTAATATCAGTAATATTACTGATATTATGTTCAGTAATATCAAAAAGTTTTGGGGAGGGTTTTCTGTAAAAGTCACAAAAACTGCACAAGTTCTAAAGATATTCTTACCCAATCAACACGAAGCCAAACCAATTAAGCAAAATCGCTTCAAATGAAAAAATATGCAAATGTTTCCTGGTGAACAGAAAATCAAAAGAGCAACTTCTCTGTGTGAAAGGCAACGTTGTGTGAAAGCCAGCAGCTGCTTTTCTTCCTCTTCTGTAAAAGAGGATGTCAGGTAAACAATTTGGGTTTTTTTTAGGGTGTGTTGGATTAAATATTTATTTTTACCTCCCCGAAGCCCGATGAGTGTTTGTAACAGTTTGCATATTAAGACAGGGATTAATTAGGTGGAGATTCTTAGTTTCTGTTCGCTATGAAATGTTTTTTTTTTTTTTTTACAGTTATTTACAACTAAATCCATACTTTTTTCAAACATCCAATTTTGTTCTGTTTATTATCCTGCTTTAAAAATAACTATTTTTTTCTTGAATATTAATATTTTTACATTTGTTAATTGATTGGGATATTAAGTTTGGGATTCTGATGTTAGGCTGGACATGTTCGGTATACAAAGATCGCTGACAAATTGATGATAAAAAAATCGAGCTTCCTGATAGTTGTGGCAAATATTACCTTCATTGGCTGCAGAATACCAACAATAACTTTCCTTCATGAAACATAGGATTTACATAACTCACTGGTGTCCAGGAACTTTTTAACAAAGACAAAGATCATGTTTGGCTGTAAAGAAGAAATGTAAAATGTATGTGATTTTTACTTTAGACAAGTAATGTCCATTCACTGGAAGATCAGTATTCCTGGTTATCATTACAGCTCGAAAACCGCAAAGAACACTCCTAGGAAGTCAGAGAAAAAAATACTGAAAAGTATAAGTCAGGGGATGGAGACAAAAAAAAAAAATCTCTTAGGCACTGGATTTCAGTTGACTCAGTCATCAAGAAATGGAAACAAAGTGGCCAATGTGTAAATTAGATCAGGCTAATTACATCCTGTTACCTGTTACCCAGAACGAGTTCGAAGCTTCAGTAGCTCAGTAGCTCAGAGTCTCCACATACTTGCAGCTACACGGCTAAGGATGCTTCAGTATCTTTTTTGTTCTTCTGCAGCAGTAAAATAATTCACGCAGGTCCGTCATGTTTCCTGTCTCCATCTCAGCAACAGCTGAGCTCCCAGATACAATAAGCAACAGCAATCCCTCTTGTTGTTGTGAGGAGCTGAGCTTTTGGATCAAGTTTGTGCTCTACGTACTTTCAGCACTGGATGCCTTTATTAAAGTCACCAGAAAGGAAATGGGCCAAGAGGAACTTAAAAACATGGACCTAGCTTATCTCAACGGCAGCTAATACATGACCTCATGTTAACTCATATGACTAATTTTATATGTTTGTTGTTGTCCCCTTTTTATTTTTTTTATTTTTTTGGATGATTTTGTTGAAATGATTTCACAAAAAGATTTCTCCACTAACAGAGCACAGAAATGAAGGAGCCTTACAGTTTGTGTTCTATCTTTCTCATTATTATTATTATTATTATTATTATTATTATTATTATTATTATTATTATTATTATTATTATTATTATTATTATTATTACTTGTAAAGGGAAGAAAGAACAATAGTAAGAGAAAGGCTTTTTGTCAATCCCTTTATTTGAAACAGGAGGATGTACATGTGGCTAAATCGTAATCCTTCCTCGCTTGGCAGAGAACAAAGCGCATGACAAAAAAAAGAGTAGAACTGGGTATTACTTCCCTTTGCACTTCAACACAATCATTTTTACAGTGCACAATCTCGCGGGTACAGATTGTTGTTTCAAAGAAGGAGGTTTAGATTTCCACTCACACATCTACTAATAAAAGCAAGGAAAGAAAAGTAAGAAAGACAGTTTTTGATACGTGTGTCCAAATAGCTGAGCTGACTTCAAATCTGTGAGTTTGATATTAGGAAAAGTCGCTGTGTGTGTGACTGATTAAATAATATCAAGGTAACTTTCTTGATAAATCGAATACGTAAGTAACCGAGACGACAATCGTCCTTTCTGGTTTCTTTTCTAGGATCTCTTAGGATTTGCTTCATTTCCTGGTCAAACCAAGTGTCTGTTGCGTCTCGTTCTGTTTGCGGTTCACGCCAAACTTCTTTTAGTCACAGTCACCAATCTGTTCCTCGCTCTTATCATTTACTTCCTCAGAATAAATAACTATGGTTGTGAGATTTCATTTGCTTAATCTGGTTTGAATTCCTTTTGTATTCGCAAAAGATACTTGGGAGAATAACTGCCTAGCACAGAAAGATTATTGTTTTGAACATCTTTCTCAGCATGCCGCTAAATAAATACAATATCCAAACATTAAACAATTCAAACTTTTGTATAATTAAATGGTTTACTCTAACTATGGGAAACTGTCTCGACGAATTATGTTGTTGTTGTTACCCAGCATTGTTAGCATCAACATTATAATTACTTTGTTGTTTATATTACTGGAGCTATCATTTGTATTTTATTGAACGCATTGTATTAAGCAAGAATCTGATTTTTTATTTTTTATTTTTTGCTTGGAGTAACTAAGACAGGCACTAAAATATCACATCAGGAATCACAATCTTGTGGTAGTTCACACATGGAGGGCGAGAAGCGTGATCTCAGGACGACACATAGGATGAAACTCAGTCACGTTCAGACACCAAAGGAGCACCAGATGAAATGCAGCGTTATCATTTTCCTTCCGCTTGCTGCCTGGTGTTTCTGGAAAGCGCGGCGGCTTGTTTTCTGTCTGAAAGCGGCCTGCTCTTCCTGTTTTGCAGGCAGTGCAGTGCTCTCTGGCCGTGGACCGTGCCAACGAAAACGCTGAAGGAAACAGCGGCACCCAGCTGGAGCTCGGCAAGGCGAGGAACACAGATAAAAGGGGCAACGGTTAAAGCGGTCAGATACTGACAGCTTTCCTGTCTCTGATGCCGTGCAGAAAGTATTTCCCTCCAAACCAGCCATATCTGATTGCATGGATACTCAAAGAAAAGGAATGCGGGCATATTGATACTTTTCTTAAGCGACACTAATGCCCCATGTTGCAAATTCCTGTCTTTTTTTTTATAATAGCAGATTAAAGAAACTTCAAAAAATGGTCACAGTTTGCAATCTACCATCACATCAAATTAAAAAAAAAAAAAAAAGCTGTTTCAGAACACTGGATATTTACATTTGAAAGATACAAATATTTAGGCAAAACAATAGCTTGGAAACATTTCCATACATTCTGCCATTTGGAAGTTTTTGTTTGCGTTAGGTCCAACGTTAGTCTCTCCTCTAGTACATAAGATTTTATATCTTTTCCATTGTTTGCTTGATTTCTTTGTTTTTATCTAATTTAAAGAACAATGTTTCACTCATTATGTATGACGAGTCTGACTGACTGACTGACTGACTGACTGACTGACTGACTGACTGACTGACTGACTGACTGACTGACTGACTGACTGACTCAGTCCGTGATTTGTCAAGGAAAACTTGTGTTGTTGTCCAGACTTTATTCAGCGTAGCCTCAGTTATTCCAAACTTTTCAAATATGACTGCGGATGTGAACGTCTTGAAGCGATTTGCTGACTTTTGAAGTCCAGCAGTTCAGATCTGAATTAAAAGGTCCTTTGTTCTGTTTCTACCATTAAATCTTTTTCATGTTGCGATGGCATAGATTAAAATGCAAGCATTCGACTTTCTCTAAACTTGAACTCTCTGAAACCTCTGAGAAAACAACAGTGCAGTTTGAGCTTCCACTAAGAAAGAAATATAATGCAGATGACTTCAGCTGAGACTGACAACAGTTTTTCACCCTTTAAGAAAGTCAATTTGGAAATTTTTTTTTTTTTTTTTTTTCCCTTTAAGGTTCCTTTGTTTCATTCCAACGATGATCAGGAAAAAAGTTTTTGGCAATTTTTTCTTGGTGCAATAAAAGGAAAGGAGGCACTTTCCCTCTCTTTCTTCTGTCGGCTTATGAGAATTTCCAGCCTCTGCATGCTCACTTGTTTCTCTTTTGTACAGCTCGATGGGCCCCTGTTCCTAAATTACTAAGGGCCACACAACAAAAATGGCAGTAAAAAAAAAAAAAAAAAAGAAAGAAAAAAAAGGCTGAACTTTCAAGTTAATAGCCCAACATAACAACGCCCCAGGGAGTTGGTGATGGGTCCTGGGCGGATAGCTATGCTTGTGGTAATATGAATTCTTTGGCAATAGCTAACAGTCACCCATAGAGAGAGCTCTCAAATCTGTGGTATGAAATTGATATTTCTCTCGGGGGCTGTGCGCAATGGATGCTGAAGGCTTTCTGACTGTGGCAGCTTTAGAAAAATGAGCACTGGGTGGCATATAAAAGCCATCGACTGAATGAAAAGTGTTGGATATTAAATATCCCACCTCTCGCTATGAATGCCAGCCTTTCCTTGTTAGTGAGCACTGAAGTTTTTTTTCCCCGACAAAACAAAATGTGCAGCATAAAGTCAACTTATTGTATCGCTGACAATTTTCAACTCTTTTCATTGACATCTGTTGAGCCTGAAATGTTGAAACAGCTGAACAGCACACGATGTTTTTGCGCCTGCTTCGTTTCAACAGGCCGCTTCGCCAGTGCAATGCATCGGCTCCGTTTTCCTCCTCCGTCCAAGAAACACAGATAAGAGTCCAGCAACAACAAACACCTTCCTCGGTCAATCACAGACTAAACAATGGCCAGAGACGATATGGTTGTCATCGGCCGGTGGCTACCAGCAGCAGCAGAGCTTGTTGTCGTCTGGATTCCTGAAGCTCAGAGGAATGTCTGGCTTCGATGCCAGCCACATACCTCCTCTGTACCGTTGATTTTTCCTTGTTTTCATTATCAGCCAGGTATTTTGGGGGGGGGGTCGTATCTTCGCTTGACCAAAAAAATAAATGTTGCAATTAAAGGCAGCTGTTATCTCAGGAGATTGCGTTTTTTTTAAATGGCGCACAGCTGTACTGTGTTGTAACAGGCATTTGTTATTAGTGGCACAAATCATCCTGGATGTATAAGTTTGTTCAACACCTACTTCTTTAGAGCCATCTGAAATGTTTTTTCAGCCTGCAGCGAGTTGTGATTATCAGTTTATTTTCTCTTTGTTGCCATAGAAGTGCAAACACATCAGCCAAATGTGGAAAAAAAACAAAAAACATGGTTGATGGGAGAGGAAGTATGCAAAAATAATAGTATAGGATGAACAAACCTTTAGTTTATGTTGATTGTGACCTTTCACCTCCAGGACTCTGCTCTGTCCCACATTTATCTGTTCGCTTATTTAGATCGTAGGCTAATTTCGATTCAGTTTTTGTACCTTCTTGCTAAAAAATATTTTCTTCAATTATTAAGTCATTGCAATGGTTTTTGCTAGATTCCTCTTCTGATTGGCTGGCTTGTGCATCGCGATGGCTCCTCCCCCAGAATGTTCTGCTGCTTGGAGAAGTGGAAGACGTGTACTGCACAAGAAACCTGGGACTTCTCCATATTTCCTCCTGTCAGGGTGATTATTAATAATTAATGAACTGTTGGTTTTCCATCATGGTTTTTTCATAAACAAATATATGTAAATCCTCCTCCATTTTCCTTTAAGTCCACTTGGTAAACCATTGGATAGGTAAAAATCCTGCTTTGAGGTATAATTTATACCTCTCTGTTTGCTTGACAACTTGTGGACATGGATGATATATATTTCTTATATATATATACATTTTATACGTATAAAGAAAATGTCAAATGGTTAAAAAATAGTAGAAATTACAGGTTTCATCATCGACATTTTCTCCCTCAAAATGTTCCAGACAATCTGTGTATAGTTTAAAATGCTCACTAGCATTTTGCTCCAAGAATGAATGAATAATGATTTAATATGCAAAAACATTTTTCTTTTGAAGCTATTATTTGTCATCAGTCCAAGCATCATCATATAAGCATGCAGTTGTTCGCTGTTTCATCAGTCCGGCAGTTTGTGTAATTTACAAAATGGCGATCTGACATTTTTTCTTTCTTTTTTTTTCTTCTTCTTTTCTTTTATGCTTGATGTAAGACGCAGATCTTTTCCTTGAAATAATTTTTTTTTTCTTCCACATCGTGCTTCGCATCTGTGAAAGAGTAGCCATATCAGCGGACTGATGTAAAGGTCTCAAAGTGATTTACTAAACCAAGTTTTTTTAATACTAAACAAACTGAGGAGAAGAAGAATCTCACCTATTAATCCTCTTGATGACTTATAAAATAACTTCCTCCCGCCCTTACCACGTCTTGATTTACATCCTCTGTCTTTTAAATTTCTGAACAGTGTGAAGCGCATCACTGTAGATCCAGTTTTTGTGGAAAACCATTCCCGCCTGAGTTTTTTCAGATCAGATATTTATAACTCGATGCCTGGGGATCGCTTCGAGGAGAGAAATCATGGAACAGGAAGGAGAATGATACAGTATAAAGAATGATTCAAAGCCTTGATGCAGTGGGTGTCCACCTATATTCGCTGATTGAACCAACAGATATTTTACAGTAGAAGTTCTCCAAATAAAAAAAAAAAAACACAGGCACTTTTCAAAGCATAGCTTTTGCCTGTATCATTACGTGAGTGATATGTTTAAAGTTTATCTGCACCCACAGATGTTTTTAAATACCTTTTCTTTTTGTTTTAGTACTGTAAATGTTCTATGAAATAAAGCCATAAAAGTAAGGATGGTCTATAAATTCAGCTACGGTTCTGTGTGAGACGGCACAACATGTGGTCTCCAGATTTGGATGTGATGTTTGCAGCCAAAATTCTTTACAAATTGGCCCCACAGTTCTGTCACCTTAAATCCATTTGGGTGACGACAAAATCCATCTCCTGACAAGTGCTTTTGAATGTTGTTTTAATGCAAACCTTTCAGCAAGAGCCATAAGTTTACAGTAGTAAACTGGTCGAATCTAAACAAATTCGCTGCAGCTCAAATAACGCAGCTATCTGGAAATTTGGTCAGATTGTTAACCTAAATAGGAAGAAAACATGGATTCTGCATCTCAAAGCTAAGCATCAGTGCCCTTTTTGTGCCATTTTGAGATGTTGTTGAGCTGTGAATACCCCACCTACCTCTGCCCCCTCCAACCCAATAAATCAATCAGTTATTCTTTTACAAGTCTGAGACCATTGGTGAAACAGAACCTCCCTGCTGAGGACTGCAGCTAAGAAAACCATCCTGACTGACAGAACAATGAAAGGCAAAGGAGGTGGATGAACAAGGTGTGGGCATCACTGTGTGTGTGTGTGTGTCTGGTGCGTGTGTGCGTGTGTGCGTGTGTGACTACACTTTTTCTTCTTCTTTTTCACTTCTGCAGAGACTGTATGAGATTCTGTGTACCTCAAGTCTCTGGACCCCCATCTGAATGCGAGTTCAGCCTCTCATCCCGGCTTTCTCCAGGGAGGCCCCGCTTCTTGGCAAAGGAATGCCTGGGAGTGGGCTTCTTAAATAAAAGGCAGCGCTCCTCGCGGGCTGTGGACAGCGCTTGGCTTTTTCTTTTCATACTTTACCTCCCCTGTGTCTCTGAACCCAAGTGGGCTTCTGCCTTCGCTGCTCCATCGCTTCAGGAGTAATGGCTTTACCTTGAGGCTGAGGGGGAAGGATGCAGGGGAAGGGAGGGCACTAAGCTTAACACTGGTCAGTAAGATGCCCGTGTTGAGCAATGAAAGTTATGGCTGTTTTTTTTTTTGTTGTTGTTGTTGTTTTTCTACTTAAAAATAGCTTTCTTCCTTCCTCCCTTTTTTTTCAGAAAACTCTATCTTTTTATTTACTCCAGTTATTTTTGTCTGATATTGAAATTAGCTTTTCATTGTGAGAATTTTTTTTTTTAAGAACAATCTGTAAAGATTATATATATTAAAAAAAACTTTTCCCAGCAGCCCATTTCTTTAAGAAATTTTTCAGAACAGAATGAATGCACTCGAGGTAACAATCTTTTTACAAAAGTTTTGGTGTGAGAGTATGCTGGTGCATTTTTCTTTTTTTTTTTTTTTACAATTCATGAGGGAGCTGTATGTAAATAATCATGCCCACACATTAACTAAGTTGAGTACAGGTCTTCGGTTCTCACTCTCGTTTCTCTGTTCAGCTGAGCGGCAATTTCCTTCCAGAAGGAAATAGCTGCATAAGTTTGCGGCAACGTATTTATGCTGCAAACTGACTTGAGAGCAGAGCCGGCCCAAGGCAAAGCAAACTTAGCGGCTGCTTAGGGAACCCCGGCCCTTTGGGGTCCTCCATAAATGCTTGAATATCAACTTTTTAGATTTTCTATGAGAGCTAGAATCTTAACGTTTGTTTATTGACAATGAGGATACTATCAATCTAAAAAAAAAAAAAAAAAAAAACACTTTTTTTAAAATCAACATTTAAATGTAAGATTTATTTGACAAGATGTAAAGATTACACCAAATCTGTTTTGAAATGCTGCTGGTTGTGCTGATGAGGAGCCCCAGACAAACCGTGGTTAGAAGAAACATGTCTCTGTTGGAGTCTTCCTGGCACTTCTCTTGCAGAAATCGTTTTAATGCAACAATTCAAAGGCTGCTCTGCAAACTGAACGGCTCTGGATGTTCAGCAGCTGCAGCTAGGAGAGATACGGAAAAGGAGCAGACGGCTAAAGCAGAAAGACTTTTCTGGAAACATATAAAGAGTAAAAGTAGAGCTTGGTAAAAAAGGGTAAATTCAAACTGAAGGAACAGTGGAGAGAAATGTAAGCCTCATAGCATGTAAAATGTAGAGAGGGGGGGAGAAGTGAGAGGGAGGAACAAAGTTGTGGAAAAACGATGACAACAAAAAAGAGATGGAAGAGAAAGACACAAAAAGAGGAAGACTGGTTCCTGGGCTGCACATCAAAGCAGGTCAGCAGCAGAGGCTCCAGGCTGGTCCTCCCAGCACCTGCTGCTGCCCCGCAGCCAAGGAAAACACATCATTCTAACAGACGCACAGCTTAATGGCTTCTGTGGAGAGACTTTTACCGGCTCCGTAACTGTCTCTGCAGACTCTCCGAAGCTGCAGCCTACACAGCAAAATACACACACACAAAAAGCCTCTCACAGCCCCGTTCACTGCTCCCGCAGGGTGACACATTCAGGACGAGATCGCACACACAGCCCCAATTTTCCAACGTGTGATCCATCTGATCGCTTTATCACACCAGCCGCCTGAATCATGGATGAACCCAAGCACCTGTCAGAGTCATAAACTCTCCCACGTCAGAAACATGCTTTCAGTCGGTCCCACGTTTACAGTAAAACATTATCGCCTGGTTTCGGCCTCGTGACCCCGTCTGTCCCCTCAAACGCCAGCGCTCTCTTAAACCGAGCCGCCTGGGCCCCGGGGTCAGTGTCGAGGCGGAGAGAAAAATCCGGCTCACAAAAACAGTAAACATCTGTTTTGTGACTTGGCCACAACACGCTGGTAATGTCAGCCTGAGCTCAGCAAGGCTGGGCCCCATTTTGAGATTTTCCATGAGAGCCAGCAGGAGCGCAGCGACTAGGTGACAGCATCAGTAATGACTTTATTTTTTTATTTGCATTTTCTTTTTTTTTTTAATAAAGATGACAGAATCAAAACAAGCCTCTCTGCAACAACAGCACGCACCTTCAAAGTGTGCTGCTCCTGATCCAAAACAAATAAAACGTCCGTTCTTATGCATGACTTTTACTCAGGCAAAATGTAGCCTCACTGGTTATTGATGACATTTATGGCTCGCCTCATGTGAAATACTGTCTGCTTAAGTTTCACTTCAGAGTGCTGTAGCTTCAGGCCTACATGGCAGCTGCCTGATTTGTGGGCTGTCAGAAATATTTGGATGCGTCGTGGTTGCAAGAGAAGTCCCAGCATTTTCTTTCTCTGGAACAAAACAGCATCGCATTGCATTCATTCCCATAAGGAAGGCCTGTTTCCTGCTTCAGAAGCTCTCTCACACCATAAGGATCTGATATGGAACCAGAACCTGTCACATTACTTGCCTTGAAAGAGTAGATTAATTAACTGCAACCTAGCAGCATCTGTCTCTGTCCCACCATCACAAAAGCAAACTTCCTGGAACCTTTTTAACTTTTATGGTTTGGTAAAGATTAGACTAAGATTAGACATTGATGATGTGTATTGATGATCTTCATGATGGCACTCGACAAAATGTGACGTTTGTTTCTGGTTTCTTAGTTGGTCACTGTATGATGTTGTTACGTCTCTTTATTATGGTGTTTTTATGATCAGAGCACTTTGAACTGCTTTGTTGCTCAAATGTGCTCTACAATAGACTGACTGACTGACTGACTGACTGACTGACTGACTGACTGACTGACTGACTGACTGACTGATCGAACCGATCGGTAGGTTGGTCAATCGAGTGATTGACTGTCTATAATGCTCTCATGCTCTGATTGAGTAAAGCATGGAATAATTAACCATAAATTAAAGGTTGTCTATCTTTAGAAATGTCTGTGTTCAATTACGGTGAAAACATTAATTAACTCACTTATTTTACAGTTTATCTTTATCTTTATCTTGATCTTTGCCTGTTCTGTAAATAAATGTGAAGAACGAATTTGCAATATGAGATTATGTAAGAAGAAGTTTGCATAACTAATTTTGATGGGGGCTTTTTTGTTGTTTTATATATATATAAAATATATATACAAATATACCCATGAAAGTAAACCCAATCTCTGTTCTTCCACCTTTTTCTTCTGTTTTTCTGCCTCATCAAAGCCTCTTTCACATTTTGGTCGGTTCCCCCTGATGGTTTTCCCAGCAGGAAGCGGGTCTCTGACAAAGAACGCTCTAAACCTACAAGTGTCTGTGAAGCTCAGGCAGAGGCAGCTTCTGTCCCCCACCTACACTGTCTCTCCTCGAGCGGCTGCTGTGAATAAGCATCAAAGTGCGACGCCATGTCGGTTCTTTCATGGCACAGACAGGAAGGAGCGAAAGCTCAAACTGCGATCTGGACAAATGCAAAGAGCAAGATGCACACAGGACAGTTAGCAACGTGGTCAGCTGCCGATTAAATGGCAACTAACTCTTAAGGGATGTCAGCTTTTTGGAAATCTTCCATGTTGCACTTTAAAGGGGTAATGGTAGAACCGCAACACCTGTGGGGGGACAAACGAGGGCGATCTTGTGGTAATCGTGAGCACCCTCTTAAATGTCTCACATTCTTCCTTGCATTTTTTTTTTTCTGGTTCAGCTGCTTTCCCACCTCTTTTTTCTTTTCCAATTTCCCTTAAATATACAGTAATTTTATTTCACTTTGCATTTTCTCTGTTATGCTTTATCCACTTGTCACTTTCCTACACCCACCATCCGCTTTGTAGCCACCCAGATGAGGACACAAGGTTTTCTCTTTTTTCCATGCTTTTATGTTTTATTTTTTATTGGAGTGATTCAGTCCTGTGGAAAAGCCCTTTGCATGCGTGTGTGTGTGTGTGTGTGTGTGTGTGTGTGTGTGTGTGGGGGTGTGTGTGTGTGTGTGTGTGTGTGTGTGTGTGTGTGTGTGTGTGTGTGTGTGTGTGTGTGTGTGTAGAACAGGTGCTTGTTGCAATGGGTTTCAGCTGTCTGGAAAAGAGATCGGTTCACCTCTGCTGGTCACATCCTGAGTCCTGGTTATGATACGGCTATGATTCTTGTGTTGCTACTGGAAACACTGCTGACTTTGGACAGTGTGATGTTCAAAAATGAGGGAAAACAGTATTACGGCACAAAGACACATGCTGGGTGGTGTTGCAAGACGTGGAGATGTTTAAACCAGGTTATAAAACCATTTCCCAAGCATCGGAGAGCTCTCCGAGTATTTTTCAATCCAGCATTCAAAAATGGAAAAACAAAAACTGCGCGGACATGGACACCCACTGAAAACTGACAACAGGCACAGACATTAGAGGTTGTTCAACAGGCTGGCAGGGATGTCTTTCATAGTGACAATAGGTCAAAGGATTGTTTGTTATTTTTTGGCACCACACTAACCAGAAAATGGCATCAACATAATCTTTCAAATGGACCACTCAGGACATTTCCATAGTGAACGCTCCATCGCCTCAGATACTTAAAACCAAATTATCCTTCCCCCCGGTCAGTTGCTCTCTTTCGGTTCTCGCTTTCACCCCGTTTACCGCCTGCCGGCTCCTGCACCTTCAGCCTCGAACTTCAGGCCATGAAGAAAACAAACATAATGGCCCCGGTTCCCTGGAGTCCATTTGTCTTTCCTTTTCTCATTACACCAAGCTATGGTTGGCCTGGCATGGTGCCTTGCTACCAACAATGGGTAACCAGTAGACACCCGCAACTATGTGACCTCCTCTGTAGCAGGTCAAATGTAAAATATGTCAGAGACACTTTGGCCGTACTTACCACAGCCATAAGACATGCTGAGACTAAATAGTGGGGTGTGAATGTGGGCTTGCTGTGGGAACAATAGAGCCACTTTGGGGGACTTGGGTTATTTATCATGTAAAAAGATAGGAGGGTATAATCTCATATGATTTCAACCTCCAATTGACTGCGTGTGTGATATTTGTGTTCCACTGTGCAGTCTGAGACTGGAATGCAAGGAACAGTCTGCCTCAAATGGGGGGCAAAGCAATATTTTTTGTATAAGATCCCAAATAAACTTTAAGTGGGTGGGAGCTTCTGTCGGACCAGCACCTTTGTGTCAGAGCAGAGGGCTAAATCAGGACAGGAATATAATATGCAAGAAGTCATAACAGTCAAAAACACTTTTCCAAGTCGTTTGAAAAAAAAAAAAAAAAAACTCCAGGCGGCTCTCAGTTTGTATTCTCACTTAATGACACAAGCAGGTGTTGAAACATTGTGAAGAAGTTTGACATTTAATGAATTACGCCGTGCTTTTTCACCAAAGTTGGATGGAGTGTCAGCATTTAGAGGCTGGTCTGTTAAAATAAAGTCACGGCCAGCATTCACTTAGGCATAGCTGAGTTATGGGAATGTCTCTTTTAAAAGATTGCAGTGCAAAAGTTGGTTTCTAATGTAGACTCCAGCCCCGGAGTTTTCCACACGTTTTCTGACTGGACTGCGTTGGACAAGAAGAGAGAAGTCCATGGGACATTTCCATCCTTCCAGTGTAATAGGTGCAGAAAATTCGCAAGTGTTGAGTTGCTGGTCAGACTGCTTTCAGTGATGCAATCATTTCAATGTCTCTGTGGTATGCTGAAGAACATACTGTAGAGAATTTTTTTCAGGTAAAAATGTGCAAATGTCTTAAATTTAAGACAATTAATATACGCAGTGTTGATCTTTGTTCTGTCATACCTTCTAAAATGTGTTCTGACATACTGGATATAAACTTCTGCTTTGTTTTATTCAGCAATGTTGAGATTTAAGGGGCTTTATGGCCAATTGTCCAAAACGTCAATCATTACCTTCATTAAAAATTAGAATGAATCAGTTTGAACAAGTTTGCAGCAGTCTTGTGTTAACTGTCCTTGTATCGCCTATCTTTTTTTTTTCTGATCTGAATCTCTTCTTAATATATTTCTTTGGACAAAATGTCCACTTTGTTGCTTGTCTCGTCTAAAGACTGTTACCCAAATGGACCAGCTGCAGATTTTGAACAAGCTCTGCAGTGGAGGTAACTACCAATACAAGAACTTCATTATTAATAACATTAAAATCCAGATAAGCACCGAGGACTTCCTGCACCCTGCACTTTACTGGCATTGTGGCATTCTGAGGTATTTCAAGCTTGTGAAGCTACGTCTCACACTCCTGCAGCTTGGAACATGTGAGAGAGGAGAGTCAACATGTGGAGCTGGTTTTAATGTGTGGAAATAAGCCAACATCAGCACGTCTGAGGTTGATTAGTATAAATATGTATGTTCTTGTGAATTTGTGCATGTAATAAATGAAAACATGTGATTTTGCACATAATTTCATATATATATAAATATATATATATATATATATATATATATATATATATATATATATATATATATATATATATATATATATATATATATATATATATATATAGAAAGGATATAACCTCTTTAAAATGGCAGCTGCTTTGTACAGCTTAGTCTTTTTTTTGTTTAGATAAGCAAACCAAAAATTAGTTTAAATAAAGGATTTATGCCTGGACATAAATTCAGAGCTCGCCAGACTTCACTTGTTGGTCCAAGACACAAGAAGTTAATGAATGAGAAAATGCCATAAAAAAAAAAAAACTTTCAGTTTGAAGCCTGCAGCTCCCCTCACTCACACCATCTCCCTCCCCCCCTTTCGGTTTCATGAAATCATGACTACATTAAAAGAGGTGTGGACTTTCCAAGGAGCTGTCAGTCCAACAGGCCAGCAGGTACTTTGCTCAGACACACACAAACACACTTCCCTGTGGGAAAAGGTGCATGATTTATAAGCACTGTCGCCACTTCGCCAGGCTCCAGCTGCCATGAGTCGCACTGTAATTTTAAAGCATCATTTGTAGCAGTGATGAGGAGGCAACTCTGACTCATGCATGTGACGGCTGGTGCAGAAAACTAACGCCCCATCTGTCATTCTCAGCGGCAGTGATGTTCCTCCTGAGCTGTGGCAGCCACATTAGAACAGGTAAAACAGAAACCTAACGTTGTTTATTTTCACAGTATACCGTCTGTTTATTGTTGCCCTAATAGATTTACACCAGTTACATCACTGGCGTTAAGTGTTGACAATTTGTTTTTGAAAGATTAGGCGAGAAGGAAAGTTCAGGAGCCTGCCAATGAGCAGTCTGCAAGAATTTATAGGACTATTTGCAAGTAACCACTTTTGACATTTCCACACACTACTTTAGGGGGGGAAACTTCTAAATGCATCTTAAATTATAAGCAAATTTATTGGTCCTGATTAAAGTCTCTAAGTAAAAGCAAGAGAAAAAAAACAACTCATGTTTAAAAAAAAGGATTTTGTAAGACTTTGGAAATCCTGAGCACATTTTTTAAGCATAGTCTGGCCCTGGAAGATTAATATGAGAAAGGAGACGTCCATACAAGGAATATTTTGTTCCCATACAAGAACTTCTTCGAACTGAGGGTGAACCCAGAGCCTCCACGAAGAATAGGACTGTATATCTTGGATTATTCGGCTTTTAGCTTTATAACACAAAAATTCCAACAAAAATCACAAATTCCTGAGCTTAGCACAAGTTGTGACAACACTTATTGGTCCTGATTAAAATCATTCTGAATTGTGTGTGTGTGGGGAGGAGGGGTAGGGATTGGTGACAGAGTCGTGGACGGCCAAGTCTTATTGATGCACTTTAGTGGTGGAGGATGGCCATTATGGTCTCATGCAAAAGGCAAGCTATGTAGCTCAAATTGTTGAAGAAGTTAATGCTGCTTGTAATTGAACAAGTTTAGTGTAAATGTTGCATTTAAAGGGACAGTATTATTTTTCCAGGCACATAGGGTCATTTTATTGCACAACAAGTATCTATGTTACTTTCAGTTGTTGTGAAAATGCTGCATATATCGTATATGACTTCAAAAAATTGACTTTGCAATTTAATGCACGTCTTCACAACAACGTATTTCTGAGAAGTAGCTCATATAATGAGCTCAGTAGATGCAGTTCCACCAGCTAAGAGCTGCTGTTGCTAGTCTGAAGGAGCTCAGTAGGGGAATGTAAGAGAGCAGAGCTCTGTGAGGCAAAAGCTCGGCTTGGAGACTGCAGCTCTAAGAGTGGAAAATACATCACTTTTGTAACCCTGAATGGCTGGAGATTAAAGGATTTTTCATTTATCCATAAGAGAGTCAAGGCAACACTCATCGGTATGTTTCTGATGAGTTAATAACATGATGAAAAGTTGATTCTACATAATACTGCCCCTTTAGAGAGAGTCCGTAAAGGGGCGTGTTTTGGCGAAAGTCGCTCCTTTTGTACCAGCAGGGACACCGTTCTCTAGCCGAGATTCACCATGGCCTCTGCACTGACTTGCACAGCGTTTATTCCGTGTTTACTGTCTTTTACGTTACTATTTGCTGCTGTGTTTTGCGACGCTGATGCAGAAGAAGAGGAGCACGCCAAGCACACATACACTGTAGAGATGTTCACCGAGGCGGTGCCAACTGCGCCCCACTTTGTCATGTTTTACGCCCCATGGTAAGTGCAGAAAATGAGTGTCTTTGAGATTGACAACTAGTCGGTTATGACATCTCTCTGTCTCTCTTTGCCAAGTCTTGTAAGTGCAAAAATCCTCCCGCGTTGTCGTGGTAACAGTTTACCGGTAAACTGGCTGGGAAGCTACTAAGCTACCCGCTAAACAACAGTTGACTCGGTTAGCTTAGATGCTAGGCTAGATTAGCATAGCCAAATAGCGGCTTATCGGATTTAAACATTTACAGTTAGCTCTCCATAGTTTAACGTCACACATATGTCAGGCAGCTGACATAATGTTGAGCATCTTCAGGTGAAAAAAAAGTACTAAACTACAGTTTGTGTTTGCACCACGTAGGGGAAGTTTTCAAAGTTATGTGGAGGTAGCTTTGCTTACGTGGCACGCACTGATTCACTGTTACGTGATTGGTTTCAAAACTGGGGTCCGCGGTCCTACAGAAGCCCTTGGTCGTGTAAAGGGGAAAAAACAGGAGATGAGGAGCTCAACTTTTTGTAAATATTGTTTTATTAGTCATCTCATCTGGACATGCAATGCAATATTTTTAATTGCTGTAATTGAGAGTTGCCCCATTCAGGAATCACCAAACATCTCACAATGTACCTTGTTTTTTTTTTTATTGTGGTCTGGTGTAATTTCTCAAAGCTTAGTGGGACTTTCAGTTGGATAGTAAGGCATATTGTGCTATACAACTCGGCAGCATTAACCTTCACAATATTCTCTTTCGGTGGGGAGACTATTCTGAAATCTCTTAGGATTATTTTCTGTTGTAAAACAAAACGTTTGCGTGGTTCATATTGTGCTTGCATCTGGAATCCTGACTGTGTGTCACAACCGTTCACAGACATGAATTGTAAGATGTTGAACCAATAAAAATAAAATTCAAATAAATTAAAAAATTGTTTTAGCAAATGGCAACATGCACCAGAATATAGTAAAGGAAAAATATATACTTTTCGTGTTATTTAACTTATCTGTAATGTAAGGGAAAGTACAAAATGAAAAGACATTTTCTTTGGTTTTCCTGGAAAATAACCTGTAGCAAACACGTTTTTAAAGTTTCTCTTGTCCTTGTTTCCTAGACATTGTTAAATTGAATCTCATGAAGTGAAAATCACAGATTTCACTCTGGTATTTTGGTGGAACTCTGTCCAATACTTTAAATCCTGCACTGAAATACTTCTGCTGCCATTTAGTGCCTTCAAGGAGGACCTGAACATCGGCCGATACCGATTTTTGACTCGGATATATTCATAGTTTTCCCACGTTTCACATCTTTCCAACAAAACCAGAATACGTTTTTCAGCTAGTCACGTGAGCTGTAAACATTTTAGCAACGTAAAACCTGGAATGTAAGCGTGTCCAATAACCCATTTTTATCACTTTATGTCCAGGTGCGGTCATTGCCAGAGACTTCAGCCTGCATGGAATGAACTGGCAGACAAATACAACGGCATGGATGATCCTCCTGTATATGTGGTGAAAGTGGACTGCGTCCAGAACACCAAGTTCTGTTCCAGCGAGCACGGCGTCCGAGGATACCCTACGTGAGTAAGAGAAGCATCTACCATGAACGCCACAGAGAGATGCATAGGCAGGAGAGTTTGTCTGCTTGAAAAAAGAAAAAAAACCAAACCTCTGAACAATATGCAAATTATTCAAAACATTCTTTCATATCAGAAGTGAATCTTGCAAATTTTTCAGTTCTTGGCTAAAAATGTGACTCATAAGATCTGACTGTGAAATGGTAAACTCACTGGAGCACTAATGTTAACACACCTCTTACAACTTAGAAATAAACTTGCTTTCCGTTAATCATTGAAATTGGTGACACATTGACCCAAATGTAGTTAAATGTTCTGCCAGAAATCTTCGTCTGAACCCTAATCTTGCTGCTGCCGGCCCTCTGCACCTGCGAACGCAGCAGAAACACAACCGACTCTGAATAATTATTGACCGTTCGGTTTAATAACCGATTTTATTCATTTGAATTGTGTGCTATTATTTTGCCTGCAGACTAAAGTTGTTTAAGCCAGACCAAGAAGCAGTGAAGTACCAGGGACCAAGAGATCTGCAGTCTTTGGAGACGTGGATGCTGAAGACGCTCCAGGAGGAGCCTTCAGTGAGTTTCTTTCACTCAGTGATCAGCCTCAAAGCGGCGTTTTGTGAATTAAAATTTCTGTCCACTTCTGCTCTCCAGGAACCAGTAAGTGAGCAGGAACCCCCTAAAGCCCCAGAGCCCAAACAGGGCATGTATGAGCTCACTGCAGCTAACTTTAAGGAACACATATCCAAAGGTAAATGTGAAGCTTCAGTTGTCTCACGAGTTACTGGGTAATTAAATGCTCTTTTATTGCACTTGCAGCTGTATCCGGCTGCGATAGTTTCACTCTTGTTCCATATTTGAATGCTTTTTCACTTTTCGTCCACGCTAAGATGTGATTCTGCATCTGTGATAAAGTAACTAAAATGGCTTATTGCTTTGCTTTGAATATCAGGATAAACTAATAATTAACTTGATGTAATGTCACCTCATGTTTTAGGACTGGACAATAACAAACTCAATGAGAGGACGGTTCCTAAGCTCCACCGAAGCTCAAGAATCGTCATTAAAAATAAAAACAAATGATTTCCTGTTTGGATACGACACGGGCGCCTTTTACCGTTTGGTTATTACTTGTAGTTCTGCATCCTGGCAACAGCAAAGCAATAATTTGAGCTATAAAGTAGCATACCTGGTTGTATAAGCCCTGAAAGGCTGGGTAAGCTTTTTACAGCAGGCAATGCTGTGTGCATTAAGAAATGAGTTTACATTACTAAAAGTATAAATCTTTAATCATGGCAACTTTTTTTTTTTTTTATTCATTTCTTGCAATGGTTTCTGTGTTTCATTTCCAGGTTCTCATTTTATTAAGTTCTTTGCGCCGTGGTGCGGCCACTGCAAAGCCATGGCGCCGACCTGGGAGCAGCTGGCCTCCAGCTTTGAGCACTCTGACGACGTAAAGATAGGAAAGGTGGGCTGAGGGTGTCGTCACTGTCAAACAGTCTTAGAAGACATCCACACTTTATAAGCTTAATGTTTTGCTTTAAATGTTCAACTTTTAGCAATGTTGTAGTTGTGCATTATTTCCTGTCCTTAGATCAAAGTCCCTTTGCCCAGTCAGTTGATTTGTGTGACAGAACAGGTTGTTAATCACATGAGGTGTTGCTCGTTTCCATGGGAGGATCAGAAACAATGCAGGTGCCAGTGTTTTGGTGTGATGTCACTCCTGTAATTTGCCTGTTGACCCAGGTGGACTGCACACAGCACTACGAGGTGTGCTCTGAGAACGGTGTGAGAGGATACCCAACACTGCTGTTCTTCCACAATGGACAAAAGGTTTGGACGCCGGCTGCAGTGTTGACAGATGACCCAGTCTAATGTGTGTCCGTGTGATAATTCTCCTGCTCTTATTTGTTTTTATTAAGATAGAACAATACAAAGGGAAGAGAGACCTGGACTCGTTCAAAGAGTTTGCAGACAACCAGCTGAAGGCTGTGCTCTCTGCAGAGCAGAAGGAGGAACCAGCCGAGGAGCAGAAAGCAAACGAGATTCCCACTGATGAGCCAGCAGACCAGGAGGTAAAGGTGGGTGTGTGCAGCAGGCGTGCATATCACGTATAGAAAGGAATACTTTAGTGTTCTGTTCTGAATTTCTTTGGGTGTGACCGTGTCTTGTAAAGAAATCTCCTGGTATCAAAACAGCAACTCAGTTCATTTTGCTGATATGAATGGTGCCATTTATATAAGCACAACAAAAACGCCTCGAGGCTCTTTACAAACATCGTTTCAAATGACACAGTGGCATTTTACCACACGTTGTTAAAAGTAAATTGATATCACAATGACTATTAAAGAAATGGTAAGCTATCGTTATCAAGTTTTACAGCTGGTACAGTCAGAAAGGAGTTCTTTAATCGACAGTAGACTAGTAAAGATTCTTCATCAGGTTTGTTTATTTCCATACTGGCATCTACTACTAATATTAGAAACTTAACAAACGCATAAGATGTTTGCTTGCATAAAAGTCTGAGTTACAACTACGAGTGATCAGGATTCATTTTCTTTAGACCCATGAAGTTTAAGTATGTCATTCTGTGTTTGCAGTCCGACGTGTTGATCCTCACTGAGAGCAACTTTGACGAAACGGTAGCGAAGGGCTTCACCTTCGTCAAATTCTACGCTCCGTGGTAAGATCACCTCTGTAGGAACAAATAACCATTTGGATATTTTAATAGTACTACTACATGACAATATAATCGATTTCTAATTGCATCTTAAGCAGATTCTGAAGTCTCTACATAGTTTTGGTCCCGTCTAATGACCTTGTTCCACTTCTGCTTTAATATTAATTCATTGAATTAATTGGGTTTAATGTAGGGGTGTCAGGTGAAAATACACAAAACACTTCAGTACTTTTTGTATGTGCCACTCTTGTTTTCTCATAAAATCCAAATAAATAGAAAAACTGATGAATAATTGATATATACAATTTGTATTTTTCTTGCATAGTTTTAAAATGACAAGCAAATATAATACTGAAACATTTTTTACAAAGGTTCCCAATACATGTCAGTTCTTGATTAAAATGGCACAACTCTCATCTTCCTGCTGTGCAGGTGTGGTCACTGCAAGAATCTCGCTCCAACCTGGGACGACCTTTCCAAGAAGGAGTTTCCTGGTCTCACTGATGTCAAGATCGCCAAAGTGGACTGCACCGTCGAGCGCACGCTGTGCAACAAGTACTCTGTAGGTTTAACTCGAGTAACTCTGCAGCTTAAGCTTCACTCAAACTGGCTGTTAAGGCTGATCAAACCTGATGTAGTCTTGATTTTTTTTTTTTTTTTCTTTATTTTTCTCTCAGGTGCGGGGTTACCCAACGTTGATCATCTTCAGAGCTGGGGTGCAGGGTGACGAGCATCACGGGGGGCGGGACATGGAGAGCCTGCACAGCTTCGTGATGAGGCAGGCGAGAGACGAGCTGTAGGAAGCAACACCTCTCTACCTGGAACCTCCTGTTATCTGGCCAGCTGGACAAGAGTCTCTGTCCTGCAGCAGCCAAGTCGGATTTCCTTCAGGACGGAGTTAAGTCAGCGACAGACTGATGTCATCATCTGGGTCTCTTTTTTTGGGGGGGGGGTTTGTATTTACAGACAGAATAAATGTGTTGGAAATGTATTTTTTTATAAATCTCACATTTGTAAACCTCTGCAAGCACTGGTCCAATAATAACCAGAAACACAGACAGCTGTACCAAGACTTTCATTAAAAATTTGGTTGTTTTTTTGTTTGTTTTGTTTTTCTGACTCCTGTGGGTTCCCTCCCCTTCCTACTTAAATTATAAACCTCTGTTATGATGCTGTGACTCTTAAGTTGTAAAAGTTGTGACGTCTGTGAGGTTGAGGGTTATTTTAAAGGTACATCATGTATATCTGCTGATAGCCTATCTGATGGTAACTCTCAGGGAATACAAGCGGACCAGAACAATGTCACTCACACAAGATTGTAGTTGACACGGTAACCTGAGCCGTGGACGAGGACCAGATTGTTTACACTTCACTAAACGCTTCAATAATGATCACTCACCTTCAGTTCATGTGAAGCTGTATATGCGACATCTTTTTACTTTTTTTTTTTTTAGCTTTTGAAGTTTCGAGTCAATTTTGCAACCATTTTACTTTGCTGCTTTTTCAAAAAAAACCCAAATGCAGTTTTTTTTTTTTTTTTCAAGCTCAGTGAATCGCAGATCAGAACCATTGCATTGATTTCTTTATCGCTGATCATTGCATTGATTGAAGCATCATTGAATGTCCCTGGTATAAATATGAATAGCTGATCAAATGACAACATAAAAACCTGAATTTATTTTACTTAATTCTCTAAAAAAAAAAAAAACTTCTAGGTTTAGAGAATTTCAAAGATTTTTTATGGATCGTCCAACCTGCCTGTGTTCGGTGTTTATAGTCGACTGGCCATGTGAAAAATGTCCTGTGTGATGCAAGACGGCTTTTGTTTTCCAACCCAGGTTCACAAATGGGCAAAGGCAACAGTTTTATCAGTTTGGTTTCTTTTTGAGCAACACATGGTCTGAAGAGGTCCAGCGACACAACTATACATTTAGTTTTTCAATGGGCCTTATTTGTTCCCTATCCACAAGTTTTGTACAAAAAAAAAAAAAGTGGAAAGTTGTAACATAAGATTTCATAATAAATTTTGCCAAAAACATGTTTGTAGTTTTGGTATTTTTATTTCTCGCTTGAATGTGGTATTTTCTTTTTCAATAAAAGGTGCAATAAATAAGCTGAAAATGTACACGTATTTACAGGAAAAAAAAAAAAAGAAGAAAAAACAGTCTTAACAGGATCACAAATGTAAACAGCAGCTTTCCAGAGGTATATAATATTTAAGATCGGTTAGGCACAAAAGGTATTTTGATTGGTACGGATACAGGTTGATTTTTTTTTTTCTCCTCTCTCGTTCAGATATGTTCTCTTAAATATTCCACGCTATTCAAGGCTCACAGTGATGCGCTCAGATGGGAAGACGCTGCAGCTAAATCTGAGCACAATGTCGCTCTCAGGGCTGCAGAAGAAAAAAAGAACTCGTCATACGGACCGTTTTGGTCTCTGCAAATGTTTTTCCACAATCCCTTGTAAAGGGGTGAGACGTGTTTGTGAGCTTTGCGAGTGCAGCTAAACAGAAATGGCCATTTGCGGCATGTCGGAGGGCGAAAGGGGCTGGATTTCTGTCCTTTCTGTAGAAAAACACGGGAGTCTGGCCACAACATGGATCGGGTTAAACCGGCCCCGGAGAACTGCATGTCAGTCTGGGCCTGGCAAATATTGACACAGAGAGCATTATTTGGAGGAGTGTGCTGCTAAAACAGAATGCGGTCACTTCGGTTGAGTCCAAATTATATTTTGGGGAAAGTAAATATGGCTTGCGAGGAAAATACAGTAGGAAAAAAAAAAAAAAAAAGGATAAATATGAATGTACTGACTGATGCATCAGTTTGCTGTAAAGTCGCAACTGGCCTCGTTTATTCTCGTCTCGATGATGCGGGCTTTGCGTCGGCTCAGCAGGTGTTTGGGTCAGTCGCGGGGAAACTGATTTTTTCGTACGCCTCCTCAGATTTGATCCGCTGTGTTTTCCATCGGAGAGGAGATGGGAAATGAAAGCAGCAGTCTGACTAGTCCATCGACAGATCGGTTACGGCCTCCCAGCGAGTTTTGACTCTTCTTACGATTCAATAGACACACAATATACAAACTGAACACTCCTTAGACACACAAAGTCTGTAAAAGTGAAGTCTGGAGTGCGACGCCAACAATGACTCAGTCTGGTGTCGATCCCCGTCCTTGCTGTCGACATGTTAATAGTTTTGGTTTGTGATTATTGAACTAGATGCTGCTAACTTCCAGGCTGCGAGGGGGGAAAAAAAAGCAAACTGGAGTTCAACTGAGTTCGGCCTTGTCCGTCGGCGTACAACCAGTCGTCACTGGCGTCAGTGGCAGCCACAGGCGCGTACCACCATGTTCTTGTACTTCTTCAGGATGACGTTGGAGTTGTCGTCGAAGAAGAGGACGGAGATGGCGTGGAGCTTGGTGGGGGCGCAGCAAGGCTTCGGTACATTCTCCGGGTTCATCAGGTGCACCTGGAGATACGGGGAAAGCTGCAGTGACAACACTGTTTCTAGTGGAGCAGATCCTGAAACTCACATGTAGATGGTTTGGCGAGGCGCCTTAGCAAATTCATATGACAAAGACAGACTTCTGGGTGTGGAGCTAATTTTAATATCAGATAAAGATCTAAAAGCCAGTGATGATTTCATTTACTAAATGACGTGAAACACTGTAAGCTTTACTACGCATCGGTTGTGTTGCAAAACATATCAACGTCGGTGTAGTTGACGAAAAGGATGGTTTTAGAAGGGCATAGTCAAAGTCCAGAACCAGATCCAATTGCAAATCTGAGACCAGATTTAAACATATCGGTCACGTGTTTTCAATTTTATGGAAAACATGACAACAAAGCATGGATTTCATCTGAAATACACAAATGTACATATGCATGAAGCAGAGTGAGGCAGAGTGAGGCAGAGTGAGGCAGAGTGAGGCAGAGTGAGGCAGAGTGAGGCAGAGTGAGGCAGTCCTACCAGCGTTTGCACGATGGCGTGGTTGGTGGCATTCATGTGTCCATTCAGGGGGAAGGAACATTCTCCATCACAGTAGTTGGCGGCGTAGCCTTCGGGGGCGATGATCCAGTCCTGAAGAGACGCATATGGACTTAATTTCCATGTGGCACATCTGTCTCTACTAGCTCTGCGCTGCGATTTGATAACGAATCCTTAAAGTTTGCTTTAAAGCTATTTGATTGGTGGGAGGCCTTAAAAACGCAAAAGCAAAAGTTTCTGCAGTCTTCTAAAAGTTTACGTCTCCAAGGACAAATTCCTGTCGGTATCTACCATATTACTAGAGGAAGCAATATTTCTCCCCTTTCTTCCTTCTTGTCTGCGCTTCACTGTTTCCGCCTGATGAGTTATCAGCATGTTTTAACCTCATTCCGACTTGTTTTCATGTTCTTAGCTTTCCACCACGTCGTTTCTCTTCTTGCGTCTCCCTTTTCCCTTCTGTCTTACGGCAACGCGAGTCTTTTCCTTTGTTCTGAAACAAGACTGAGATTAACCAGGTATGTGTTAAGTCGTTGATGTGATGTGCGAGTGCGCATTCAGGTGAGTAATTGCTTGCGTTATGCCTCTAGATGTCAGTGGTGTGTCAACAGCTATTGGCGTGTTTGAAAAAGATGAATGGATTCTCTGGCCTTTTCTTCCACTGTTCCTCTCTGAACTCCCACACACACACACACACACACACACACACACACACACACACACACACACACACACACACACACACACACCTGGGGGCTGACATTTGGGTCCGCTCCCACTCAGCTGTGTATATCTGCCTCTCCAGCTGGTTTAATCTGCCTTGGTTTCTTATCACCTTGTGAGTGTGGCCTGCAGACGAAAACGCTTCCCACACCAGCAGCAGCAACTTATTTCTGTCTTTGTGACTTAAGACGCCTCGTCTGTGATAGTTGTATGAAGTCTAATAAGCCGACTTATTAGACTCGGCTTATTAGAAGCTTTTTCAATGTTCTACATTTTTTCACATTCAGTTGCACATAATTCATCCATTTGTTTGCTTATTGTCTTGGAATGAATGAATTTATTGAAAAAATCCTAAAAAAAAAAAAAAAAAAAAACATTTTCTTCTTTGGAAAGAATGAAACGAATTAACTGGACGACGTTTCTTGAACAATGTGACCACACAGCTTCAGAAAAAAAGGACAATTCACAAAGTTTTGGATTATTAGGTTCTAGTATTAAGAGTATATTAAATATGTCTTCTTCTTTTTGCTATTTTGTCACACATGACACAATGATAACCAGAGGAAAGGAACGTGGCCCAATGTGGAAAAGTAGTTTCCTTCTAAACCTATTAACCGCTTCAGACACTACACCAATTTATAGAAATTCATGAAAAATAACATTTTGACAAAAAGTTGCACAGGTATTATTATATGTTGCTTCATATTCAACACACACAATCCAGTGGTGGTTCATGAAACTAACTGTAGGCATTGCTAGTTCACTCCCTGACAAAAACTAAACTGAAACAATTGTCAAGAACTTATTTTATACTCTAACAAAGCAAATTAAAAATAAATAAAATAAGACACTACCTGGTTGTCCAATTTTATCATTATAAAAGCCAAAAGAGATTTTTGTCGATTACTTTTTCATTATTACAGAAAAACTGTAAAATATGTTTAGTGATACATCTTTCATTCTTCCCGATAAAGAAGAATGAATAACCTTTGAGCTTAATTAACAGCATGTAAAGGCTTGACTCATTAAAAACAAATTAAAAGCAGGACTTGATTAAAAATGCTTAAAAAGTAAAAGTACCTGCCAGCCCAGCTCTCTGAAGCTGACATACAGCTCGTGTCTTTTGCACGCCGTCTTCTGATTGCTGCTGTTGTAATCTGGAACAGAAAGAACAGAAATCACTAGGAAACATCCTCAAGATCTTCAGTTAAACACACGACACGATTTCATGATCCTTTTTTCCCCACATATCGCATGAAGACAGCAAAACAGAAAAAAAAAAACACAAAACAAAAAAAAAAAACTCCTCCCTCGGTGAATGGTGACGTAAAACACAATTAAGTGGAGTGAAAACAAACATTACCCTCCCGGCCGGAGAGCAGAAGAAAAACACAACTGGACTCGTGTAATGCTCTGGGTGGAGGAGCCTGTGTGGGCGAGAACCAGAGCTCGTTACGTGCGTTTGTGCGCCGTACGCGCTTCACACTCGTCCGCTGGACGGGGCATTTGAACCCGGGCCTAATTGAGTTTTCCGGTGTCAGCCGATATTTGGCGAAACGCGCAAAAGGCGAGATGGTGACAACTGTGTGTTCATGGACTCTCCTGCCATGCGGTTTGCTGTTAATCGCCTCTGTTCTGTTCTGCAGGCGTCGCGCGGGGCAGGTGCAGGTTTTTGGGTTTTTTTGTTGTATTTTTTTTGGGGGAGTTGAAGAGGTCATTGCTGGCAGCGGGAGCCGCGCTGAAGTCAAGATAGTGACACAGACTTTCCAAAGAAGGTTTCAAGGGCTGCCTCTCCGGCTTTTCTGTCTTCTTTCCTGTTGATTTGATTGCTAGGTTTATGATTTCATCATGAAGCTCTAAAAGGGAGGACAGGGAGCAAAAACAAAACAAAAAGAGACTTTCTGTGATGATGGCTCTGGTTCGCATCCAGGATAGATACGTTGGAGCTCATTATTCATCTTCAATTTCATCCTAAAGGGTTTGGCTTATTAGATGACATTCATTACAACTGATTATTTAGCTACTTAGTTGCTTAATTATTATTTTTACTAAACCTTTATTTCAGAAAATCTCATTCAGATTAAAATCTCCTTTGCAAGGCAATCCTGGACAAGACTAGCAGCGGCACACAGAACAGTCATACACGCAAAAAAAATTTATAAAAAATGTAATTAAAATTAAAACAAAAAATTAAAAGATTCCTCAGTTTGTCAGATGGGGACTGTTCAAAAACGGTCACTGTTCGAGTTGCAAGACGGGTCGATAACCCAAGATAGGGCGATACAAATTGTGTGCATGAAAAGTTTGATGTAAAATGTTTTTTGTTTGCCTTTTTTTTTTTTTTTATTAGAACAAAATACATAAGTTCTCCATGTAAGGAGGTGGCCTTTTTTTTATTTTTATCCTCCAAGGTTTTCCCCTGAGTGTGTCTGTCAGAGGAGGCATGACTCAGAGGCCAGTCTGAGATTTGTCACTCAGTCACAGCCACCCAGCCACTCAGCTCACCAACTTGCCAGCCTTGTTTGGTCAGCTGGAGTTGCAAGGCAAGGAGACACACACACACACACACACACACACACACACACACACACACACACACACGCGCATGCATACATACACACAAGTTCGCACGCATAGGCAGACAGTGTAAACAAACACGCTTCAGTTATGGAAGGGTCATTGATTTTGGTTCTTTACGTCTCAGTGTCCATCATTCATGAGCGGTGGCATTTGGAAAAAAAACAGTAACGCGCACACACGCATAAATGAACCAAAGTTTATGTGTTTGATGTCAATGGACAAGGCTACTCAGCTACTCACTGAAGATTTGTAATTTAAATTCACCAGAGCCGGTTGCGTTCACATTTCATCATCGGTTAGATGTCACTTCTCACAGTTCTGCCCAGACCCAAGAGTTTTAGCTCGTCTTATGAAGCTGGATTTATGACTGTTCATCCGAGACTGTAAGAATAAAGACCCTGCATGTCGCTTGTACTGTGTCATCTGGAGGAGGTTTATCCTTCCTTTCCTTTTTTTATTTTATTTTTACAGTGCATTCATACCAGCCCTGTTTGCTTTAATCAAGCTCCAGCTAGAAAGTCCAGCTCATTAAGAGAGCCATAAATGCGCAATCAAACTCCGATGCGAACCAAAAAAGAAAATTTTGGTTTGGTTGAAGTGAACTATGGCGCGGTTCAAATGCTTATGTGAATGCTAACTGGTCTAGAGGCTGCGCCAAAGGCAGGGAGCCGACAATAGCGCAGGGCATTCTGGGTACATGCAACCAAAACAAACGCATGTGTCTGTCTTTCTCGCTTTAGACTTTTCACCAAAGACATTTGAAACAGTGCCCTGTGAAAGCAAACCAAAGTGTAACAAAAAGTTGTAATTTTTTACCCCCAATCGAACCGAGTCCACCTTATGCACAATCTGGGTGTCCTTTGTGTGGCTGAGTCCACTCTACAGGAGGCAGGAAGCCGAAGGTGAGACAGCGTGAGGCAGAGTGCTGCGGTGGGGTCAAAGGGCCGGCTGTAAGCGTCGGATACAGTCAGGTGTTTCCCTAGTTTATGGTTCCTTCCTCTCCAATAGGAAGGGCCGTTCACTGCCTGTCGGCTGATGTGGAAATGGGGAGTTTACTGTAGTTGTGTGGGTCCGTGCTGTCAGTCATGTTCCTGCATGCATGGCTAAATGTTCATCGGCAATAAAACCGAGGGTCAAGTGTTGGTCCTGCCTCCCTGCAGACCGAGTGACCTTTCAGCATCCTCAGCAGCAGAGAGCACATGGATTTAACAGCTTTACTGCAGGAAAACGTCCACACACCAAGCCACAGGCTGGTCCTGGATCTGAAATATGACTGTTTTTCCTATAAACATTCAAGCGAAAAGTCCACTCTGGCTTTGCATTGTTAGGAGCAGTTCTGCTGCGCAGCCTGTTTATATACAGGAAACATCCAAGGACAGAGGAAAAACTCCGCTGAAGGGACAGGACCGACTGGCTGAGAAACTTGGCTGACCTGATTAAAACTTGAGGTGGCATTTATAGAGAATGAAATAACACATGGCGGTACGCGACATACCCCCGCTCAGTTCTGAGATATCCTGGAAAAAGTTGATTTACAGATGCAGGGCCTTGAAAAAGTATTCATCTCTTCGAAACGTCTGCCCAGTTTTCTTTTCACGATGCAATCACAAACATCTATGGATTACAAAGTACAGCATTATCGTGGATCGCGAGCGATATGAGTAAAAATCTGAATACGAATATACTATCCAGTGTATTCATATATAGTCTACTACAATTTACTCTAATATTTCTAAATAAAAATCAAGCAAAACTGCGGTCAGAAGTCACCTAGTTAGTAAATTCACTTGTGTGTAATTTATTCTCATAATAAATCCAGCCAGGGTTCAGTAGAGGAATGTAGTGAGCAAACATAACCATGAACATCAGTAGGCACATCATTACGCCATTATTAATTATTATTATATTTGAAAATTATCTCAAAATAGCAATAATTTCAAGAACAATTTATCATCCAGCAAAATTTGTTACAGGCCTAACGATAAGTGGAGGTAATACAGTTATAATGTGAAAACAGGAATCTGGTTAGGTGAGACGAATGCAGCGAAATGTTAACGTTTATACATTGGCCATTATATACTGTAATTATAAATTACAGTATAATGCAGCATCATCCATGGGGGCATTAACAATTAAATATCTGTGCACGTCCCCTGGCTTCTGCATGTAACCCACGCAGAATATGAGGCGCATTAAAATCTTGTAAAAATATTCACTACCTTAAAGTGCACATAGCCATGTCACACACACACTTTCACACAGACCCCCTACTACTCCTTCATCCAGGTCTGCTTTATGATGCGTGACATTCAGCTTCGGGTCAAATCACAGCCAAGGGTGGAGGGTGGAGGGTGGATGAAGCTGCTCGGCTGCCTGCACACGCATCAGGCCTCAACAGCAGACGCTACTTAATAAGAAGAAACATGAGGCTGCTGCAGCAGCGACTTCCATGGCAAGGTTTGGAAATATTGTGTAATGTCTTAAATCGATGTTTAGTCTCTGTGTATTACGGAAAACGAAACTGACATGACAGGCTTTACGTAGAACGGAAATGTGTCCCCCCTTATCAGTGAATCGGTACAAACTCCAAAGAAAAATATTTGTTTATATGAAGAAAATTTTTAAAAAAGCAGCGTAGAATGACAATCTTTAACCTTTATCCTAAAAAGAGAGTTTGCGATTTTACAAACAACACCGGAGGTGATTGTTCCTCAGAGTAATCAGCCTAATATATATATATATATTTTTTTTTTCTTACACATCCACACATTTTTCCTTGCACCTCCTGGCCTTCAAAGTCATCAGTATTTACAGTCTGTGGGGCTCTTTAAGAGGAATAAAGGTGATATTTACTGTGGGCTTTCATTGAGGGTAAAAGCCCAGATTTGTGGTGCCCATAAACCGCATCGCCCCTTCCTGCTTGTAAAAATTTAATGCCACACAGCTACTGCTGAGCTCTGGCTCCCAGGAGGCCTCCACTCATTTCTTTTTCCTTTCCTCGACGGAGGAGAGACGGTACAGAAGAAGGAGAAAGGACGGACTGCCTATTTTATGCTGCATTATATCAACATTGGCCATTCATGAATTCGCTATATGCTTACAAAATCATGTAAAAGATTTTCTTTAAAAAAAAAAAATACCTAATGCGTTAGAATTCAGGATTTGCTCAGTTCGAAGCTTTTATTTTGTTACAAAATTATTCATACTGCTGACCAATTTAGAGTTAACATTATTGCTGAAGTTTGTGATAAAATAAAAAAAAATGTAACATTGATCTCTAAAAAGAAAATGATGTGGAAGGCGTATCAGTATTGGGGAGGAATTGTTTTTATTTATATTTCACTTAAAAATTGGATGCTGAAAGCCTTTTTCAAATCAATGAGCAGATTTTCAATCAGAGGAAAACATTTCTATTCATTTTTCATGATGTGTGTGAATAATTTGGGCAACAAGATGTTCATTAGGTTTTTTAAAATTAATACATTTTTTGACGTGCAACAACTTTGTGGTGCAGAAACAAATCTGTCATGTTGTTCTCTTAGTTGCTTCTTTTTCATCAACAAGTTTGGCGATAATGAAGGGAATCCAGTATATTTCTTGTGATCATATGATATATTCTGTAATTACAATGTTACAGTTTAAACTTGCATGTGTTGTTGTGTTTAAGTTACCTCCACGAACTGTAAATCTGCTTTCAAAAATCCTAATCATAGCTGTTGGAAAATGAATGATGGCTTAAACAAGACAGATTTACTAAATCAGAAACTGAACTTGACAGTAAAACTGTAGCTGAAAATTGATCGGTATAAATCGATCGGTATAAAGTGATCTGTTTACACGAAGACGTCTAAATATGGTGAAAAACGCGTCAGAGTTAATGAAATACACTAACGCGGGCCTTATGTTCATCACATTTCTTAGTTACATTTGAGAGATGGTTCGATTTTCAGCATCTCAATAAAGTGAACTGAACTGGCCGACCCATAAATAATCATAATGGACGGCCAGCATTTGCAAGTTTTACTAATAGACTCCTTAAAAAACTAAACATAAACCATAGTTTCTTGTTCTTCCTGATTTAGAGTCAGGCTAAATATTTGAACTTCCTGTTAAAAAAAAAAAAAGGATTTCCTTTTATAAAATGGCAAAGTGAATACAAACTGGCATATTGGAACAGCTTGCCTACCTGTGTTTGACTCTACGTACAAACATCCTGCTAGACCACATGACTCCAGCACTCTGTACTAAAAACCCAATTTTCATTGCATCCATTGAGAAGGGGCAGCGGCTGCTGGTTCCCACCCTGCGTGTTGAATAGCAGAGGAAACACAGAAAGTTTCCTCAAAGCGGGGACTCTTGATAAAACTGTAAACCGATATGAACCTGCCTCCACAAGGCCCGCCATTCATAACCACCCATACGCTTTCACCGTGCCGCCCGCGGGGCGGAAAAAAGCTGTAAATTATATTTATCGCAGGCCGTTCCCGAAAATAGAAGATTCACGGGGTGCCATTTCAGACGGTGCAGCCGCCGTGTTGGCTTTAGTGACATAAAAGGTCAGTTCAGTCATACGTTAGAAACTGGGTCAGAGAAATGCCCAAAGTTCTGTTCATCTCGCAGGACAGTCACTGCCGTCTCTGACGTTTCTCCCTCCTTTTTTCTTTTTTTTTTTTTTTTTGTTTCACCCCTCCCAGTCCCTTCAATCTTTTTACTGACGTTTATCTTTCTTCCTGTCTTTCATCACAGAGGTTATTAAACCCTGCGATGGAGCTCCGCCATGTCTAATTACTCTAACGGTAAACAAAAAGAGCTCGGGTGGGGACGGAGCGGGGAGAAGGCGGAGGAGGGAGAGGAGAGGAGTGACAGATGAAAAAACACAGCTGGCTGAGCGCCGTGTTATTATAGTTCTTTAAGCGATACTGTTAGCTTGGTCAGTCTTTTAGCTGCACAGCTAATGACTAGCTACACCTAATTACAGGCCGCCAGAGCTGTGCCGGGACGCGGTATTCCTTCCCCGGATGGTTGTTAACCTCCCCCGCAGCTAGGAGCCAAGGGCCCAACCCGACTCCCATTACCTCCCCGGCCCTCTGCACCCACTAAATGCCAAATTAGCTTTAAAGGTGTTGTATTGTTCTCCTGACGCGTTATGCGAGAGCGTTTGTTAAAAAAAAAATATATATATATAAATATATATATCCACGAGGATGTTTTCAAAGAGAGAATAAGCAAGCAAATTTGTCCAAATAATCACATACTGTGTGAGTTTTCAGGCAAAAAGGGAGCAAAAAATGATTTATTACACTTTTGATCACGGCAATATTTCAAAACTAATGTTGCAGAAATTTATTTGGCTAATTCAATCCTCTTCAGTCATCTGGAAGATATTTGATCTCTCGTGTTGTTTTACGTCCAACACATTAACACTATGAACATGGGAAAAGAGAGGTCAAAAAGCTCAGAAGCATTTCGCTTTAGGTAATCAAGCTTGCTGATGAAAAGCCTGTTTTGGTAGTCTAAGGGGACTGAGTGGAGTTTTAGATTTTCCAATAAAACGAAGGTCAGATTAAGAAGTAAGCAAAAGAAAAAAAATAAATAAAAATCTAAGAAGTGTGACGAGCAGTTCTGTTGAGCCCCTCTGAGTCCACACCCAAGAACCACCTAGTTCTGCAATCACTAATGCAAGTCTTTTGGGTCACATCTATACCAGTTTTGCACATCTGGAAACAACATTTTTGGGGGTTTTTTTATGTTACTATCAATCTGCTGTTTGTTCCTGCTGAAGAAAAGCGTTTCCACAGCATGACGCGACGTCTACCATGTTTTATGCTAGGGATAGTGGTAAACAAGATGGTGTGTAGTGTTTTGTTTTTCTGCCACACTTTGTGTTTTCGCGTGCGAGTCTGAATGTTAGATTTAAATCTCCTCTTCACAAGTGGGATTACAATCTTTAGCCGGCTTTGGTTGCAGTGGATTTCATTTAGTGGCATCATCGTAAAGGGGGGGAAATGCACAGTGCAGTTTGGAATTTAGTAAAAAAAAAAAGATGTGAGAACTGTGTAGCATTTTCCTTCCACTCCAGACCTACACGGAGCAATAAAATTGGATTTTGCAAGAGGGTAATTAACTAAACCAAGATGTGGAATAAAGCTCTCGCAGATATTTTAATCACACGGGTCAAGAATTTGCGAATTAGGTAGAAGAGGATGTTGTTTTTAGAAAACACGGCATGCTGAAGTTTTCAAAGGCACCTGGACGGACGCTTGTGTGGACGCTAGCAGTTAAAAAACATACAAAATGCTTCCTCCTGGTCTTAGAAATGGACCGACTTCTAGGTGAAATATTCCCTTTTACTGTGTCCTGAACTGACACGCTGCAGCGCCGTGCCAAACGTTCAGTTGTTTCCCCCGTCCAATTCAAACTTCTCCTCATCTCAGGAGTGTGTGATGCGGTATTGAAACCATATGCCAGCCAGAATTCCTCATGGATCCTCCCATCCCGTCCAATCCCAGAACTCCTCTCCCAGCCTCGGACACATGGCTGTCACAGGGGAGGCGGCGGAGCGAGGGTGGGGGGTGCGCTCCCAACTTCCTGTGCAGGATCTAAATATTTACACTCCCAGTCGTGCCGAGTGGCGAGTGCAGCGAGATCTTGATGTTTTGGGTTATGTAAAGTGCATTTAACCGATTGTGTTCAATGGAAAACGTCTTTGAACAGATTTGCTTTTCCTCATCCTCCTGAGGCAAAAACAGGGAAGCAAAAGCAGACTGCAGGTTCGTGTTTGCTCACGAAACCTGATATGAGTTTTTCTTGAAGTCACTCTGACATGAAAGCGAAGGTGACAGCCTGGCAGAGGAGGACATGAAGTTGCGCAACAAACCATGAGTGCAAAGCAGTGCCATCTTAAGACTCCGCCGCTCCTGCTCCATGAGAAACCTGCCAGTTCAAGCTTCCACCTTGTTGTTTTCTGCATTAGTTCGGTCTTTGGAGGAAGCCACTGAAGATGCTCGGAACAAACAGAAAACAGAGCCAAACAAACTATTCGCAGAGAGCAACAGTGAAGCACAAAGCCAACCTGTCCCACAAATACATCTGTTTACCGTGCAGATGTTAGAGTCATTAAACAGAGCCGGCGAAGCGAAGCAGAGGTAAATTGCTTCCCAGGTAGCTGGCCAGAAGGTTCTATTTGCAGCACCCCAGTCAGAGCTGGGTTTTGGCACCAGGCGGCAAAAAAGCGAGTCAGCTTTTTGGGTATGGACGCTTAACCGTTTACGGTCTCATCATTAGTTTCAATTCTCAGCTCTCTGGATGACGTCAAACAGTTTCAGCTCCTGTGAGAAGCACAAGTGAGCTTTGCTGATCACTTGGGAGTTAAGAGCTCAAACAGGTGTACTTGTTTTAGTCTGTTTTTGAAGCAAAAGTTTCCTCGTGGCTTATAATCTAACCCTGATTTAAAGCCACAGTTTTTACTCTTTTTTTTTTAATCATTATGAGACAGATAACCTGTGAAAAGATCACCTGCCCTCCATGCTAATGTTGCACTTGTCAACCAATCAGAGCCAGTGTCTTAGCGCAGTCAATCATCCTCGTGCACATGCTGCTAAAAGTGCTACTTGCAGAGAAACAACTTAAGGTTTCAGGAAAACTATTTATCTGGCCTCATCTGTTGCCATGCCAACTAATCTGAGCATTCATGACTGGCTCTAATCAAAAATAAGCTGCAGCGTACAGCAGAGAGCAAGGTGGAGGTTGTGACCAGTGCATACAAAAGCATGATTGACAGCGCTAAGACCCTCCTCCTGGCTCTCATTGCTTGCTTCTGACCGAGCGGTGTATTTCTGTAGTTACCACTAAAGATTATCTGCCTCATATTATTTTGTCATAACATGGTGACAGCTTTAACAACTATGCAAAAACCACATATTTTTGTAAAAGTTATAAACTGCAGCTCTAAACCTCTCCATGACTTCATCCCTGACTTGTTTGCTGTGAATCCACCACAGACAGTCTATCAAAGGAAAGAGACTAAAATGCGAAATGTCAAGAGCTTTTAAACTGAAAGGGTGTGAACGTTTTGCAAGCTACTATATATGATAGCCCTGTGTGTGTGTAGGAATCTGCCTACCGTCTATTTAAAGTATAATTGTTGAAATCCATCAAACGTGATTCCACCAAAGGTTTTAAGTGATCTCCTCAAAAATAAAAAGAAATTCGCAGGATTTTTCTGACCACGTTCTGGTCCCTAAAGAGGATGGTCACCATCACACGTCTAAGTTATGTCTTGAACTAGTCTGTGATTTGTTTCTCTTGACTAGTTTAGGAAATGAGCATCTATTTTCTGCATCAAATAAAAATAAAATAACATGCTTCCAGTGGGAAATTACATATTTGCTTCGAGGAACTGAGGGGATATTCTGTCGGAGCGACGGCTCCCTCCCTCCTGCTGCTCCGATCAAGCAGTTTACATCGCCATGATTTGCGAGTCGCGTCGTGACTCGTCAGTCAAATTAGGCAGCGATCAAACCGATATTGACGGCGTGACCGTCGAGCGCCAGCGCCGCTCACACAATAAGCCCTCGCAGTGGCACTTTAGCTTTAAGCGGCAGTGAGTTGGGCCACAATTACTCAGCAGGTGAAAGGTGGGCGGGTTTAGGGTTTGATTTAATTTGAAACGCTTGCAAAGCTAATAAGATGAGGATTATCCTTCCTCATTACATCATCCGGTAAGCTGCTTGAGGAGCGAACTGCAGTGGAGTTTAAAGATGAGGTCACCTGCCAAGAGCAACCACTCAATATTTAGCAACTTTGTTCAAAATAAATACTCCCTTTATAATAAACCGAGGTCAAAATGCCCTGCAAGAGGATGCGTGGAGATTTTTTTTTCTTTTTACATTTTTGTCACAACCACAAACTCCTGTAGGGATTTTGAGACTCTTTCTTTTTTTTTTATCTCTACTTTATTTCATGTGATTTTAGTATTTGTCCTGATGCTGAAATGGCTGCAAATAACAAATAATGTTACGTGATTTGATTTGACTTGATTTCTTTCTTGGGTTTCCAGCTAGTCTAGCATTTGGTTGCTCGGCGCTGCATTTAAAGGTATCAGACTGAACGGGGCCACGCTTTTCTGGTTTTTATTTAATAATTTTTTTTAAGTTTTGAAAAAAAAAACTACATCTTTTCCGTTCCCACCACAATTATGTGCAACCTTGTGTTTTTCTATCACCTAGAAGGCCAGTCAAACGGCTATTTAACATGGACGTTAAATGCTGTTTTCCAAGACATCGTGTACTCTGAAAACCAAAAACGCAAACAGTTGTAATAAACATGCAACTTTTCTGACACTTAATTCCGAGTCCAAACCCTCCCAGCAACAGAAATCACCTTCATAAATCACAAAGGAGGCTGAATATTCAATCTCCTTCTATCCTTAAGGGGAAGCTGCAGGGAAAATAAATCCCGCACATCATCCCTGAGCTACAGTTTCCATCTAATAGTGGCTGATTACAAAGAGATCCTGTGCAGGTCGGGTCCAATTCATCAAATACTTCTAAAGGAAATACCTTAACCAGACAAACCGTGTGCAGACTGGACATAATTCATGCATCTATGGAGGAAACGTTGAGGTTAGTTTTGCATCCGTCTGCATTCAACGGCCACTCTGAGGTCGGTTAAGGTTTCAGTACACTGACCTGTTTGGCCCGACCCTCTGGATGCCTCTTGCGGTTGTGTGGAGCGGTTGCGATTCTGGTGCCGCCGTTTCCCGCCGGCGGAGCGTGCGGAGCGGATGTGGACCTCGCTGACCTTGAAGAACGCCACCATGAAAGGCTGCTTCTCCAGCGCGCCATCCCGTCCCACGAGTCCCGCGTCTTTACAGCTGATGGTCTGCCCTGCTTGGGGAAAACAGGCGACTCTCAGACAAGCGTCGCAGCTCGGTTTGGTTCATCCTGGCTGTTTCATGATCCGTTTAAACTGATGAATATTCACTGGAATCTATAAACCGATCTAGAGCAAAACGTCGATCTGAAACCAGGCTGAGTGTCGCTGAGTTTCTCACCGCTACTGGTCTCCACGCTGACCTGCAGGCCCAGGTTATGCACCGGACTCATCACCCACAGGTTGCTGGTCGCCGTGATGTCAAACTCCAGCCATCCTTCCTCAGCGGCCCAAAGCCTCCGGGACTCCAGCAGGAACAGATCCGCCTCTCTAAGGCAAACAAAACAGCCAGAACTTCTAAAACAAAAAGGCGTTGCACATACACAGGCGCAGTTGAGTTGAGTTGGAGTAAAACTGTCTTGTTCAGTTTTTACACGGTTCTGTATATTTTTAAGCCCAAAGAAGGATTTTTATCTCAAGACATCATGTATAGACCGACTCTTCAAATTTGACATTTAGTTCCATCAATTTATATTTGAGTTTTTGAATGAAATTTTTTCACATGGAAAGCAAAAAAGAACCTAAATATTGGACACCAGTGAGGTCAGACCCTCTGTGCCACGTTCTGAGTCATGTACGCTAAAATCACTCACAACATTTCTCTGTGCAACGCAGTCAAGCGGAATGTGTCGAACGCGGGAAAGAAGTGTGACTCGTTAATGAGAAGCGAGAACCGAGGAGACGTAAGAAAAAGGCAGAGCGTGGATGATAAGAGGGCCCCCGCCGTCCCATTAGAGACGGTAATAACACAGCAGAGAGCCCGTGGGACCGTCGTCCCAGAGACGACATCAAAGCTCCGCAATCATCCAGGTGTTCGCAGAATGCCCCTGCAGTCATGTCTCTGCGGCCCCGCTTTATTGGTCTGTAATGAGAGCGTTTCTGACAGCTTCCGCATGAAACCCCCTGCACGCCGTCGCTCCAGCTGGGCCAGGACGCTGACGCTTCACACGGCGATCGTGTGACGAAAAAAGATCTTCACCCGAGATCCGGTGAAACTTCTCATTCCTGACTTCTTACAAAAACTGTAACCTGTAATTAATTGAAGTTTTTTGGGGGGGGATTTTATATGAGTGACATGAACTTATCAGAATATTTTGTGGTTGTATTGTGATAACGAGAGCGACAAAAATAACCATTTATTGCTTATTTTAGAAATAAGCAATAAATAGTGCTTACACAAATACAGATCTTGAAAACCATTTGCATTTCTTTGTGCTTCTTCAGGACAGCAGTCGCATAAAGAAGGATGATCTGTGTCACTCGTAACTACTGCATTTAATCACATTTATTGCTATTTTCATTCTGGAGAACATAGTAAACCTAACAATCCAAAAAAATACAGACAGTTTTGGGGGATTTTAAGGAGCATTTAATCGGACTTTATCACAACGATAAATCGGAATTCATTTCATGATAACATATCATGAGAAATCATAAACAATACGATAAATGTCCACCTTAAATGGATCTTGTTGTTTGCTTTGCTTATCTTTATATGCGAAGTGGACAAATTTTCTGGTCCTTTACAAAAAAAGGCATATTTGTAAAAGTAATAAACCAAAATGTGAGTATGGTTTCTTGAACTAGAGTTACGTTTATCAGCATAAATTTCATTTTAAAAAGGCTACATAATTATTTTTCAAAGATAACCATAATTGGTTTAAAAAAATTTAAAAAAAAGAAAGAAAAAAAGCTGATTAGTGGTCAGCAGTTGGGAGTAGCCGGCCTATTCTTATGTCAGCTCTGCCACATTTTTGGCATTGTAATCTCTCGCATTCCTGGCCTGCTGCTCAAGAAGCCAATCGAATGAAAAGAACAAAGGGCGTCAAGCTAATTAAACACTCTATCATTACAGCTCAGAGCCAAAACGGGAGTCAGGGCCACGGGAAAAGTTAATAGGCTTCCTGCAGATTTGGCGATTGCACAGTTACAGTTTAACGTGTAAAATTAGGAGAGGAAAAAAAAGGAGCTTAAAGCTAAAGATCTTTTACTTTTATTTCACTTAAGCCCCAACTTGGTAACCCAGCAACACAGCTTAAGAGAAAAAGGAATTCAAGAATGTGAAATTTAAGTAGTTGTCTGCTCAATTGTCATGTTTTAGCAACAACAACGAGTGGTAAGCTCTAATTCTCATTAAAATGCAGATGTATGGGCCTTACGGTTTGAACACATTTAGCAGAAATTGAGCGCTAAAGCCTCCCAGCTCAAGGTGTCTTACTACATCAATTCTCCATTGCTCAAGAGCCTGCTAAAGCGAAGCGACTGAGAATAAGCTGAAGTATATCAGAAACTCTCCATTTACGTTGTTTGTCAGGGAGCAGACTTCCTGAAACACCAAACCCATTCAGAGGCGCTGTTTATCCGCCCTGCAGAGGTAAGGTAAATGTTTGACGTGTATCAGCTGTGGTTATTTAGAAGATGGGACTCTTTTAAAGTTGAAGTTATTTCTGCAAGAAAAGGGGGGGAGGGGTCTGCTCGGCTTTGCATTATAAACATGGGTTGAAGCGACGGACACCACAGGGGAAGCAGGACGCTGGTTTCTGAGCAGCAGGAGTTTCACAGCAAAAAAAGTCGGTTTCAGTGGCAAAACTGCCTCCTTTCTGGAAAAGCTTCGTATCTATGGGTTTACGGTCTCTGCTGTTCTATGAAGACATCAGAGGATTGTTGGAGAACATTAGTGAACAACAGCATCATGAAGACAAAGGAACACGTGAGGGATGATGTTGCTGAGAAGTTCAAAGCAGGGCTAGGCTACGAAGCGACTTGCCAGGCTTCCAACATCTCACACAGCTCTGTTAAACCCATCATCCAAAAACGAAAAGCTGCGAACCCACCAACATGTGGCCGTCTATCTACACTTTCGGATCGGACAACAAGAGAACCAGAGAAGCAGCCAAACGGCCCATTAAACTGAGGAGGAGCTCAGGTGTTATGGTTTGTTGACAGGACAGCTGTTAGCTCTCCACAAATCTGGCCTTTATGGAATAAAAAGGAAGCTATAGCTGAAACAAAAACACAAGTTTTATGGACGCCTTGTAGGAGACGCAGCAAACACCTTTTGGCCTTGATGTAAAAACTATGTGGTGGTATTAAAATTAAAAAGCTCAAGGGATGCTATGACTTCTGTAAGGCTCTGAGAGTTTGTAAAAACATGCCTTTATTTTATGTAGGGCAGCAACTAGTTTAGCTATGAAATTCTGGAAGTTCCAGTAACCTTGACACATAGAAATACGGCTAATTTTTGAAAGAGCCAAGAGTAAAAGGCCTCCCGCGCGTTCTAGTACCTGTCAGGGTGCTCCTTCACCACCTGGTAGACTTTGAGCATGAAGGTGTCGTTGCGAAACGCTTGGCTCACGCACTCCTTGTAAAGGCGGAACTCGGCTGCCGTGATGGCCTCGCCCTCCGGGATCTGCGACAGGTTGAACTTCAGCTCCTTGTGGTGACGCCGCTGCGGAGAGAGCTCCCGGTCATACTCCACTGCGGGGAACAGGAAACACAGAAATACAGGGGGGGTTGGAAAAAAAGTCAACTAAACTGTTGGATGCAACCAATATTCATCATCACTTTTTTTTTTTTTTCTGCAAGCACTCACAGTCCAGACATACTCGTCTACAAATAAAAACCAAAGTATATATTTACAAACAGGGATTTCCGTTTAAATATACAGCAGAGACCGATGAGCGGATATCCTTTTCGCAGACGCTGCTCTGAGGTCGACCACGGAAGTCTTTCATGCATGTAAAACATGTGATTTATACATGGACTCTAATAGGTTTTGAGGCTTTCATCGCCCAAAAATAAATCCCTGTTATCAGTTCGAAGTGATTTTTTTCCCTTCAGCACCGGCGACCTCGGAGACATCATGGGACAATGCATAGAGGACAAAAAAGTCTCCCTGCTGTGCTTCTAAGAGCAATATAGGCTATAATGATACCGTGCGCCAAGAGGAGTTGGTTCTGTTCACAGTTGGATGCCTTAATCCCACTTGAGAGACTGGAAGGTTTACACAGGAAGGAAGAAATCCCAGTGAAAACCCAGGCCTGCTGCATGCATCTCTTGTTTACAGGAGGAGCTGGGAAAAGGTGAAACTTTCACAAAGTCATTCCCCTCGGAACCTAAAACCCACATTAGCAGGCTTTCGACGGAGGAGTTTCTCACACGTCTCATCCCGCCAGACACAGCAGCACGCTATCATCATCTCTAATCCGGCCTCCAATCAGCGCAGAGACGTTCAGTAAATCTGCGGCTTCGCCACAACCGACTTTAACTGCAGACTCGCTGAGAACCGTTCCACCAACTCAGCTTTTCACCCAATAAAACTGGTTCCGAGCGGTTCCCGGATCTCACCCAGGGCCATTGCTTTTTTTTGCGCGACACAGTTCAGTCACCTTTCTCGGCAAGGCTGCGCGGAGAAATTGCACCACTCCAAGCCTGGCGGGCTTTGGGGGGTGTTGGGTGTTTTGTGCGACCGAGAGACTGTGGGAAACTACTTGCTTGGTCCTGCGTGAAACCGACATCATCTGTTTACCAGGAGCCGTAAAGCATCCTAATTAGATATGCCGAAGTTCATTTCTTCAATGGAGGTTTCTGTGGCAGATTCTGCTGGCCAGGCTGAGCAAACTACCACAGCTGCAAGCAATACTTGGGCGACATTAAAGTGCCTCGCAAAAGTGTCCACAACGGAGTTTTTTCACATTTTCGCAAGGCGTGAATGCTGACCTGTTTTTATTGGGATTTTACGTGTGCACAGATCCAAAGTGGCTCCTAGGGATGCATGGTTTGATTGACACATTTTATTAACAAAGATCTTAAAGATATGACATGCAGTCACTTTGATATCCCTAAATAAACCCAGTTGATAGTCAAACATGCATGTAATTATATCTCTGTTACGGCCCAAACACGCAGCCAAAACTTCAGTGGAATACTAAAAGTAATAATACATTTTTACAGACATCCTTTGCATCGTCACGTCTCAAAGGGTTAATGGAACAATAACAATAATTATAATGATAATAGAGTAGTGTTTGGATCAGTGCATTTCATGTCTTCGAATGAATCGGAGTGAAGATTTAAAAACAAACAGAGAATCTGTAGCAATATTTTAAAATGTTTAGATTTCTTTTGAAAAGAAAAAGTGGAACAAAATGACTAAATGTGCAAAAGTTTTCTTTGAGGTGTGGGAAGTAAAGATCCCAAAAGTACATAAAATTGAAACACATTTCAGATTTCTATTTGTGAAATACTTTTAAAACTAATTTTTCAGAATCATACTCTACGTCACATAATGAGTTCTGTGTTGGCTAATCGCACAAAATGATACTACTTGTGGTTATATTGTTATTGAATAAGAAAAAAATCTGATATGCAAGCAGCTAGCAGCTGCAGGCCACCATGGACATGGACAGATATCTGACCTGATCACAGTTTTACAGCACATCACGCTTTGGGTAAGTGCACAGCCGAAACCTCAGTTTAATTTGCGCTTTAGCCAAACGCTGTAAAGGTTTCTGGTCATTTTATGATGTGGGGGACCCACCCTGTGTGAACCGGTGACACGTCCGGGGAACAGAGCGTGTCACACAAGATAAAACTGTGCAAATGTGAAAACACTGGAACCAGTCAGGCTCTCACAGAAGTGCCAGCCCCGCCTTGGACCCACACCCAGGAAGGTCAACGCCGCCCCCTCTCCCTCTCCCCAGGCACTTCCAGCTCTCGCCGACTCGAGCCGAAGACGTGTCAGTCAAAACACTCATGCATAATGCATCTCTGCGTTGCAAAAAATAAACTCGGTCAAAACAAATTTTCGTCACCGAAGCATCTCGGTTTACGGCTGCCTCTCTGTGTCTCTGCGGCGCAGGAAACCACCGGTTGAGAATGAGATGTTATTCGCATCAGCGTCACTGAGACTTCTATCAGATGTGACAGTGATCGTTTCATCATCTTCCTCCAAAAACTGCCCACACACACGCACACGCGCGCACGCACACGCACACACACGCAGCAGCGACTGCGTGCGATAACAGCTCGGCTCTTGTGTTGACGGGTAGATCGATCCACTAAGCCTGTGTGTGGAGGCCTCAATCAGAGGTCATGCTACGCAAAATGACTTTACAAGACTCACTGTGCACCTCTGGGCTTGAACACAAACACACTGAAACTTTATACTCTGCCATTTAACATTCAAGTGACTTTCTGGCTCGAAAACTTTTAATAAACTAGATGGGGTTATGAGTTTGTTTATTTTTTTTCAAGCATATGTGATAAGGAAAATAAAGAAAAACAGTGACATAAATGTAAAAAAATAATGATACTTTTAAATATTAGCAGCTTATTGGCAAGAGCTGATTTAATGAGTTGTCAAAGAAAATGTGCTGTGGTGCCACTACTGCTAGTCAGCTGGCTGAAAGAAGGAGAAAACCTCTGTTCAAGCACAATTTTATGATTGCAAATATCATTGGACGCAAACCCCCCCCCCCCCCCCAGAGAGTCGAGATGAGATTGGAAACTAAAAGAGGATTGTAGAAAGTGATAAAGATGTTTACGTTTTATTAATAGTTATTATTGTCATCATTATTCATCCAGCAGAGTGTATGCTAATATCTCATTTCTTCTGTATTTGGGAAAGTGTCTGTAGGAAGTGTGTGGAAAAAAAAAACCCCAACAAGAAGCAAGAGGGAGACTGAATACCAGAGCAAATGTTTGGACTTCAGCAACAAATAAAATGAAACAGATTTCCCTCACAAAGCCAAACAGAAGCCGAACCGAGTCTGTTTGACCCTCTAATGAAGATGCTCAGAGAGTTGCTTCAAATTTCCTGAACCATTCAAACAAAACTTTGAATCTGGTCGTTGCAGAGTTTTGAGAGCCCCTCTCCGAAGGGGAAAAAAAACACTTTTCCTCTGGATGAAAAAAACAAAAAAAAACGCGTCCGCAGATTTCATTAGGCCCTAATGAAATTCACAGGACGCGCAACTTTAACGATTATTTTCCACCAAACCCAAACGAAGCCTCCAGGCACCTCGCGCTCACTAAACAGCTCAGCGGCCCCGCTCATCAATCAGTCAATCATTTTTTTTTGTAAATTTCAGAGAGGGGAGTCGTTCTCGGCGGCCGCACAATTAAAACCGGTGAAATCCAGACGCAGGCCGAGTGAGTCTCCCATCTCACATTATGGTGGGGGTTTTTTATCACTGCAGCCCTGTGTGAAGCAGCCTGGGAGCCGCAGCCTTCCCGGGTAAGTAGCATTCCAGCTGCTTCTCCGCCTTCTCAGCTTGAATTTCGATTAAAATCCGCCGAGGGTTCGCGTTCAAAATCAAAAGGAAGTCTTCACGCGGTGCGCGCGCGAAGCATAACCTCCGCGCTAATCCACCGTGACGTGACGTGACGTGACGTGAGCTTCGAGACAGAAACACACAGAAAGGTGACGCAGGTTTTCAGGCACGAGTTCCCTGGAACAGAGGAACTGTCCCCGTTTGTAAAAGAAAACAAACAACAACAAAAAAAAACACGAATTACAGAGCTCGGTGACTCATTTAAATATGTTTCGCCTTTCATTTTCATCACCGCGAAGGCACAAAGTGGCAACCACGAAGCCTGACAGCGTCGGGGGAATTTTGTGATTCACCCCGGCATGGTGGGTGATATCATCGGCTCCAAGAAGCGGCGCAACATACGGGAAGGAAAAACAAACCAAAAGGAAAAGTGAGTAAGGACAGGGACGACGGCGGCCTGATAGGAACGACAGAAAAAGGGGCAAAGCAAAGCGCACAGAGTTCCGGGGAGCGAGAGAGCTGCGGACTGAGGACTGGAGAGGAAAGAGTCGGCCTGGGCTGCGGTAGAAAAGACGAGCGCAGGAGATAGCTGCTGACAGGAAGAGAGTGAGTTGGAGGGTTTGCAGATTCCCCTGGACATTTTGACAGTAGCTGTTCTCTCGTTTCCACCTGCGCAACATCTGGCTCTGCTGTCTGCTGCTGCTGTAGGTATCATGTCACCCCCCCCCCACACACACACACACACACACACACACACACACACACAGAGAGAGAGAGAGAGACAGAGAGAAAGGGTGAGTCTGAGTAAACTTTGCTCTCATGTTTCCCATATGGCTCCTTTTAACAATCCAAATTTTGATTATTTGAGAATATTAGTGGTTTAAAAGGCCATTATGAGACATAATGCACCGATTTCTTCAAACAACAAATCCCATTGAGAAGGAGAAATACCGTTGAGCCTTAAATGCCATTTCAATTCAAATCAGCAGTGAATGATTCATTGATTTAACTTTTATTCAAATGAATGAATCCCACAAATGTGTTATACGCAAAATAACATGACGGAACCAAGATACCACAGGCGCCAGGTCCAGTTTAAGAGGAGCAGCTTTTCCTTCAGGAGCCCTTTGAAATATGAGATTTTAATGACACCCGAAGATTATTGCATATGCGCCTTGGGAAAAAAATAAAACACAGTTCCATCAAGTTTCAATCCAAAATTTGGGTACTCTAAAGAAAAACCAACCTTAAGGAACTGAAAGTGTCTGAAAGTGCTTAAATAAGACAAGAGTTTGTTACAGTAAGCTAGCTCAGTTATTTATACAACTCCAATCAGTTCAGCACCAAAATTTTAGATTACTCAAAGTTCAGATGTGGGGAAAAAAGCAAGCAATAAAATATCAGCTGGTGACTGGAATTGGCCTAAACCCAAAAATCGGATTCTTCTTACCGTTTTCCCCGAATGCACCAGGAGGTTACAACGAGACATTTGTGGAACTCGTTCTGGATGAGAAAGAGCACAAGACCTCAGGAGCAAACAAAAAAGCTGCAAATTTACTCTGGTTTGTCCTTTTGTGCTTGTTGACAGTTCAGATAAGAACTTCATTCAAGTAGTGACTGACGCGGCTGGTCTAGCTATGACAATCGCTGATATGAAACACAAAACGCAGCTAAAATGTCCATTTTGAGATCAGTTTAACATATTTTTAGACTCCTGTTCCACACAAACTCCTTTCTCACACACAATGTTACAATTTAAGGACAGAATAAAACAGGACGGAAAAAGATAATCATCCTAAATGCCTTCCTTTCCTGAGGAGAAAGTGGAATTGGTTCAAATTAAGAACGTCGAAGGCTTAAAATGCAGAGATCGGAAATTGTTGCAAAAATTGTGATTGGTGCATCATAAAAATAAGTTACTAAGAGGAAAGTAGGCAGGTGAAACTTTTGCCTAAGTCGCCATCTGTAAAGTGAGAAGCAGTTTGGATGGAGAAGACGGAAGAAAATAAAATCCCCTCTTGAGTGAATGAAAGCCACAGCTTATTAAAAAAAAGTATAATAAAAAGTTATTCAATGAAAAATCTACTGCAGTGATGGGAAGCGGAATAAATATCTACTGGCTGAAATGCAGAAATTGAAAATGGAAAATATCAAATAGGCCCAATCAAAAATAATGTGGAAAATAAGATAGAAGCAGGAAAAAAAAAAAAAAAATCTGGAGAAAAACACTGGGCAGACCTCTCTGTGGTTAGTGGTCAGTTCATTCCTAATGGTGCTCAGCCAATTCCTCTGAAGGATAGCTGAACATTGTATTCTAGAGTGTTGTGATCCACTACAATACAACGTGATTAAATACTACATAACTCGCTCTGTAATATATTTTGCCAACCTCGGCTAACTACGTCCCAAAGTTAAAAACGCACATAACGGGATTTCCTGAATCGCATAATTTGAACTCAAACAATAGTCTCGCCGTCACAGACGCTCCAGTGATTCCACGCGGACTTTCTCCAAACCTGCAGGCCCACTATGTTTGACTTGGATGCACAAAGATCCTGGTTAAACAGTGCAGTGCCAGCCGCATCCAGTGGGACCCCTGGTGAAGACGTTTAATAATAACGGCTTCTGCAGTGGCTTCCTGTGGCACTCTGCCACTGAGGAATTGAGAAATGTCAGCCTTTTAATTTCAACATTTATTTAGTGAGAGGAAAAATGGAAAAACGAAGTTTTGCCTAATAGAAACATCATGTGAGTAGATTGTAGAATCATTTTCTAAGTCATTTCAACATCTGTCTACAGTTCTTCATTAAAGCTGCAGTAGGTAACCTTTATAAAAATGTTTTTTTTTTTGTTGCAAGTATGTCGTGACAGTGTAATATGAGAGAATAATGGTGACAAAAATGAAGCTCCTTTGGCTTGCGTTCTACTGCCATCTGCAGAAATACACCACTCTGTCAGAAACAACCAATCAGAGCCAGGAGGCGGGTCTTAGCGCTGCCAATCACACAGCTCTCACCCTTCCCCCAACCAGCGCGTAGACGTTCAAAATTGCTGGTTTGCTACAGCTACGCTAATTTGCAACGAAACAGTGCAAGGTTATATATATAAAAATGTAAAAATGGATTTTTATACAAGTTACATACTTACACAAAAATAAGTATGAGGTTAAAGGCTAACCTTGAAGCTATATATTAAATAACTAGGTTTTCTCTATTATAATAAAGTAGTTGCATGTTACCTAAGGTTGCTGAGGCCTTTTGTTACTTCTGTCAGTTTAAATGACTTCTGTGTATTTTCATCCTCACACACTAGCAGACATGTAATGACCAAGTCATGTCAGCTTTGGTACCACTCTGAATACAAATAAGGGGAGACAGCTTTGTGCCACAAGTCATTTTTACAGACTAATGGTAGAATATTTAAAAGTCCTTTCATACCTGCAGTGCCTAATGCTAGTCAGTGGCCCCAGCAGGTGATTGGGTTTCACTGCCTCGGAATATAAGCTTTCATTTTAAAGGAAAGCTTATCCCATAATGCATGTATGAAAAACCAGGGGTGGATTGTGTCTCTTCGTCTTCATCCAACACGAGAAAAGATCCTTACATCTGGTTTAGTGAAACACATGAGGCAAAAGTCTGGTTTCACACCAAATCCCGACTCCCCAGAATGAATACGGGCAACAAATAAAGTTCCAGTTTGTCGAGCGGGAATTCAAACCAGTTACGTGCTTTTACTTTATGACGCAGCCACTAACTTTGATGTATTTCAATGTGCTTTTTTATATTTGACCTACACAAAGTAGAGCATAATGGTGAAGTGAAAGGAGAAGGATGCACGTCTGCTTTAATGTCTTACAAACAATGTGAAAAGTTTGCCCTGCGTCATTGAAAACATTCCACCTAAAATCTTCTACAAGCATTTGACATCTAGAAAATAACATTTTTGGCACCGGTTTTGTTGGCAAACTAGTGTGAAGATCAAGCTTCAAGTCCTGCCACAGATCCTTAATTGGATTTAGGGCTGGACTTTGACTAGGCCACTCAAATTAAGTGATTGAAATCCTCCCATTGTGGTTTTTGCTACTCATGTTTGCTGAAATGGAGTTAATATAAGTTACTTGTAGGACAGATACTTTCTTCTTTTTTTGAACATAATTTTTTGACCAAGCAGCACATCACGTATAAGCTTTAGAAAGACAATATTCATCTACTCTCTACAAAATACATTGAAGTTTGTCATAGTATCAAGACAAATGGGGGAAGGGTCAAGAGGTATGAAATCTTTTCCAAGGTACAGAAGGTATAAATAATCCAGCAGAACTCTTTGCTTTCTATTAATAGCAGAATTTAGCTGTTTTCTATTACAGAGTATCGCGGTAAAGAAGAGACCGAACTGAAACCAGATGAAAGATTCAAATGAGAATTTTCAAAAAAAAGACTACGTTTTGAAAAACATCCTTTAATTACATTTTTGCACACCAAGAACCTGTCAGCGCGGCTAAAGGCTTTACAGATGCCTAACCCAATAAAATATGCGATGGATGTCCAAGGCATGAGAAGAATCCATCTGTGTTTATGTAATTACAGCCCATAATCTGTCTGGTTTTTCTCTCCGACTTCATGGTTTCCGAGGAGAGGTCAGATATGTCCATGTCCTCTGTCCCTTGGTTATTCCTCCAAAGTCTCATCTAATTAATGGTTTGGCCCATCAGCCCGAGTTGCTCTGGAAACATTTGAAAGTCGACACGTTCACAACTCTTCGGCAATCCCCGCTATTTTCAATAAAAAGGAAAACATCCCATGAACTGGTAATCGTTGTGGTGTAAACATCAGTCTTTCTGAGGAGGCCAAAACCATATTTCATGTCTTAAACTCTTTAACCTTTGGCACGGATGCAGCTTGAGGCAACTCTTGATCTCTTTTCAATGTATCCACTCTGCTGCAGAGTTGGCACCACGCTCGGCTGACTCAAGGAGCCGTCTGTACATCGTGACGAGGAGCTCTTTGTACTCAGTCAGCCAGCAAAGCGGCTCCCGGGGTCGAGGGAAGGACGATGGGGTCAGAGGTCTGCTGGGAGAAACTTTGTATATGTGTGTGTGCACCTTTGGAGATCCATCCTGTGCTCTGATCTTCTCCCCTGACCCCGGATCAAAGCAGACACGCTGCACACCACGGGACCTTGCAAGGGCCAGTGGCAGGGGCCCTCCCCGAGCTCATGTCCATACCATGCAAGCGCACAAAATGCAGCTCACGCATGCAGGAATGGCGCCTGAACATACATGGGCACAGTCCAGCTGGCAAAAATGAACCGAAGTTGCCAGTTGCAAGCAAAAGAAATAAAGTCAAACAAGTAGCAGGTTCTTACACTTGCATTCCCACCACAAATGTGCAAGCGGTCTGAGGACTGAGGGCCAGACAGCAGCAGCATCCGTCCATGGCGAGGATATGAGGCAGCGAGTCCAGTCCATTACAGACTGTCAGGCCCCATTAGCAAACTGGGAAAAGGCAGCCAGCAACTCTATGCTGCGTGTCCAGAGGAAATCTGTAGAGTGGCTTTAGCACGTTGCTGTTTACCACCAGGTTTGAGGAGCTCCTATCAGACGACTAGTAGGTGGTTGATGCTCAGTGGCGCACATAGCTGGAGTAACAATGTGCAACGATTTGCTATCCATATTTATAAAACAATTTGGTATTTACAAATCATAGGATGAAGGTCAGAAGAAAATATTTTTTGTAGAAATATGCAGAACTGCCTGATAAATAACTTGACAATAACACAAATAACAGCAGGAACTCGATGTTTCAGGGCAGGTACCGACTGACAACAGACTCGTGTTTTTCTGCTTCTGCCGTCTTTTTGCGAATAGTTTTAATTGAAAAGCAAAATGGTCAGTTAGGGACTTATGCAGTCTCCAAATAGTATTTTCAACACCTTGTGTATCACCATTAACCCCAACTATGATCACATAGCACATAGATATACATGTTCTTTAGCTGTTGTCAGAGGCAAAAGCCCTGGAAGTGGTGATGTGGCATTAAATCTGATATTAATCATCAGAGCCTACTTTCAATGTTTGCACAGTGACAAGTTGGGCTTTACTTACTCAAAACTGAATCTCATTTCTTTGAAAGTTAGCAAATAAAGACAATGCGCCGCTCATGTATATAGAACTTTTCAGGATGTTCTTATTACTGGCCCTGAGACTTAATGGAGCAGGAAGTGAAACCGGACTCACGGTGTGCTAATGCTATGTCATTTGCTTCAGTAAATGGTCCAAATTTGCACATAAAGATTTGGAACAAGACGCACAGCAACTGGTTCAGGCTGCGAACCGTTTCCAAATCGCAGCACAAGCTAATAAAAGGCTCTGCGAGATCTGAGGAATCCCGGCTGCACACAGACACAGAAATCCATTGACGGTCTTGGATATCCAGCCTGCTCCTCATCCATTACCTCCCACAGGTTACTGTATATAATGATCTCACTGGACAGGCATCTCCACAAACAATGGCCCCATTTGAACCATATAATCACATTTTTCTGCAGTCATCGTCTCCATATAATCCCTGAAAAACCAGTTGGGTTTTTTTTTTTTTTTTTAACGGCCTACCCCCAAAAACCGCAGCACATAATGTCAGGCCAATAACACAGACAAACACACACACATCTGCAGGCTCAGAGTGTTTGATTTTTGTTCCCACTCTCCCACTCCATCACCACTGTGCTGCATTCCACGCTGGATGATAAAATGAGGTTTGGATACACATCTATCTTTTGTCATTTCGAGATCGTCAGCTACAGCTTTCTGTGTGTGTGTGCGTGTGTGTGTGTGCGTGTGTGTGTGCGTCTAAGTTTGAGGGAAGGAGGATAATTCGCTGTAATTGCTCCATTGCTGGGACTTTGCTAACAGATAGATATCCAAGGTATGGCTGTTGGACTGCGTAGTATCAGTATTTTCCATCAACGCACTGACAGCCGCATGCTAGCAGTCTCAGACCCGGCTCTCTGTTGACTTTCCAGATGGCCTCCAGTTAGCTGGATGTGTCATACCTGTGTGTCAATAGGAGATTTGATTCCGTCTCTCCAGCCGCCATTACTCAGGATTAAGACGTGGACCCCCAAACTCAAGACGCTGCGGGCATTTAAGGAGTATTAGAAGGTCTGTTTTCCTGACTAATCCGCTGTTCGCAAGAGTGATGATCAGATTACAGCAGAAACTCTGGTCCAAACATTTATCTGTAAATGTTTGCAGCCCTTGTGTGGCCACCGTCAGAGCAGTGTGCTCCAGAAGCGCCTGGACACGTCGAATATATTAGTAAATTTAATATTCTTATCGTGAAGTCAGAAGAAAACAAAAAATAGGTCAACGGGAATAATTTATGACTGTTGACGGGATGATATAAATAAGGGTTTAGGTCTTCTGACACGTTGCTTATTTTGGGAAAAATTGTAATTGAATTTTAAACTTAAGAATGAGTTACAGAATGCTGACAAGAATGATTTAATTCACTCAGTGACTTTAAACATCTACAATGTGGAAAGTAATGATAAAATGAAAACTTCAAACCACCTGAAACACTGAGTACCTTTGACTCTAGAAACATAATCAATGAAACATGAAACAACAATTTGATGTTTAACAATGGCACTTGACTAAATGTAATGTTTCAATTGTTGCTTTGTGACTTTGTATTTTTGCGTGTTTTATGATATAAAGCTCGTTGAAATGCCTGGTTGCTGAAATGTGCTAAACAAATCAAATTTCATTTGATTTGAAAAAAGGATCATTTTGATTTCATGACAAGATTTAATCAATCAACTTTGATCTTCAGTAAAATCAGAGAACACCCATTCATATTTTATTACCGATTTCATGAAAGGACACCGTCACTAACATTACATATGAAATCGGTTACCACAGTGGTGGGTTGACTTCAACCCCCCTATATAGTCTTGAGCCAGTCAGAAAGTCGACGTCAGACAAGGATTGAAACACTGTGTTGTCTCCCAACAACCACAATGTGAATCAAGACAAAGTCATGTAGGAAACTATCCAAGTTGGGGTCACTTTAAAAATATTTGTTGGTAAAAAGAAAGGGGCCGGGGGGGAAAGGTCGCGCTAAATTCTCTACATCCAGATGCAATTTAGCACAAAGTTCCTCGTGACATTTGTTTATATCATTAATGAAATTATCACATTGTCGCACTTCAGCGAACCAGAAAGAAGGAAAGTCAGGAAGACTGAACAGCAGCTGATGGCGTGGGTTTCTGACTGAGGCGTAAAGCAAAACCCTATAAACCCTTTGGAGAGGAAATATGGATTTGGAAAACCGCATATTGAAATTGCACCTTTGAAACTCTGCCGCAATACACGGCTGAAGTTGGGCTTGAGGAATTTCAGGAGACTGTCGAGAGAAATCTGTGTGTGCGAACGGCAGAAGAAACCATGGGAATTTATGCAGCCGCATGTAAAATTTACACGCATGTCTAGAATCTCACCAGAGCATCTGCATCCGTTTGAACATTAGGTCTAAATGGTCACAGACAAACACTCATCAATATTAATGGCCAGTTGCGATTCTCTTCTCCCCGAAGCCCCTGTAAAAACAATAGCTCGTTTCACCGGACACCGCTCCGAGCCAACGAGCTGTCGACAAAAGACGATGCAACATCTTTCTCACATTTATGAGGAAATTCCATGAAATCAGGACAGAAATGAGCTGGAAAACAAACAGCGTCGATTTCCCACTCAAACTTTATGGGACGTTAATAAAAATGTAATTGTATAATACAGCAGAGCAGCTGTAGTAACAACTTCTGGTCAGGATGATGGTGGTCCTGCGGTGCAGCTCAACTCAGAGCCCTGGCCCCCCACAGAAGATCTGATCGCGATGATAGAAGAGCCATCTGTCGTTCAGTGAAGGAAGGGAAGAATCAATAGGCGGAATGGTGAAAGTTGAGCTGAAACAAAAATGAATTTCTACTCGTTATAATCCCGTCTTAACGTAGGCTGAATATTTGTTTCAGCTACAGCAGCAGATTTGCAAAACAATCAAACTTTCTCGTTTTTGTCTGACCAAAACAATAAACTAATAATAAATGGACGGACGGACAGAGAGAGAGAGAGATGGCTCTGCTACAAACAGACGATGAGAATAAAATCTCAAAAATATCAATTTTTTTTCAAATTCTGTTTTCCTTCCCATGCATATTCAAACCTGGAATATCTTAATTCAGTTTCCACCTTTTTTCCTAGATTTTTTTCCCCCCTAGACAATGCAGGAGCCTTGTCCGCTCAAAAAGACGTACCACTTGGAGTTGGACAGACGAGTTACATCGATGATGGGTGCTTTGTGTACTTCCACGACTGTCTCCTGTAAAATACGATCGAGCTACAAATCTGTCAGAGTCTTTCATGGATAAAGAGACTGAGATGTTTGTGGACAAAATGAAGTCTCCAAATGCAGTCGAACCAATGCTCCTTGGAAATTCAGCGACTATGCCAGCAGGCGGCCTGATTGTTCATTTTGTTCCATCGCAACAAGTGGATCTCCATCGCTACCACTCGATTATGACTACCTAAAGCCTTTCAGTGGGATTACGATCGCAGGACTCCCTCAGGCCATCTTTCACAATGAACAGAGAGGCACTGTTGGGGTTTTTCCAGGTACCAACCCTGGGCTTGAATTTTTCCAGACACAAGATATTTATGAAAACATAGAAGCGATGAATTGGAAAAAGAAAATCCCCGCTTTTATTGACTTGACTTATGGAACACTCACACACAGAGATAAGTTTGTGTTCTAGTCATCTCGTAAAGTGTGGCGTACATATTTCCCATCTTCATGTTGATTGATGGGCGAGCCAGTTGTGCCCTGGTTGTCCATGCGTGCCGACGATGAGCGTCTGAGGGACAGGCTCCGCAGAGGCCTGCTTTAGCTGTTACTGGCTGGTTATCACCAGCAGGTGTGTGTGCGTGTGTGTGAGTGAGAGAGAGAGAGAGAAAGAGAGAGAGAGAAAGATGGAGAGAGAATCAGAGAGGCTGGTTTGGTCCTAGATTTAAAGGAGGAAGCCAGTGTCAGGGCTGAGAGATGAATTTCTCCTGAGGGATCGGATAAATAAGGAAAAAATATCTTTGAAAAGGGAAACACAGCTGTTTCCAAAGGAGAAGTCAAAATAAAAGTGCCGTTACATTCCAGAGCCGCGAGGGAAAGGGCCGGTTGGTTCTGAAATGCCGTCTTTGCCTCTTCCTCCCCGCAAAACTATTCCTACACGCTCTCATAGTACATCCCCCCCCAATCTTCACCTCTGGGTTTCTTTCCCCTCCACCCGCTTTGTCTTAAAGACAGACGGACCGAAGTGTGATTCCCTCTGGAAAGTCTGCGTTGACCACAACGCATTTCGGCGGCTTAGAGGCTGAGCATATGATCCACTGATAAATCACGGCGTGCTGGCTCCGCACTCCCCACTCATCCGCCGCCCACCGCCCCCTCTCCCCCCGGGGTGACTTACATGTAAGGCCGGCTGCTTGTTTTACACGTGGGCTCGGCTCCAAAAACAGCGACGGTAACCAGATACCTGGATATCCAAAAAGCAGGTGGGCCTCAAGGAAATCCAGGAGAAAAATAATCAAAGTTTCTATTAATACTTCTGTCTGCAGTGTCTGAGATGAAAGTGTAGAAACCTGTGGAATTCGCCATACCGTAAGTTATTCCCAGAAAGCAAACAATGCACACCTGGACGGCCTTCTTAAACGAACGTATATATACGGCTGCGGCGAAATGGGGAGTCGTCGTGGGAGCGGTCCCTGAAACCGTCTCGCAAAGCATTCATATGCCTTGATCTTTTTGGCACCACGCTTTGACGCGTTTTATTGGGATTTTATGCAAGACGAACGCAAAGCATTGCAAATACGACCACCCCATTCACTCGGACAGCCCTAAATAAAATCCAGCAACCATTTGCCTTCAGAATTCACCTGAAGACGAGCAAAATGGCTCCAAAAATGCATATTGGAAAAACTGCCTAAAACACCGTCTCCACAGTGAAGGATGGCAGTGGTGTAATCATGCTGTGGGGTTGCTTTTGTTCAACAGGGAGAGGGAAGCTGAGCTGAGTTGATGGGGAAACTGACTGCAATAAAAACCTGCAGTAGAAACCGCAAGAAACCCGAAACCTGGACGTAGGTTTACCTTCCGCAACGACAAAAACCCTGAACATTCAACCAGAACCGCAATGAAAGTAGTTTGATCAAAGGATATTATTCATTTACTAGAATGGTCCCGACTTAAATCCAACAGAAGAACAAAGAAAGAGGCAGGGCTGGTAGAGACATTGTCCGAAACATCTGCAGCTCAAATTCAAGCAAAACCGGAGGCAACAAAGCTCTGAGTCGGGGTGCTAAAGGGATATCCATGGCATCCGCTCCCCACTTACGCAAAATACTTGGTATTGCTTTATCACATGAAACCCATAAAGTACACCAAGAAGTTTAAGCAACTTAATGGGGGGGAAAAAAAGTTCTAAAACTTGTGAAGCATTCTGCATGTTAATGTCAACTACCTACATGTGATCAGAAAAAAAGAGAAAAATAAATACTGCAAAAATGTTTCTTTTACAACAAGAGATGATGTGCAATTACTTTGTTATGCGTTTTGTTTTAGAGAAACATGTTTCTTGTTATTGTTTTGGGGATAACAATGAACTGATTTAGGCAACAATCGAAGTTGACACCAGAAACAGCAGGTGGAAGACGTGACATCTCACCAAGCTAACGCTGAGAGACTTGAATACTGAAATAAACAAATAAATAAATCTCAGTTCACAGCACCTTTCTGCGTTTCTGATGGACACAGACGTCACTGAGGTCAGATGGGGTGAAAGTGAGGAGTGGGACAGTTTCCTCAGACTAGGTCCACTATAGAACTTTTACACTAGAGCCACAGTCACAACAACTTGGGGTTAAGAGGCGTCTGGAATTGAACACAAATTTCCAATTGCAAGACAAAAACAACTGAAGAGCAGTTGTTCAAATAGCATCTCCAAGTTCTTTCAACCACACAAGGTCCTGTGTACTTACTGTTTAAGGAAACAGTTTTATTCATACACTGTTTAATGAGTAAACGTAAATGTAAATGTTTATCTGCAAGTTCAAAACACCTTTTCCAGACATGAACAAAAAAATTATTGTACATGTCGACGTTTCCATTAAAGGAGCTGAATATTTAACAGGGTGTCCTACATTTGTTTCATAAAACCATTCCTCATATTGGATTTGCACCGCTCAGCATGTTGGCCATAGCGCCGCACGAAACAGAAACGAGAGACTTCCTCCTGAAACGAGATACATATTTGACCTTTGAACGCCGCCTGATAAGGTCTCTAGGAGACGGACTGCTCGGAGGTGTGGAGCGCGTCCGTACGGTAGGAAGGACTGGGCAGAGTTTCCCCTGCACATCCTCAGCGATAAGATCCTTTTATCCAAACAGGCTCGTGGCACTGGGAGTGGACTCAGAGACATCAATGACTTGCCTCGGCTCAGAGTCGGACCCAAACGCACGTAATACGTAACACGAGATAGGAGTGAAACAAACCAACTGCAGTAATGAAGGGCTGGTTGCACTCATACAATGCATTCACGCCCCTTTGACTTTCACATGTTGTCATGCCATAACCACGACCTTTCATGTGTGACTTTATGTGCTAGGCTAACACAAAGGAGTGAACAACTGGAAAAGGAAAAAGGAAATTCAATGTGGTTTTTAGGACATCAGTATTCAGCACCAATGAGTGAGCAGTATTATGTAGATCCACCTTTTTACAGCTGCTAATGTTTTTGGGTGGGATGTCTTTACCAGCTCCCCATTTCCAAAAACTGATTTTTTTTTTTTCCTTCTTTACTAAAGCTCTGTCAGACTGGATGGGAAAACATCTTTAAACGTCAATTCTTGCCACACAGATTGGGTCTTGACTTTGACTGGGCCATTAAGATGCAAGGTTCTACTTTGGTCATAACCATTCCACTGAAGCTACAGCTGATATTTAGGGCTGCAGAAGATAAACCCACAGGATGATGCTGTTACCACAGTGTTTAATCATGTGGATGCTGCGTTCAGGCGCTCGCTGTGTGAAGTGTTAGTCGTTAGCCACAAAAAAGCTGGATGTGTGCACAAACACTAGTAATATTTGCTAGTATGTTATGAGAAAATGGTCTCAAAACAACAATACTATATTACTTCATGTAACAATTACTGGCCAATTTAGCATCCAGCAAAATTTATCATGATGAGGCCAAAAAAAAACAAAACTAAAATGTATTGAAGGTTGTAGTTGCAGTGTGACAAAATGCAAAAGTTTAAAGGCTGTGAATACTTTTACAAGGTATTTACAGATAGATTACTTGTCTTCATCCATTGTGCCCTTCTTTTTTTTGTCCTTCCTCCGTCCATCTGACTGTTTTCCTGTCAGAATCACTCAGGCTGCGGGTCAGCTTATGGATCATAAATTTGCCAGAGGCGGCATTGCAGTGAAGGGCGGCTACTTGCTCCAGAGGGTCAGGAGCATTTGCACTTGTATGGTGTTTTTTTTTTTTTTTTTGTTGGACTCCTCGCTTGTTGTTTCAGGCACGTCCTCTTCAAAAGAGGCGGCCAGCTTGGGAGCATCGTGCGAGGCCGAAGGGTTCGCCTGTCTCCAAGTCTGATGAAGACCCCTTGAGGGAAAAGCGTCGTCCAACAAACCTCTTCAACTTAATCGGCACAAACGTACACAACCACTACAAGCCGCGCTTGTATTTGTCTTCTGGTGAGGACTTGACTGAGTAAGTGGCCACATTCATTCCCCAACCCTTGATCCTCTCCATGTGGGAAAACTCCACCCTGACATGCTGTAAAATAACTCTTGTTTTTCTACTTTAGGTTTCCATCGCTACTGTGTGAGGAGGCACAGCTTATGTTCTTGGAATCTGTTTTTTTTTTTTTACGTACATAAAAAGATGCATTAAATAGATTTAGTGCTAAGAATTACAGGTTAGTACTGTTGAGCTGTCCTCAACAGTGCTTACATGTGATTTTTTTTCTGGTTACTATTAAGTGATGGGTTAAATTTGCTCATGCGACGCCATCCACTATTTCTAAAAGCATCTTCTGCTGCTGCAGTGTGCAAGCCCCGCTGTTTATCTTGATGCTAGAAACCTTTAAGAATTTGAAAACATGTCTAAGCATCAAGGAAAGCCCTCAGCATGCTTCCTTGTCTTGGGATCTGCACTTCTGGCAGTCTCGATTTAACACCAACAAATCAAACACGAAGAGAACCTCCTCCAGATCTCTTGGCGTGTGAAGACTGAGCGATTTTTTTTAACAGATAATTTGTAGGTTTTGCAGGAAATGATTGCAATAAACAATAATATTACCATTTTGAGACCATTTTCAGTTAATAAACCAACCCCAACCAACAAAAACCAAAAAAACAGTTTAAATATCCTAAATAAAAAACTAAAACAACAGTAACTAAAATGGATTATGAAGTCTTTATAACCAAAAGGGCGTTTTCAAAAAAATTGTGATTCAGCAACAGGCAAAAGTTTTGTCAAATGCATGCAGCGTTTCTCAAAATGGTGGCTTTTCAGTGATGTTGACAGGGAGCGCCTCTGATGATTGGTGTCGAAATGGAAATTATTGTGCTTGTTTTAATATATCATGCAGTTAAATGAATTAGTGCTCATTGTGACACTTACTGACAGCGTTTTGACGTAAAAAATACTTAAAGCTGTGATGAAGTTTCATCTTGCAGAAGGAAAATGACCCTAGACGCTCAGGTGATCATTCAGATCTAAATTTCATTGAGAATCTGTAGAAAATCTGAACACTGCTGTTCACATACACTCTTCACTGGATCTGATTAAACAATCAGAGAAAAAAAAAAAAAACGGGGAAAAAAAACCAGCAGTTCTGATTGCAACAGTCTATAAAGCATGAAATCTTATATAGGGATGTCACAACAAAAAACATTTACGCCATTCCTGTCGGCCACGAGACGCACAGGGTTGTTACGATAATGGATGGAGTTTGCAGGGCACACAAGGACGCACACTTGATGGAGATCAGCGGGTCGCCGGTTCACAACCTCTGTCCACTCTGAAATTCCACACGCATACCAGCGGGGCCGACTAGAAAACAACACCTAATGTATCACACAATCACAGCTGAGAGTCGTGTTAGAAGAGGGGCGAGAGGGGTACAAGCAGAGCAAAACGGGAACAGAATGAGACGAGAGAATCACAGCGAGTGCTTTGCTTACTTTGTCCCAGCTCAGCAACATAGTAACAAAATGCATGACATTTTTTAAACACAAAAAAAAAAAAAACCTCATCCCAATCTCCAAAAGTAAAATGCAACGTGGAGTCAAGACAGGAAGCAAATGCTCCGAACCAAGAGAAACACAGACGGAGAACAGGAAGTACGAAATGAAAGTGACAGGCCGGACTGACGCTCAGCTGAGCCACATGTGCCGGCCTGTCTGTGCCGGCCTGTCTTGTACGTCTCGGGGTTTTTGCGTCTGGATCACGAAAGACCCAAAACACGCCGGCATTGCAAACACTCCCACATACGTCACTCGGGGTGTCAACAGCAGTTTTCTTGTAGCAGAAACAGAGATTTTTTTGTTCTTTGTTTACACAAAACATGCAATGTCAACACGCCGAATGCCCCGTCTCAGCCGAACTCATGTTTGTTTGCTTAATATGTGAACGATGCACTTCGCATTATGTCGCGCCTGTTGCGTGTTTTAACAGATTTGGCCCAAAACGTCACACTTTAAATCTGTTAATCAATCGTTGAATCATTGTGAGAAAAAGAAGAGGTAAGCTGGAGAACATGAACACACAAAACAAAGAGCAACATCCTCCCCCCTCCCTCCCATCTCACCCCCCGTCTTTGGTTTCTTGCCTCGTTTTCTGTCTCCGAAATGCAAACATAAGAGATGCAAACAAAGACAACTCAAGTACAAACACCAATTCCTGCCTAATGATGTCTTCTGTGTGGGCTCCTTGAAGACGGTAAACACGACACAAAGACTGACAGTTTAAAACCCCTGTTAGGAGGAGATAGCCGGCCTGGAGTTGAGGCGCACACATTCTTTCTCACCGCTCCTGCCTGTTTGGAGGACCTTACTGAGCCTTGCACAACTTTGTCACAATTTTGTCAAGACGCAAACACAAACCCCAGTGTACTCTGTTTGGTTTTTATCTCATAGTAGCACATCATTTTGGATTGACAATAAATACAGGGTGAGGGGTTTTCTTTTTTCCAAAGAAAAATATTTAAACGTAGCCCTTATGGCAGAGTATTGGAGGGAAAACATCAATTACGAGAACAGAGTTATAATAATAACAGAATAAACCTACAATATTACAAGAATAAATTCACAATAATGTCAGAAAAAGGACCTAATAGCATAATTCTGAAGTTGTATGATAAAAAAAATCACAATGTTATGAGAATAAAATGGTAAAATATGAGGAAAAATGATGCAATCATGAGAACAAACTCATTATCATGCAAATAAAGTCAAAATCCAAGTAAAAGTGAATAATGTTTTAAAAAAAACATCATATTGAGAATAGAGCTGTAACAATATGACAATAAAGTCATAACATGAGAAAAAAAGTCAATTAAAAGAATAAATGTCTGAGTGTAAATGCAAGCCGCACTCTTCAGATTTTAACCAACGCATGTTGCTCCATCCATTTCAGTGACGTGCTGATCTATATGATAAAGTCCTGCTGAAATGCATTCATGTTTGCGAGAACCAAAGAATGTGAAAAAGCTCGAGGCGTGTGAGCAACATTCAGATGCACTGAAAGAGAAATGCAGAAAAACCAAACTACTGACGCAGCAAGTGAAGCTGAAAGCCTGAAGTTGAAACAAAAAAAAAAGCAAATTCCTGTGTGCCTGCAGTCATAGGTGATAAATGAGAGCAGCAGCTCCTAATCAGATACCCCTGCAGGGTTATCAGGCTGGTGTAGAGGAGTGTTGCCAGCAGGGAGTGCGCTGCATTTCGCCTCCTTATCTGGCCGCACTCCTCCATCCTGTACGCCACCATCACCCCGGACTGGGACTGTGCCCGGCGAAGGCGTGGGAACTGATGGGTGGAGTAGAGTCGGCGGAGGGAGAAGAGCGTCGCGAGTCATGTAATCTCTGTACTTAGCCCCAATCTCAGCTGCCATCTTGTCAAGTCGGAGATTTATGGCGTGAGAGGGAGCGATACGATCGGGATGCGAGGGAACGGGGGGTGGGGCGGAGGAGGGACGTGCGCACCCAGCAGGGTGGGGAGCGGGGGCATGACAGAAATTACTGACTTTAAAGTCAGATAGAATCTTATTTAGGATTTCTACAGCTTGGAGATCCTGTAATCAAAACGCAACAGAAAGTGGCCGGACGACAGAGCCCTTCTGTTACACTGCATCCTTTCAGAGAAACACGCAGGCCGACTGGAAAAGACATAATCTGGTTAACCAGAGAAGTTTCCTACATCAGTCCTGTTTGTTGCTGGAGGCAGCTTGTATGTTTTCGCCAGCGAGTCTGACAACCGGTACAATCCAAACATGAGGTACGGGGGGGGGGAAGAGCTCCGAAACCCTGAAACTCAATAAGCCGAATTATTTGTATATCTTGGGCCATTCTTCAATGTCTCAGCAAGTTGAAGTGAATTTGAAGCTGCGGTGAAATATTTTACGTCGTAAACTGTTAAAAACAAACAGAGGCCCGCAGTTTGTTCATTTGACTTTTTCTTGCGGAGGAGCTTCAAGTGCCAAGTTTACGTGTCCGTAAAGATCCTTCACTCTGCTGTAAAATATCCTGAATTCCTTCTGCTTCGAGCATTCTCGCTGAAATGATGGGTGGTCCTCTGCTCTGCTCTCTGAGGCCTTGCAGGAAGTGTTTCAAAACGATTTGGAGAAAAGTTTCCAAAGCTACATTCGGTTTCAAACAATCGACTCTTTGGTCAAAGCCAGCTAATTATTTGATCATGCTGGGGCTTTGGGACAAGTTTCGCTGCAAAAGGAAGTGGCTTACCTGGGCTTAGGCGCTGAGAAATGCAGCCAGGCATCACAAGACAAGCAGAAAGCAGCCATCTAATAAGGGCACTTCATTTCTGAATAAGCTGCGAGCGCTGCTGGGACGTGGCTAATCTCTCTTAAGCTTTTTTGAGTTGTTTGCCTTTAAAGTTTGGGAGGTGGGGTGGGAAGAAAGCGGTTGTTGACTTAGGCCAGAGGACTAGTGACAGCTCAGCTATAGCCACGCAATGAGGTGTGCAGAGACTGAAATGAGACAGAGAAAAGAGAAAATGGAGCTGGAAGCGATGACAGACGAGAGCACAAAAGCACAAAATCGTTTCTGACGTTTTGCTGCAGACGAAAGCCATGAAAAGTCCCTTCCTGGACAACGAGAAAACACAAAGTCAGACAGCAAGCAGGGGGCCGAGTGGAGGAACTTCAAACCACTTGAACAGAGAGTCAAAAAAACCATCTTGATACAGAGTTTTGCTTGCAATATTCTTTGCTTCTTTTCAAACTTGGAATGGAAAGTTGCAAGAAAAGTCCCAACAGGTCCAGTTATGGGAAATCCAATTCAGACCAAGTTGCAAACAAAAGTCGCATGAGTTTAAAGGACATTTCGATAAAAGGCAGTGCAAAAAGGAAAACATAACGTGGTGTATACTTTACTCTGATACCTCTACAAATAGAAAATCAAGTGGATCTTTCAAAGTCCCCTAACTAGTCAATTGAGTTGAACTCAGTACAAAGCCAGTTGTTCTGTGAGCTTTGTTAGAGAACGTTAAAAAAACAAAAAAAACAAAGAGCATCATGAAGACGAAGGAAGTGCTGCAGTGAAGTTGAGGAGAAGTTTAAAAAAGGGGTCGGGTTAAAACACAGAGGAGCGAACACAAGATATTTACGAAAAGAATAGAAAGCCTTGCATCCTTCACTTACTTTGTGTTGGTCCCTTGCAAACAAGCAGCGACTTTACGGTGGACGGTGGACTTCCTCCTACCGCCTATAAGAGGAAGTCCAGACACCCAACAGAGGAAGCTCAGTCTAGCAGACTGCATCTTGACACAGACAACACAGGAACAACACGTATAGTTTCTTCTGTGACCTACTGAACCAGCAATTTCTCAGAATCTTTGACTTGAAGAAATGACAAAGCAACAGCTAAACCACAAACTTCACTCCTCAAAGCAACCTTTAACACTCTCTGTACCAACCATCATAAGACTGTCCCTTTGAAAAGCCGTTAGGCTTCATCCCCATTCATCGAGAGCAGTCACCTTTAACCAACACACATCATCTTGTACATTTACTGTTTGTCGACAATTTTATGTTAGATTATTATGAAGCTACATAGACCAGTGGCCTCATAAAGCATAAAATTGATGTTGACAGATTTTTTTTTTTCCCCAGCAAAAAGTGAGAAACTTTCCCTCTTCCTAAAGCAAGTCATGTGTTGTCACGCTGTGCCAACAGAATCAAAAATCCACAACAAACAAGTAAAAGCAATTTCAAACAATAGTTAGGAGTGACCAGTCTCTTTTTTTTTTTTTCCCCCGCTCCCTCAAGGACGCCGGTGTGTGTTCGGACGTGTTTAGAGCTGCATGACTCATGCAGTCCAGTGTCACTCAGACCTCAGTGGAAAGCAGGACGTCCACAAGGCAAACAGTGATGCACGTGCTATTCAAGGAATGAGGATGAAAACGGAGCTGGAAAATGTGTTTCTACTGCCCCTATTCTAAGCTTTCCATAACTTATTCAGCTTTCCCCCCCTCTCCTCCTCTTCTTCCTTGTTTTCTTCGTGGGCGATTCTTAAAAAGTGATGACGACAAAGGCAAGCGGATGACTGAACAGCAGGTCCACATGAATCCCCCCCAAAAGGCATATGGTGTGCAGAAAGCGCATTTAAGACGGCATGTAAAGCAGGGGCCCGAAAATCTATCGGTGCCCCCAAGAGAATATCTTCAGAAACTGAGCCGTCAGTCTTTGTTACAACCTCTCTTGACGGTGATGCACATCAGATCAAGCTAAAACTAAATCATAGTCAGCGCTTCGTTTGACGTAGGTCACCTAAAAGTCAACATAACGCTGACAGGGAACTGGAGGGTTTAGAGGGATTGTTAGGTTCTACTGGTGAGATTCTGTTAAAGAGCTAATCTTATTCCTATTACCCAAAATGCTTTGCATTATTTATGTGTGCAACTTTCAGATCTGCATTCTTATGCTTAAGCAAACTGTCTATGAAAGAAAATCTGGATAAAATATGGATAAAGTAATTCATTTATGGAGTTCTTGGATTTCTCATCTTTTGGGAACCACAGGAAACTGAACCCCGGGTTGCAGAAATAATCTCATTTCACTTTGGGCGCACGTTCAATACGCTTGCTGGAGTCGAAAGCTAAATTTTGCCCAACTAAATGAGCAAGTGACGAGCAGTCGCGCTCAGACGTGTCCATTAAACAGAGAAAAGGAAATTTGTGTTGATCACAAACCAGTTAGTTCAAAATGCGGCGCGCCACATACAATTAGCAGTCAAAATAAACAGCTTTACTGTAGCTACTGCTGTCTTTCCAGAAGTTGTGGCCACAAATAATCTTACAGGAAAAATGAGCAGTTCGTATGTTACCTGCAGCAGACTAATCTCTTTGCATCCATGTTTAATGTAAACCAATATTGGTTGGTCGTGAGAGATCAGGACCAAAGAAGATTTCTGCCATCTGAAATGGCAGATGTTACAGCAGTTTCAGTAATCAATGTTTTATGAAAACAAACCATTTTTACATTTGCTCTCTTGTTTTATTCCAAAGCAGCTAATGATTTTCGACAGGAAACAGATCAGAGGTGGTGCACCACCAATGATCTTCCCCAGTGAAACATACTGAGAACTAGCAGAACAATAAGGTGGTGCAAAAATCCACAAATTTCACATTTTCTACAACTATAATATTTTTGATTTTCAAAATACTTCTCTCAGTTTTTAGGCAATTGGTGCCACCCTGCCTCAAACTTCTGTTTCCTGGATAAATAGCCATTTATTTTAAACATAATGACAGCTTAAAGATTCAGAAAATAGCATTTGCTTAAATGCTGTTTTACTTAAGTCCCTTTTGACGACCAAGTCTTTTCACGATTGGCAGACCTCCACTGTGTCCTTGGTCCGTCTGGACGACCCACTAATCAGAATTTGTATTAAATGAAGACACCAAGAAACTTATCTAGCGAAGGTAAGACATTAACTCCCTAAAAATCAATGCAAGCACACCAACTCCCATGTTTTATGCTTGGCCCAGACTGATTAGCTTGTTCCAGTGTCCTTCTCTGAACAGCGTTTGCCAGATAAGCAGCTCCTCTTGCGTGTCTCTTAATCTCGCTCCACATTATTCAAACCAGCTCAGACAGATTGTTTGGCCCCTTCACTTTTCTTCCTTTCATTTATCTTAATTCTAATTTGTAGTTTCATTCTGGCCACACATGATATCCAGATTTTTGGACAATAACAGGGACCACCCAGAAGTGTTTCGGGCCGCCTCCTTCAACAGCTTTCTCTCCGCGTCGCCCCACAGTAATGGCTCCGTTCGACCAAAAAGACACATTAAAATCTAATCGGGATGGCAATGACACACAGTAGTCGTGCGCAGCTTTATTTGCAAAGCAGATGGAAGGCCTTGGCCTGTCCGACATTAATTACAATCACATTCGGAGAGGAAGCCGTCCCTCCTCCAGGGCGGTCAGGACTTTGTGTACGGCTGGAGGAGATGGCAACCTAATCCCCCAGGTCACCGCAGAAATCTGAGGGAATTGTCAAAAGATGCACAGGACGTGATTAATCAAAGCAGGGGAGCCAGATGTGCAGCGGCACAGGAGTATAAACCAAAACCTGCACAGCAGAGGAAGAACAAAACCACAGACACACAAACACCACACTGCCACCATCACGCCAGACTCCCACCCCGCAACCCACTCAGCGCCCCCCGTCCCCCCCCACCAGAAGCCCACAGAGGGGGTTCGATATCTGAGACCAAAAACGACGGCTTCCATCTTTGTGGATATCTGGTTTTCATCACTACGTATTGCAACACCAACACCCAGAGGACCAATAAGTGGAGAAGTATTTTGGATGTCGGCCACTTCAGCCTAATTCTTCACATCACAGGAAGAATAGAGAGGCTATTTATGGTTTATACAGGTGAGGAGGAAAACATTTTTAGAACATCTGGTCCCATGAGGAGGCAGGAGGGGGAAAAAAAAGGAAAAAAAAAAAACACAAAAAAAACTCCAAAACATAATTCTGGAGTGGTGAGACGTTCCCGCTGCTCTGATGGCCAAACCATGACAATACCTTCTGTTCCCAACAAGAATGCTAATCAATCTGGTTTCAGGCCTCCTCTTCCACTGGCCTGTGACTCTGGCAGGACCTCTGTTTATCTTCCAGAGCTCTGTTTAGAGTCTCCCAGTAAACACTGGAGCTGCTAATGGAAGGAAGGGCTTTGAGCTTTCATGTTCCAAACTCGTTATGATTAAAGTGTCCCTGTTTATCATGCTGGGGGCTAATTAAAGACCAATCCGCTCGGAGGGGAAACACAAACAATGCGACGCAATTTACGCACAGAAAACCCGCAGCTTTTTAGCACTGGAGGTCAAGATCAGGAATAAGCCTTTATATACAAATACCAGTGGTGGCGGTTGATGGTTTTGCCGAGGATCCTGGGTTTATTCTCCCGCTTTAAAACATACATCACGGAGCAGATTGCACAGCGAGACTGACCACAGAATTTCAGTCCCATAAGTGAACGGAGGAGGGCAAATTTATCCGGAGCGAGGACGCAGCAATAAATTACCCAGAAACAATACGAAGCTCATTTGTCCCACCGCATAGGAAATGAGTGAGTTACTTGCTCCCTTTGTGGTGTGTGCACAGTGGGAGCGTTCATCACAAACTACGACGCTCTGGAGTAAACTCAGGTAAAGTGAGACATCAGGGCTGAAAAAGCAGATGCAGAGAAGACCCTTGGCTTGGTTAAAGTGAGTCAACACAATGGTTTGCTGAGTGACATAATAACCAAAAATCAAATAATTTTTGGTCACTTGTGATCATCAAATCACGTGATATAACTGAGGAGACGTCACATCACGTTGATCCCCAATTTGCTTAGCACTGACAGGAATCCTTTTTTCTTTTCCAAAATAAGCTCAATTGTTGAAGCAAATTGGAAATCGATTTTCATGCATATAAATAGAAATATATTTCTGCTACACCACATAAAACACTGAATATACTAATTACTTTTAGAGTCAGTGACAGTCTGGGGAGTCATGTCATCTTTGTCCACGAACTTCATGCTTCCCTCGTCTTCATGTAGGTGCTGATCCAACTTTGTTGTAGGACTTAACGCCTGACCACGCAGCCAAATGTGTCATTACTGAGTTTAAGGACTACGGCATCTCAAACTGACATAAACCCAACAGAAAATCTACAGTTGAAGATCACTTACGGAGCAATCTGGGCTTACCTAACACATCAGCAGACTCACAGGCTCATCACATCCAGGCCATGTTGCAATTATACAGCAATTCATGCGATACGAGTCCAAATATTGAGTATGCAGTGAAATATAAGAACATAGTTTTCCTTATGCTCAGATTTCTATACAAAATCTCCTTTAAAAAAAAAACTGATCTATTTGTGTTGTCTGATCAATTCAAATCAGATTTTTCCAGTCCTGGAACCAATAATTGACCAGATTAATAGAAAGAAGCGCTTGAAGTATATTGCTATATGTGTAATTAATCCATATGAGCTCTGCAACTTGAGCAGAGTCTCCAAAGTAAGTGAAGACACGCGACTTGTAGATGCATGGAGTTGCAGCCTCTGCTTGTAAACGCCCTTTGCCTGATGTTTCTATTCTTTACACAGATCTCAATGTAGCAGAGCGTTAAAACATCTTGAACATGGACAGTCACAAAGAGGAAGAAAGTGCAAGAGGCACCGAAACATCATGGAAAATTAGTTGAGAAGAGAACAAGTGGGGAGAGGGGAGGGAGCCAGGCAGCTGGGGAAAATATTTATAAAGAAGGATATGAGAATACAATCACACCACAGACTGGATGAGAATCAACAATAACAGTTTTACAGCTTTCTAAATGGACCGCAGCAATAAAACATCCCAAATGATCAAACATGTCCCTTGAAATTGTGTCGTAAATTGTGACGCCGCAGCCTGAACGTTCAGACGCAAAGTGAGCCCAAACCTGAAGCGACAAAACGTATGCGACACGCGCCACGAGTTTTTACACTAGGCGCAATTATCAACAACGCTCCCATCATAACCGAATCCATCCAGTACGTGCGTAATGGCGCGTGGGCTGCGCGTCGTGATGGAGAGCCAAACCCGGGAGCAGGTCCACAGGTGGACGAGGAAACAGAAGTGCCTCTTAAAGTAACAGGTGGCCACCTCTGGATTAGTGTCCTAGTATTTCACTCTTAAACTACAATTTATGCCTCTCCCGTTTTCTCTTCGATTCCCGAACAACAACAAAAAGGCGCATCCAAGCACAAACAAGATATTTTTCACCGCACTCACCTAAGTTAACGAAGCTCATCACCATATCCGCGTCGTTCAGGAAGGCCGTTTCTTGATACGTTGCCAGAGGAGGGCTCTGGGTGGCCGGAACGGACTGCTGTCTCTCCAGCGCGCCTTCCACTTGGCTTTTCTCCTCGCTCGATAAAGTTTTGTACAAGTCCAGCATGAAAAGCGGAGCGGAGTTGTACTTTCCGTGGGACAGATGCGGCCGCGGTCTGTGCGGCAGCCCCAGGACGGACAGGATCTCCTTCTGCATCTCCCGCTTTTCGTGCGTCCGCAGCCTCCGGTGGACGAAGCCCGGCTGCCCGTCGCCGATGCCCTCCAGTGAGTAGTGACTCCCCGCCGCCGCGTACGTGCAGTAGTAAGCGCTCCACCACACTCCGACCAAGGCAAGCAGGCGGCTGGTCATGGTGTTGTCCCCCGCTGTGCTCTCCAGAGTCCCCCGGTTGAGCCTGGCTTGGAGTTTCGGTTGCCTCTCTGAGAAACGCAAATCTCGCGCGTAATGGTAGCCAAAGTCCACCCGAGAACGGCGCTATCAGTCGAAACGATTGATCAAAAGCACAGCAGAAGTCCCGCATCAAGCCATTTGAAATGCTCAATAAAGAAAAACGCGCATAATGGCACCGCTCCCGCTTTCATTTCTGCTCCCCGCAGCGCGCTTTGCTGCTCCAGGATGAAGTGCACCATGTGAGAGTTTATTCTGAGCGCTCCGCTACTCTTCGGCCAGTGGACACGCTTCCACAGACAGAACTGCGCCTCTGGTTGAAGCCATTCTACCGAAGCGGACACATTCACTCCCGGAGTTGATGACAAAAAAAAAAAAAAAGGAAAAGAAAGGAAAAGAAAAAAGGGTCACGGCGGCGCTGCAACTCCTACAGGTTGAGTGTCAGAGTGTGGAAAGAATCAGCAGGTTGCAGTCCATAATATCTCTGTGCGTGTGAATTCCTGCCGAGTGTGTGTGAGTGTGTGTGTGTGTGAGTGTGTGTGTGTGTGTGTGTGTGTCAGAAACCGCCCACTCCGTGTGCCCTCAGAGGTGGAGCTCTTCAAACGAAGTTTAACATCATATTTCCAGATTTTGTTCATCGCTCTGATCAAATAACTCCAATTGGTGACGCATGATCCTCGTAATGAGAGATATTTTCACCTTGCGCGTACACATTACGCTGTTTGTTTGTTTGGGTTTTATTTAAAGCAATTTGAAGCAATTCAGATGTAGAACTTCAGAAAGTGTCGCTGGGTTTTGGTTTAAAACGAGCGCGTCCTTCACGCGTTAGGATTCTGGGGTTGTTCTTGTGTTTGCTTGCAGATGCACGACTTCAGCCACTGAGCCGAGATGTCCAGTGGAGGCACGACCCCTGACGATGGACTTGGAAACAGCAAGCGGATCGCGCGCATCGCCTTCGCTCTGAACGGCCCCCTCAGTTTAGTTCAGTTCAGATCATGAGTGTAAATTCACGAATTCAGTAGGCAAACAGGTGCAGTTTCTTTCCTGTGATATGGAGCTATGCAATGGAAATTAGCCAGACCTGAGATGGACAGAAATGAGTCACTTACATTCACAAAATGTAGTAAAATTCAGATGGTTATTTAGTGATGATCTGTCAACTGCTAGTCTAGAGCATATTCAGAGAGATCAACATATTAGAAAAAGAATGAAGAAGATTTGCATGTTTTGTTCACTAGACTGTGAAATTATTTGTCAGGCTCGTCTTAAAGGAGGACGTCACATATTCTCAGGGCACTTGAGAGCCATTTTACAGCATAAACAAGTAACTATGTTTAAGTTATGAAAATGCTACACACACATATGTCAAGAACAACTTTAAAGAAATATCTTTATATCAAAGCTGAAATGGGCTTCTAAGAATTTTCTATCCTTTTGGACACTCCACCTTTAGCACTTCATCATAAAAATGATTCTTTGTTGATGCTATCCATCGATGCCAATTATGGAGCAGTGTAGTTTGCACGGTAAGTTCAGATAAGTGACCGTCCACCAGCTGTTTGCCATTTGCTGCTGCTAGTCTGAAGGAGCTCAGTGCGGGACAGAGGTGGTCGGTGACGTGGAAGCTGCAAACCGTAACTCCATGGAGGAGTTTTGGGTAAATGGGCAGCGCTTTGTGGGAGCAGGCAACCCCTGAATGGTTGCTATGGGAGATTGAAGGACCTCTAGAAACATGCATGATTGTGTCAAAGCAACACCGTGTTTTTGATGAGGGAATGACATTACAGCATAATATTTTCACTGATATTTTCTTTATAATTCCAGATTATTTAGGGTTTTCTCATGATTTATTTGAACAGCTCATGTTCTATGACTGAGCCAGTCACTCCATGGCTGTGGTGGCATCATGATGACTGTTTCGGGGCTGGACGGAATAATGAACGAGGAACGTCTTCTGGCTTTTCAGCCCAAAGAAAAATCTACAGCAAGCCACAAAAAAAATTTTTTTTTTTTTAAATTAGGTCCTGGTTTGACAAATCATGGATTACAGTAATGCACTGCTCAGCAACATGTTGATAAATGGGCCCTTAGAGCTGGCTGGACTGAACGTTTTACTGACTCAGCCATTGTTAGAGCACCTGAATGTGGTGGGAAACAGAAACTATTTATGTTGAGTAGATAAAGCAAATCTCCCAAGACATCTGCTCCTAGGGAGCGCTCAATGAATCACTTAGTCAACATTTTTGATTTGAATTCAAAGTAGAGAAAAGTCAAGTAAATGAGAGGGTAAAAAGAACTCCTTGAAACCGTAGTTTCCCCTTCCTGTCTTTCTCTCCTGTCACTCCCTGCCCCCCCCCCCCCTGCCCTGTTTTGTCTCCATGGTGCCTTCAGCCTGTGATGGTCCTGATGATAAGGCTCAAAGGTGTCCATATGTCCCGGTGTCTCTGCTACTGCTGCTCCGAGAGCCTATCTTATCTGCATGTGAAGAGTGAGAAGCAGCATCAAAGCCACACATTCCACCACCACCAGGCAGACACAAATACCCTCTGCTGGGCGGCTTTCAGGTTACAAACAACGAATCTCATATTGCCATGAGCTGTAAAAAAAAACAACAAAACATTAAATATAAAAAAAAGTCTGAAAAGTTTGTATGAAACAAATGGTTTGAATAATAAAACCAGAACAGAAAGTTCCAGCTGCCAAAAAAATCTGCTGTCACTAAAGTAATTTATTTGTCTATTTTTAACTCCTCTTAGAGGCCATTTTTCCATTTGTTTGAAAGAAAACACAGTTCTGATTCATAGCATGGATTTTGTGTTGAAGCTGCACAAAAATCAATCCTTTCAGTGGAAATTATTTTAGGTTTTCTTTTTCTCTCTCCCTCTTTTTTTTTTTTTTTTTTTTTTAGAAGAAGCCTTTTTGGCTGCAGGACTGTACAGGAAAACAAAGCGGTGATTATTTTCTGGATAAAACGATGGAAGGAAATGGGTCATTTCTACCGCCTCGCACCGTGTGAGTCAGCGCGAGGTAACAAAAAGCAACAGATCCACGTTAAAAGCTTCGCGCGCCATTAATCTTTGTCGTGTCATATTAAACAAACATTACCGAGATCATAAAAACAAAACAAACAGGGAGAAAAAAAAAAAGAAAAACGGTTCGCAGCTGATCCTGGACCCCACTGCTCTCAAACGCTGTCACGGCGATCCAGATAAACGAGCAGCCCAGACTGACAGGAACTTAAACAGCACTTCAGTTCAGCTATATTTATTTGACGCTGATCAGTTGGGCATGTTTGTAAGTGTGTGTTTATGGCCCGAGGTGGAGCAGGTGATGTGTGTGTGTGTGTATATGTGTGTGTTGGGTTGAACTGGAAGCAGAGGGAGGAGGAAACATTAAACAGGAGTTCTGTGTCCTGTCATCACAGCGTCTAGACAGGACACCTCCTAAACCTAATGAATTTTTTTTTTGTGCGCGCACACATGTGTGTGCGTGTGTGTGTGTGTGTGTGTGTGTGTGTGGATCACCCACACAACCGTGCATCCACAAAGACATTCACTGCTATACACTTTGGGGTTTAGGCCTTCTTGTGTAACCTTTCTTTATTCAAAAACAAAAAGAGTTCAAGCTTTCAAACAGCCGTAAGCTTCATACGTACGACATATTTGCACACATTTCTCTCTGAAGCTAAAGCCTTCGCTTCGGAGCCACAGGAATTTTTACACCTGGCACAGATCTGACAAGAGGACCGTGGATTTATTCACACAAGCTTGCACAGATATGCAAGCAGACGGTTATCAAGTGGTTTTCACATCAGTTCAAGGAATCGGTGACAAGATGGTGCAGGTCTGATGCTTTTGAAGCCACTGAAATCCTTTGTGTTGGGTTTGTTTTGTGCTAATCTGCTAAAGCTCTGTTTGCTAAGCACACAAATATTTCTGAGAAATGATTTGCTACGTTTTAAATAGATGGGGGGGGGGGGGAGCTCAAATACAGGGCAATTTTTTAATTATTTTAATGCAGAAAATAATGTAACTAATAGAGATTTCATTTCCCATACGAAGCATACCGCACTTATACAAAACTTTATCATTGTGTTTTAATTCTTGATGTTTGTATGTTGTAAAGCAGTAATTCAACTGATTGCAACACAAGTTTGTGGCAACAATAGACTAAGATCACCTGAAGTCACAGTTCATAAATCCTCCTACATGTGAAATGCTAGGGGAATTTCCCTCCTCTTCCAACGCCTGAAGAAAACTGGATAGCCCCAGGAATCGCTTCGGCCTGGATGACTTGAACTCCGTGATCAAATTCATACTGCATGGCCTGGGCAGAGCAAGGGGGAAAAAAAATTAAACCAATAAAAATTACTCAGAACAGGGGTTACCACCTTTAAGCTGGAGAAACATCCGGGAGAAAACTACTTCTACCAACTCATCTACATAAACTACCAATACATTAAAACAAAGTCATCATGGCGTCTTTAATGCGTACAAAATTGCAATCGAAAAGGATGAATTATTTTTGCAGAATTTTATATTTCAGGTACCACACACTCAAATTGTGACTCTCACTGCCTCGATCCCGACACCTGATGGATTTTTTTCATTATACGTCGTCCCAAACAATTAGGAGAGCCAGTCAGGCTAAACATTCTGTTCTTGGCCGTAGTGCCTCCACATTACAAACAATACAAAATACCATAACAACTACAAAATTCTGTGTGTTTCATCGGGATTTTGTGCAACATTTTATGTAATGCATGGTTTTCAAACTTCATTGCAAATAATGTGTGTAATCGAGCCCCTTTGCTCTCAGACCCTTTGGTGAATTTCTGATGCTAAGACGCCATCAGGTGTTAAAACCTTTGAACAACTTTCTTCTGTGCATTTCTTTGTCCGGTGAACGTAGAGGACCAGAAGTCATTGAAGCAGAATTGGGTGTAAACTGAGAAACCGGTCCGTCACGTAAACACTAGTGCCACTGTGAACTGTGAGAAATGAAGAATACCTGTGTGAAGGACTGGGCGTCGTAGCAGCTGTACACGGCTGAGGAGCGGTCCGTCCGCAGACACTGCTGAGGGAAGGAGCTGATCTGCTCTGCGAGCTGCACGGCTGTCTGCAACGCTGTGATTGCAACGCAAAGCGAGTCAGTCTACCAGTGGCAGTTCTTGCATGAGTGACCGTCCGATCGATCAAAAGGCAGGAAAATGATTTAAATTCTGGAGAAGGACAAAGTTCAAAGCATTCCTGCACAGAGCATGTAGAATTATCTACGATTTAAGCAAGTGGGTAGCCTCAAATCCCATTTGAGTGGACAAACAAAAAAGCAATCGTCAACTTGCTAAAGGTGCAACTGTCAGAGGTTTGATTTTTTTTTTTTAACATTACATTTGTCCAAACATCCTTTTCTGATGCCGCCCTGAGAAACTACCCATTTCAAAAACTACCACGGCAGCTTAGACACACAAACACAACGTATGTGTGCACGGAATAGCAAATGTGGCTGCATGTGAAGGAAAATGCATGCAGAGCGCTCATGAAGAGTTACAAAGGAAAAGACTCCTCATAATGCGGCTGAGGTTTCCTAGCTTTACGTCACTACACCTCCTGACCCACATCAAAGCCCTGGACCTAATCCAGATTCCTCCTATGGAAAACACTAACCCTGCTGATGGCACACTTTGATGCTGCCTTTGTATGTTTAGAAGCTGCTACTTCTTCCTTTCCCTCTGATGTTAAATGTGTGCTAAGTGATTATCCTTCACAGGGCCAATTAGGCTGCGGATAAACTGTGGGCAGAAGAACTTCCTGAAAGAATTTAGCTAATCATCCTGCAACATCCAAGCGCGTAGATGAGGGAGTGAGAGACTGAGTTGTAACGAGCTCACAGAACCATAAACTGCATTGGATCTTTCAGGCACTAATGCAACACATCAGTCCTCGGACTCCAGCTCATTCCCTAATAGATCTTTAAGAATATTTTTCAATTTGCTCAAATAAATGCCCAGTTTTCAGCAAGAAACTTCTTCAAAATGTTTCCTATTCAAGTTTTGAATGAAAAAAAAAAAAAAATACATGCAACTATGGCGATACGTTCAAACTGCTTTAAGTACCTTGTCCGTCAGGAACAACTCGATTGGCCAGTCCGTAGGTCAGAGCCTCTTGAGCGCCAATCGGCCGCCCGGTCACAATCAGGTCAAGCGCTCTTGATAAACCGATGAGGCGAGGAAGCCGCACTGTCCCTCCGTCAATCAGGGGAACTCCTAGAAAAACATTAAGGTTTAAGCAAACAAAAAATAAATGAAGGGAAGAGTTCCCAAAATACCTTGAACTCCCATTTGTACCATTCGAGATCTACAGTTGAGCCAAGAATTATTCAGAAATGGTTTTAATTACATTTTAAAGTTACAGACATGCTCCATGTGAGTGGAAATAAAAATAAGATTTCAGAGTAACCCAGCAAGAGTCGCAGCTTTAATCCGACAGGGAATCTGTGGAGGGAGCTAAACATTAGGAAGACAGCGAGGAGATCTCCTATATTCAAAGACACGTTGTGAAAACACCAGAGGAAACATGTAAAAGGTCCTCAGGAATCATAAGACGGGCCCATTCGTTGCCATGGCAATAAAGACTTTTCAACTGATCATTAAGAAGGATGTAATTTAATGATATGCCTTTTTTAATAAAAATGCGTGAAAGTACATATTCCTGTAAAAATACATTCTGAATATACTCAAAATCGAAACAAAAACATAAGGTGAGCTATTCCCTACAAGGTGAGCCGCTGTGCGAGTGTAACAAGGGCATCTAATACTCCTGGCAGGGCAGAAACACAGGTTGCTTCTATCTGGGGGAACAACGCTCCGAAATGGCTTCGCTCCTATGCTTTCTTTACATCTGGTCATATGAGCTCAAACTCCTCACTGGTATTCTCACAGGAAACGATTTTAATTATATATTATTTCCCTGTCCCACAGAGACTCGGGGCTCGGAGGAAAGAGCGAGTGCACTGCGAGGAACAGTCAGCTTCTGGCATTTATCCTAATTTCTAAGGAGCACCAGCTGGAACTGGCACACTTTCTCCCGATCGGTTCCACACCACAATCCCAACTCCCTAATTCCTCCGAGTCACTGATTCCATCTGACCACCCCTTATTGGGAGCACATGTGTCGAACATGTTGTTGTAACCCCACATCATCATGCTTCCTTTCAGATTGCATATTCCTTTTAATTCCTCTCTATATGCGAAACGGTAACAAGTGGTCAGATTGTACTTGTGCTTTTCTTTGTTTGTTGCCATACATGTGGCAAGCTGACAATAGATTGTGATCAGGCTCAGGCTGCACAGGGTTTCTACGCTGTTGGTAATGTGAGGCTTCATCCAGTTTTACAGCTGATTGTAATCAGAGAAGTGTTTTACACAGACTTTGAAGATAAACACCTAGAGCAGGTGGAACATAGCACTAATATTACCTCAATTCTTTTGTTTTTAGTTAAATATACAAATTACACAGATCCCTGGTAATAAAAATTTAAAAAAAAGAAAGAAAGAAAGAAAAAGGCATGTGTAATGCATTTGGATTTGGTCCAGGACACTTCTGTTACCTCCTTACTGAGCTCCTCTCTTCTTCTTGTTATTAATGAATCTATGGCAATCCAGTCGCCTCACATCATAAATCATCTAAATCTTGTCAGATTTCCATTTCATTGTCCAACAATACAAAATTTTACAGTTCTCAAACATTGGAGTTTTTGATACTTGCACTGCAGACATATTAAGTCTCTCCAGTCATTTCACCCTTGTTGATGAATTTCTGTGCTTTCAATCAGGCAAGATTCTTGGTCTCTTTTTATCAAAACTTAGCAGGCTGTTAATCAGCTCCTTGCTAAAACCAGGTTGAAATCTGTTTCATTGTTAGAGCTTCCTAAATTTGTTATGTCATAGATTCTACAAGTGTTAATAATGTTAGATTGTCTGTACCTGAAGCAGTGTTAGAGCAGGGCCCCGTGTACAGAGGTTATAGTCTTTGACGTGGTCGTCTTGAGTTCAATTCCTGATCTTGCAAACCTTGCTGCACGTCTTCCCCACCTTTCTTTTGCCAATTTTGTATCTAGAAACTGTCAAAGGCCTCTTGTGCCATTTTTTTTTTTTTTTTAAATGCAGCATTGCACATATGTCAACATCCTGCAAATACCTCAGATTTGTCCATATCCATGATGGCTGTCTACCATACTATCACCTTCCAAAGGAAGTAGATTAAGATCTGGTGACTTTGGAGGTTTTTAGGCAACAGTCGGCTTTTTGTCATGTTTAAGAAACCAGTTGTGAATTTATCCTGCTGGAAGTGGCCATCAAGAAACACTGGTCATAAAGGAACGAACATGGTCAGCAACAACACTCAAATGGTGCTAAGAGGCCTAAACTGTGTCAAGAAAAAAACATTACGTCACCTGTTTTTAAAGCAGAAATCGGTGCCTACATTTTTTAGTTCTAACCAGAGGGTATTAAAGCTAGCCTTAGGAATCCATTAAGAAATTAACCCAGAAGGGTGGAAAATTAAGCAACAAAGAAATACAAATGTTGAGAAACCAGCGTTACAACACAGGGAGGAGGAGCGAGCCACAGGAGGACAAAGCCTGACTTAAAGACCAAGAGATAAAGAGGCAGGTTGACCTCAGTCTGTCTGGCTTTGGTGCTGCTGTTGGCACCACAGCTATCAGCGACCGGAAGGATCTCCCTTCTTATCCCCCGCGGTCGTCTCCAGCACCTCCTCGCCCACGGTCTCTCTGATAGTGCGGTCTCTCGGATGCCGTTTGACAGACCTCTGCTTTGTCACACATAATGAGACGTTGGTGAATTGCTCCGTGAAGAAGCTTTCGACTAAAAAAACGTTGCATCTGATTTGAGGTGGAGACTTCTTGTTTTAATAGAAAGCATTGTGCATTAGAGATCCGAATGGAAGACAAGTCAGTATTGGACAAACCATTTGAAAGGAGTCTGCAGCCGTCTTGACTGAAATGCAGAAAAGTCTACTGTCAAAACAGAGGCTTGTTATTGCCAGGTTGGACATGAGTCAGCACAGCCTATTGTTATATAACCACATGTAAGAGGCAGCTCATTTCCTGCAGCACGGGGTCATCACTGCTTATCTGACGGGAATGAACGAGAAGTCTGGAAGAAAGAAGAATCATTGTGTTTTATCTGCGTTCTGCACACTTTGATATGCGTTAGCCCTGTGGAAGCAGCACAATACGAGTCATTAATATCTAACTGGTAATATCTCCCTGGAAAACACTGAAATTCACCACAAAGGTTATCTGGAAATTGGCTGGGACCAAACATCCGCCAGTCCACAGACACTTATAAAGCAAGAATGCTGTGAAACATGACACACTCGGGGACTCGAGCTGGCTCCTGGTCCTGCTGGCACCCTGACCACATCAAAGCTAAACCTACCACAATGGCCTCCCATGAGGGTAATGCGATTAAGTTTGATGTGGATTAACGGTTTCCGGATAACTCCAGACTAAATGGACAGAGGCAAAAGAGCGGACTTTCGGGCGGAAGTTTGAAGCTTTGAAATGCTTGCTGGGAATCAATTAAAATATTTTAGTTGGGTTGGGTCGGAGATGGGTGCCACACTTTTAATTTGATTTCACGACTTTTGACCGACGGGGATGAAAGTGAGGCCGCCAAAAGTCCCATACTCCATGTACAGCCAAAAACTTCAATGGGAAAATTTTATTATTTCTTTTACCATAGTAAGAAATTGCCACAAGTCTTTGGAAAATAGTACGTAGTTTTCAAGTGTTTTTACATCACCCAAAGAAGTGTGGCAAGCATTTATATTAAGAGCCCCAGAATAATTACTTTTGTTGCAATTACAGCTGGAGATCTTTTGAAGTATGACTACCACCGTTACACATCTAGAGACTAAATCATTTCCCATTTCCTCTTAGCAAAGCAGCGCAAGCTCAATCAGATTGGATAGAAAGCATCTCCTGGTATACATGTTCAAGCGTAACCACAGATTCTCACATCTGAACTTTGAGTCGGCACGTCTATCTTCCATTGCATCTCTGGCTGTATTTTAACGGTTGATTTCTTGCTGAAAGGTAAGCCTCCAACAAACCTCCAGCCTTTTACAGCCTCCAACACACTTTTAAAACAAAGATTGCCCTGTATTTTTCTCCACTCCAATTCCAATTAACTCTACCCAGCTTATTTCTCCCTAATGGACATAAGCGCCCCACAGCATGATGAGAAGAACAGCATGTTGCACCGTGGGAAAAGAAAAAAAGAATTGTTGCTTGCATAGTTCAGGCAAACTACAAACATGATCTTTTCCTTTTTTCTTTCCACTCGTCCACAGAATCATTTATGGAGGGCAAGAGTTTCTCTCAGCTGATGTGTGGATGTCTGTGGTCACTCCTGAGCTACTTTTGATTCTTTTGACCTTTTCCATGCTGTTAACGTTGATGCACAGATGTGTATCATTAGGTTAGCAATGATGGCATACACTTTGTTTTGCACCGACTGAACAGTGCTCATTAAGACTTGCAAAGTTCGGGGCATTGCTTTGTAACATCACCCTGTTTTTGACTTCACCCAAACTTAGCAATGTGCTGTGTTCATTGGTCTTCATGATGATGTTTGTTGGGTAATGTTCCATCAAGACACTGAAGATTTTTCTTCCACAAAATAATTACGCAGTACTTGGTGTTGGTTTGGCATAAAATCCCAGCAAAATACATTGAGTTTTATAGTTTGAACCTGATGAAATGAAGAAAAAACAAACAAACAAAAAAAAAAAGTTAGCGTTTTGTGAAAACTCTGAAGACTGTAATATAAAAACTAATTTACAATTGCAATTTATCCTTTCCTGTGTTCATCGCCACCAGGGGGCGTATTTCATTTTGAGTTCTGAGTGTCTGATGGGGAATGGGGTATTTAAGGTCAACCATGATTCTGTTCAGGTGTTAATGGGAAGAGGCAACAGTTTTCTACTGGGCTTGGTTTGGATTAATGTCAAGGTTATGTGGATCTAAATGGAAACGGTAAGACGATGGACATTGTTCTGACAATAAATCACTTTATTACAAGTCAAACTGAAGATCGGCATCATGAATCTTAATTGAGTGCACTTAAAGCCAACTCCTTTCAGGAACAGCAAGCACTAGCCTAAAATATAGGATTTTAGCCGCTACAGCAATTATCACACAATATCTGCACTACGGGCTCGGGCTTCTTCAAATTTATTTTGAAGAGCCTTCTTTTGCCTTCAGACAAATGTAAAGTCAGTTAGTGTAATCTCAATGTTTTCGAATAGAAAAAAAACAAGAGCGATGCTCACATGTGTTTACTCAGTCGTAATCCTGCCTGTTTTCCCAACACAGCAGTGTGACAGCTCTGTTCATTCATTCCTCATGAAGGGAAAATCCTGCAGATTAAACAGAGCTGGTTTGAAGTCGGATGATGTAATCAGTGCACTATGTCGGTCAGGTTCAGACTCTCTGAGCAGGTGTTTGGATTGGCTGATTTCAAGTTAGCTCTTGGATTGCGGTTTGACTTTGGTTCAAAACCCTGGCTTCTTTTCTTCCTCTCCATCAGTCTTGCACAGCTACGGAGACGGGACTTAGCGCTGACAAGGGGAAACGGAGAAGAAGCAGGGACTTGAAGGATGCAGAAGATTAGGTGGTGTGTATTTTGGAAGGGTTTCATTTTCAGTCACAACAAAAGAATCAAAGGGTGACAATGGATCAACTTTGAACAACCCCCAGGATTTAGGTTCTTGAATGAAATATTAGTACATTTAAGCTACATTTTCATATGCCAGCTTTTTTTTTTTTCCTGCTTTACTTGTTCCTCTGGTTTAAGGAGCCAAAATAACATTGGAGATTTAAGTAAGCACTGTGGGTTTTCATTCAGGTCTCTGAGAACTCAGAGAGCTGTAGACTCTAATACCAGATTCCTGTGATGCAACCTTCTCCTCCTTCTCATTTCCTCCCTGGCATAGCCGAGGGGCCCCAGACAGGAAGCCGCAGGTTTCGGCAGCCAATACTGTGCCAGAAAACTGTCAAATCCTCGTGGTAGCCATTGGCCCACATCAGAGGAGCACAGCGCGTCTCCGAAGGGTTTTCAACTCCAAAGCCACCAGGGATTCCCTCAGGCGACCGCCATCTGTGCCCTACCCAAAATCGGTTACAGAATCTGTCCATTAAAAGGAAATAATGGCCAAGAGACACTGGATCTTTAAATAAACTGAAGAACAGCAATGCCTTTGTTGGTAAAGGGATTTTTTTTTAAGTTGTTTAAATTGGCTTAAAACAAAGTTAATTTTTTTTTTTTGACTTCTAAATCCTCCGTTTGTCTTGTTCTGCTTCATTAAATTCTTCTAATGTCCCTTTATCAATATTTTCATCTAAAGAAAACCAACGTCTGAGTTGAAAAGTTAAGATGTTAGTTGTGCAAGGTTAAACTTTGCAGAAAATGTTCATGAATACGCACTTTTCCTTAGCGAAAAAGTAATAACCGCTCTTAACTGTAGCATAAAAAAAAAACCCCGAAAACAGCAGTTTTAACTTAGCTGGAGGAAACAACTCAAACGTGTTGACAAATAAGCCTTTAAAATGTGAGGCAATGACACGCCAGAAAATTAATCACTGGGGGAGAAATGTGCAACTTAATATGTAAAAACCGCAGCAACATTTCTCCCTGCCTGACATAGTTTTGAGCTGATGGAAGACGCTGGATTTACTGAGCGTTTGCAGATAAGAGCGGAATAAACCTGCACCAATACACTCTGAAATTCCCAACATTTCTCTCCAACCATTGTTCAGGTAAGTAGCTGGTATGGTACTACAGATGTGTAAAATTATTAAAATGAATAGCAATTTTAAGAGTACACTCTGTTCATCTTCCAAAAAACAATGCCTGAATAAGGTGCTTTTGAATAACCTGACTTTGCATGCGTTTAATTATATGTTTCAGCAGAGAAACACCAACCTGGCAACACTTCAATTAAGCCTTAATGACTGTTATTCAGATAAAATTCCAGACTTCTTATGACTGAAGTGCAAAATAAAATTGACAAAAACACATCAGAACTGAAGAAAAACATCACCAACAAATGTGAAGCATAAAAAAGGGGTAGGATGCCAAACACGTACAATATCACTAACATGAGGCATAAAAATTGGAGTTAATCAGATCGAGACTTTACTTAACCTATATAAAATTATATATTTATGAATATATATTTGATTGAATTGAGACTACAGCGAGGAAACAATCTGATGTCTAATAATAGCTTCATTTCAGCAAACAAGACTGCAGGTATGCTGTTCGCAGCACTTTGGTAGATCTAAACATAAATTGGCAATTATTTTTTATTATGAAAGTTTAATAAAAGTTAGAAAAATAAAGAAATGCTCTCTGTAAATGTGTTTGACTGCAGGAGGTGATCAGATTTTTTTCAAGCCAAGAAATGGAGAGAAATCCACTTTAGTGTATTTTTTGTTCATATTCATTTCTGTATGATCCACTAAATTAAATGATAAATATTTTATAAGTATTAAAATTGAGGAGCCCAACGATGCCTCTTAAACTGGAAAGTAACGCACTTAACACAAAAAACTCAGAGCTCTGCCAGGATGCTCCCCTGTTAAATTACAGGCTTCAAATGAGAACTTTTTCATGTTTATACTCCAAGTCTAGTACTGTCTGTAATTTACAGTAAAAATATAACACCCTGGTTATATTTCAAGCCCTCTAGAAGCATAGCGAAAACCTATAGAAGAGTTGCTGAAGGGAAGTAAAGCCGCTCTTTACAAGCTGAACTGCAGGACGGGGTTTTATGGGGGGGAATCCGGATCAGCTCTGTGTGTTTACAACAGAAAACTTGATGTTTCAGAAGTATAGTTGAGTCAGCCAGCAAGCCTTACCAGTAAAAATGCCAAAAAGGGAAAATGTTTATAAGGAAATTGTGACATAAATAACCCGTAAGCCCTGCTTGGCTACGCTGTGGAAACCTGGCAGTTGGTCGTTTCCTCCTCTACTTATCAAGGCTGCCCAGCAGACTGTGGCCATGAAGCCAAAAGGTCACGGTCGCCATCGTTATCGCTTCGAGGCCCTGTCCTTGTGCACAAACACGAGGAGGCTGTGGTGATAACAGAGCACATAGTAACGACGCTGAAAAATAGAAACAAAGTCGACTTCCTGGTAGCAGGAGACAGATGATGAATGCTGAGATGCAACAAGAAACAGACGGTTGCTTTTGGGGTCAGATATCATGAGCCTAACCCTGAGGTAGGCTTATTACTCTGAGGTAAACATTCAAAAATACATTTCAACATTTCTAGAATCAAACTGAAAGATGGTAACTTCTACTAAAAGGAGAAAAAAATTAATCTGAACATCAGTGTTGTTTTTTATTTTTAAGGACCACAAAGTATTTTAGGAGACTTTCCCTAGATTGGCAAAGTTTATCAACACACAACTAAGAAATGCCTGTTTATATTTTTTTTTCCTCAAATAAAACCAATACCTACCATAAAGAAAAGGTAAATATGAGATTCCTGAGCTGCTTGAAAGGCTTAAAGATTGTTTTGTCCTTGGGAGCAATGCTTAGTGACACCAAAGAAAATGTGTTTTTCTTAGGTAGAATATGACTTTTCCAACTAAGAAGAGTCATATTAATGGGGGTTTTGTCCTTTTAACTATTGCTGACAGTAATGCTGATTAACTGAGATTCTGAAAGCTAAAGCTGTCTTGGAAGAAAAGGGGCAGAGGAACTCACTCTTTGTCCATTTTCTGACAATTGTAGAGCCATAACATCAAAGTACATCCTACTGGTGAGAAATGAGCCAAAGAACTAGGTTGATCTTGCCAGAACAAAAACGCTTCACAATGTGCAACAATGAGAGTTACTGTGTAGCAGCAGCAGCAGCATTTCAGACCAACACAAGCAGCATCAAAGAAAAATTAATCTGGTACTTCTTGGCCGTTTGCAGATGTCCATTTCCAGAGGAAAGCCACCCTGTGATGACTTTGGCCTTATCCTTCTGCTTAATAAAAAAAACGCATTGTAGCTGGTGAACAATGTTGTTTTCGAAACAGGAAACTCTGGAAGTTTGTTCACTCTTAAATATACAGGACAGATTCCTATGAACTAAGATTGATGACTGAACTTGCTGCTGTAAAACAGCACAGGCCAACTCTGACCAGGTCAAACCTGAAGAAGGACCATTTACTTCATATCTGGTTAGGCGCAGAGTTTACCCTGATGTAAACATTCAAACTCTTTGACAAATATTTAAGAAAGAAACAATCCAGTTGAAATGAGTGTAGCATCAACCACTTGGGAGTCAGATGACTGGTGATCATGTATTTCTGGATAAAAATATAGATAAAATGTGGTATTGAGCATGACGGCTTCACTCCTCAAGACCTAATGATGACTATTCTTCACTTCTCTGTTAAAGGCAGCTAGCATGTTTTACTTTCAAAAGATTACCCAACCATGTCCGGTCCAAAATACATTCCCAGGGATATGGACCTTAAGAAACGAACTCGTACAAAACTCAATTTAAAAGAATGAGTTTAAGGGTAACACTGACTGAACTATTGGTAATTTTGAAGTCTTTCCTTGCAACATAAATATGTTTGAATAATACTCTTACACATCCTAAAGAAGGATGTGTAATTTTTTTTTCATGCCTTTGCCTTGAAAATGTCCCTTAGAGTCACAACAACTTCCAACTGGACTGAAGAACCTTGAGCTTGACAGATAAATCATTCTTGGAGTTTTCTCAAATACTGTGGATGTTATCCTTACTACCAGGCCAGAGCAGTATATGGGAAAACTACTTCTGCCAAAACCAAGCTGCAATAAAAGCAGCCCGCATAAGTAAGTGAGCAGAACTCATGTTATTGCAGATGTTGTAAAAGCTCAAAATTAATGACCAAATCTCAATTAGGCCTGTAGGGCAGAGAGCAACATACCAAATCTGCGGCAGAAGACCCCCATGACGGCGCTCGCCTCCACCACCCTCAGGTCAGCCAGCAGGGCCAGCTCCAACCCTCCGGCCACAGCGAAGCCGCTCACGGCCGCTATCAGCGGCTTCGACAGCTGCAGACGGGATGGACCCTGGAGGAAATGGCTGGATCAGTCAACCCGTACATGCACAGAACATTGTTAAATTGCATGGCTATGGAAACGACTAAAGTCATCTTGTTTACTCTGAGATGTAAACAGAGTAAACAAGGTGTGTGTATTATCACCACTTCACAGCGATTTATGCTTTTAACGCTACTCGGGGAAAATGTTCCGGGCTTCATTTTCTAATTCATTTCTCAGACTGTCAAACAAATGAGGACCAAGAGGATTTGAGTTTTGACCACAGCTGAACAAATGAAGCCGTATGTTTTTCCTGCATGAGGTACAATGGTCTCATGTTCTGCATAGGAGGTCCACTCAATCCCAACCACCTACAGCAACACGCAGGCCAAGCATTTTTATGGAGACTGTAATTCTCCATAAAAATGTTACTGTATAATATTTAGATACTGTTAATGCATACCAACTGTTTGCAAGAGAGCATGAAGCTACGGTGAATTGCTTAGGTTTCCGTTGCCCCCTTTTTATCTTTTGCAAATTAGAACCACAAACCTTTTATGTGAGACTGAAACAATGGAGAAAATAAATATAAAGTGGAAGAAAAACAATTTTTGGTTCTCTTTTTTTTTTTTTTTAAATAAAAATATGAAATTGATGGTTCAGATTTGTTTTCAGCAGCTGTATATGTGTGGCTGAAACATGGTGGTGGCAGAATTGTGCTGTGGAGAAGATTGAGTTAAATGCTTGGCAATCCAAACAGAAAGCCTGGCCAAGGCTTTCCTACTTCTGGTCAGACAGTAGCGGCAAACTCGCAGTTGATTAAGAAAAAGACAGGGAATAGAGTGTAGAAGAAGAAAAAGAACAACAAAACATGTTTCCTAAATAGTGAGGGGTATTAATTTTCCATGAGTGAATAATTTGGCTCTTAGAAACAAATTATTTTGCCAGACAAAAATGGGTAAAAGGTAAAAAATAAAAAAAATGGCAGGTTTGAGATGTGCAGCTGTAATTGCAAAAAAGTTGTTCCATATAATAATTAGTGGGCCGAATATGAATGTACATCATCACACCTTTAAGATTTTACTTGTGAACATTTGAAAATCATGCATCTCGATTTTTTTTTTTAATCATTCATTTTAATTATTCTCAATAACATAACTCCCCTCCCTGTAAATTCTATGGAAGTTTGTGGCTATAATGTCAAAAAACAAAGGTACAAAGGTACAGCAGTAGCAGAAGAGTACTAGAGGCATCTCTCTTCTACTTCATTACTTAAAACAAAAATGTCCCTAACTACCTGTTCTCTCAGACATTTTAAAATAAAAACAATTACTAGCAGCCTGAACCTCTGGTTTTAGATTTTACGATTTACATGATTACAGATTTACATGACATTGAAATGTAGATGTAAACCTCACAAGTACACGCATGCAATCGCAAACCGAGCTCTGCTCACCATTGGGCCAGGACCCTTTGTGACATCTTGCTCCAATTTAAGGGGGGCTTTTTGATTGGCCAGCATTTTCAGATCATAACCAGCGCAGAAATTCCCTCCTGGAAGAGACCGCAAAATTACAAAGTATGGCAGAGAGGAAGGGAAAATGATGAGGAAGGAAAAAAAAAAAATAAAAAAAGAGAGAGAGAAAAAAAAAGGCTGCAATTTGGCTAGCAGCTCGCTTTCTTTTGGCTCGCTGGCACACAAATCCTCCTCCTTCCCTAAAGGATGTAAATTCAATGCATAGGCGCAGACCGTGCATGTGCTCACATGCATCATACTCTCATTAATGGGCAAGTAATGCAGTGCAGCCACAGATCTCTTCCACTGGATTCATGTGGTAATTACAACATTGCCCAAGAGGCAAACAAACACTATGTCACTGTCTAAGGCAGGGACTCATAAAATCCTCCTCTCTCTGTAATGTGACAGTAATGAGAATGATCTAATGAACACATGTGCCAGCAACACCCATCAACTGGGAGCTCTGATTACAGCTGTGGGTCAGCGTTGGGTTGTTAGAAAAAAAAAAAAAAAAAAAAAAAAAACTGTGTGTCATCCTGTTTATGGGAGCAGCGCTGGAAAGGAGCATCCAACACCAGTTTAAAGAAACTTGAGGAGCAAGAGCTGCGTGTTTTTATACACAAGACATCAGCGCAGAAAATGTGACACAATCGTGAAGGAGATGATGCATTATGAGGGCAGACGAATGTCTTCTCAGCGTGTAAAATCGTAATTTTACCCACATGATGAAAACAAATGAGACGTCTGCCGTTACAGTCTAATTTGCAGTGCCATTTACACCTCTTTGAACCATTTTTTTTATATTTTGTTATGTCACAACAGCAGAGATATTGAATGGGGAGATCACACAATAGACAGACACAAAGCTGTGAACAAGTGTGACTCCCATTTGTGTTTAACCCTCCTCGGTCAACAGGTTACGGTTGGAATTTCTCAAAAGGAGGGGAAGTCTGTCAGCTTTCTTAGACAAAACGTTCAAGCTCAGCCACATTTTCAAGCCCGCTGATTCTCAGTTAGTTCTAGACTTTGCCTGGGTCATTTTGATAAATTAATATAATTTGATTTGAACCAAGACATGCAAGCGCTGAGTTAATGCTTAGGGTCTTTGTACAACTGGAAGGTTTTTAAAGATTAGCGACTCCTCTTCTGTCATATAAAATCCTGATAAAATGCATTAATACATGTTAAATTGTGAGTGAATATGAAAATGCTCCACCACGATGAAACTTTGAATGTTCTGACATTAATTCTGGCTACAGAGTGCTAGTTTGTACCACAGCTGGAGCAGGTGGTGAGGGGTTTTCCCTCCATTAATCTTGAATCCTACAGCATAACGCTGCTCTAGTACAAAACAATTTAACTCCTGGCCAGAGAGCTGAATCGCTATCTTGTTATCTTGATCCCCAACTTCCCCAGCAAACAGGTTGAAGTCAAACTGGACAAAGACATAGAGCCCAACATTAGTATATGTTTCTTTAGATAACAGCATCTGCTACTTATCAAAACAATGGGGGCTCCTATGTCGAGTTGCCAAAGTATTTGATGCAGCAACTAAAATAAAACGATCTGATTGAACAAGACAATAGAGTTCTTTAAGGTTCAATTCAGTTTGACTCATCAGGACAGGAAAACAGTAACACAAAGTCCATTTAGCTGCTTCGATATCAAATTCTTGATATTGCATTTGTGGCTCAGAGCCAATATATTAACGCAGAAACTAATTATCTTTATTGTTGAGGCTTAATATTAGGTTTAAAATAAGAATATGTGATCTTTGAAGCCATTACCTTCACCCTCATTGAAGGAAGTTAAGGGTATTCTCTATAGTTTCTATAAACGATCCGAGTACAACAAAATGATATCTTACACGATTTGCCACTTTCTGGATTTATTTAATGTGACGGCAGTGCTCCATTACCCAATTAGCATTTGCTGCGTCCCTTTAGTCATGTTAAATAACATCTGAAACAGCATCCATAGCTTACCTGGCTAAAAGGCTGCTCCCAGAAATCTGAACATGAAATCATCAGAACAAATGTCCCAGCAAATCCAACCCCTGCTGAAAGCAATTACTCTCAACATCATAAGTGAAAAAAAAGAGCGAGGTGAGAGAGTGACTGTGTCAGTGTTAATTTGACCTAAATGGATTCCGTATGTTTGCAGAAACATTACATCCACACTGGAACCTCCCTGCCTGTCATTTCACGGCACAGAGGTGCTGCTAATCACTGCCGAGGGGTCGGCTGGCTCCTCGTGATGGAGCAGCAGCGGACGATAGCCCGCTGACAGAAACGTGGGGTGTGATCGCTGAAACGCAAGGCTGACTTTTGCCCATTTACAGCGAGCCACGACGTAGACCGGAGCCGTCTGCAGCCATCGTGTGGAGACGGCGCCACACGATGGAGCCGTCAGCCTGTGCGAGACACACCTCACACAGGCTGGTCCCCGGCTGAAGACGATGTTTCCACTGGGGGAAGGAGTTTATGCACCGTGTGCTATGATTAGAGCTGTGACATGATCCTGGTCACCTCACAGGTGTTTGTGTTCACGGTCTGGCTTTTCCAGGCATTCCCATCCAAGTATTTTGAGGATGAAGGGACGATGGAAACAGAAGATGGTTTAATTTTGAGAGCTGTGCGATGTTTAGTGATTTTGTGGTATTGCCGTGAAAGCGATTCAACTTGTATAAATTCAGCACAAAGTTCACAGAAAGGTGCAAGTTTGTGTAAACAAGGACAGATTTTAAACATCTATGATCCGAGATATGTCCCAAAGGATGAATAACCAAACAAACATCGCCACGTTTCTTCAGCACACATTCATAGGTCCCTTGACGTGACGATTTTTCTTTTTTTTTTTTTGAAAGGTTGAAATGGTCTTGTTTTTATCATTTTTTTGCCCTTTTATAGCAAATATTATATTGTAAATCTTAATGAGTTTCTCTTTAAATAAAGGTTAAAAACATTTTTTATCCACATGCTTATGTTCATGTAGCACTTTTTATTCTTTCTGTGCAAAAAAAGGGAAGAAGGAGGAGGAGTTTCAGAACAGCCAATCTGAGATTTTTTTTTTTTTATTATTATTTTTACCTTTTGAACATCTCAGGCTTTACACTTTGTTCTCTGTCTGGTATAAATTTAGTAGCAAATAACAAATACACAATTTTAAAATCCAAAAGAAAAGTCAAATGAATCCTTTTCTGATTGGCATGAAGCAGAGACTCAAGATTTTTGCTAGCATTGTTTACCTATCCCGTGCAGAACAGCCACGTTCAAGTCAGGGTCGCTGTCGAAGGCCTGCAGCTCCTCCAGCAGACGCCCCGCTGTCCCCTGGTCCACCGCGTTTCGCACCTCTGGGCGGTTTATTGCCACGGTAATCACAGATCCCCATCGCTGTGAGACCACGGTCTGACCTGCAGCTAGTGACAGACGGTGTGTGAGATGCACAGATTAAATAAAAAATAAAAAAAAAAACAACATTATGGGTCACAACACTTAGGAGGAGAATGTCTGCGCTGATGCGAGTTGTGTTTATGTGCGCTACGTATCGTGGCTCGAGGTTGGACCAGGCAGCCGACCCGACATTGTTTAGGTTCATCCCAGGGATTCCAGCTGCTTCCCACACCCACAGGACTATGCCTCCAGGGGAGACGAGGCCCGGGAAACAAAGCTACTGGACGCGTGAGAGACGCCGACACAGACTGCTAAACCAAACCCAGTGGAGGATGAAAAGCGAAGGCAATTTGTCTCAGGGCGAGCTTTCGACTCTGCTACACCTTAAACAAACACAGTAATTACACCGAGCTGAGCAAGCGCCAAGGAAGTGAACCGCATCTTAACTACCTCTGTGGGACGTTGTTTGCAGTTTTATTTCAGGAACATTTTGTGGCAGAAACACAAGGAGGAAACACTGGAGGGAACTTTTGCATCATGTGAAATTCTGAACAAAAAAAAAGTACATCTGAAGAATCGCACAAGTAGTATTGAAAGCTATTTATCTCAAAATGATATAAAAACATTGAAAAATTGAATATTTGTGATGGCTTCAAATAGTTGCAAACAGCTAAATGTTATACATTACTCTCTTCTGAGGATACATCCATCTTGTTGGGTCACAATAATTCTGGGAACAATATCTTCATCAACATATTTATTATGGGGCGGCACAGTTATTGCAATTGTTGGCTTGTAGCAAGAATCATTGGGGAAACACAGCATGTTCTCCCTGCAGGCATAAAGAGGGTTCTCTCTGGGTACTCCTGCCTCCGCCTGTTAGACTACTTGGATACTTAAAATTGCCATTAGGTGTGAGTTTTTGTGCATCTGTCTCTTGCTTAACAACCACCGGAGATGGACCGCCATCTTTTTGCCCTTTTACTTGTGTTGGATCAGTGTTCTTTCAAACAATGCCACAGCTGAAGAGTAATAAAACAAAATAATATCTATACCCAGAGTTCTACAGGAATTCATCAAAATTATGCAAGATTCAAATATATGATCTCATCTTCATATTCTCAATGTTTCACTTAATAATACAAACTGCATAAATGTTCTCCTGGAAACTTTGCAAACTTGGAATGAGTAAGTTAACAGTTAATGTAATGTAAAAATATTGCAATCATGTGTTAAAATGAAACTAATTGAGACTGTCAGTAAACCATGACATTTTGACAGTGCAATTGACACATTAATACATTTATTTCAAATCATTTTCTACTGCTAGTTCAGAGAATCAATACATATGACGCAATTATTCAGTTCTGTTTAGCAGGGCAGTTATACCAAGTCCATTTTTATTTATTTATTTACATATCCTAAAATTAGAATTAGTATTTGCTTTGAGGGATTCTCTGTTTACTTTAAACAAATGATTTATGAATAAAATTAACGATGGAAAAGTTGAAAACGTACCTCTTTTTCTAAAACTCTCACTGGTTCAATTTTCAACAACTTTCACGAGAAAAACAATCTGACGTCAGTCATTCTGGACTTACATTGCATGATGAAGCAGCTGCTGTGACTCGACACAACACTGTTCAGTCTGCGCTATTTTTTAGTTTCCATCCCTTTCCGGTTTTCTGCCATTTGATGTCAAATGAGCTACAGGTGTGTCAGAGCCTTCTTCTGCAGAGTCATCGCGGTGTCCTCTGCTGCCACCTGCCGTTCTCGTTGCGCTATTGCACGCTCTTACCTGCACCCGCGTCTTCGCCTCCCGTTGCAGCGCTGTAGGGTTTTACCGTTTTCAAAGTCACGCTCCCACACTGACTTAATATTCTGCCTTGATGCGCAGCTGCGAGAACTTGTCCAAGAGCCCGGAGATGTTTTAGAGGCATTGCCAACACTTTCTGAAAGGGACACTCAGGCGCTCGGAAATCCACAAACGATTTCGAAATGACACTTCAAGCGCTTTTGAAACCAGTCAGACAGACAGCTGAGCTCTGCTGGGAAGGCGCAACCCCGTTACGGGTCCTGACAGAAACCGCAGTCAAAATGCTGAAGGTTCTGAGGACAAACATGTACTTGGTGCATTGCAGCAGTCGTACCTGCCAAAATGCAGCAGAGGGCGCTCTTCTCCTCGAGAAAAATCTAGTTTCTGGATTTAGTCACATTTTATGAATCTGTTTCTGATTTGACTCACTGTGATGTTGCCCCTTTTATTTGGTTATCAGGACCTGCTCCAATAATCATTCACCATGACCCAAACTAAAGGTTTCAGATTCTTTTGCAAAAGAAAATCTTAATGTATTGAACTTTAACTCATTATTGAGATTTTTGTTATTAATTCATTTACATGCATCACAATCAAACTTTTCCTTTGAATCAGGATGTGTACTTGAGCATCACAAAGCAGCACAAAACTGGCGGCAGCATTGTGTTGCAGGTTACTTTACCTTGTCAGATAAAATCCAACTACAGCACAAGGTTTTTGTTTGAAATTTGAGACAATCGCCTTGCAAGGCATTGTTGCTTCCTGTGCAACAATGCACAGGAAGCAACAACAACAATGCTTCAATTCTGAAGCTCAGAATTGTGCGACCTTAAGATTTATGGGAAAATGGGAAACATTTTCATTTATTTTCAGCCATTTTAATCTGCTCCACTTCTATCACATGTATAAGTGAGACACCGCCAACAGGAAATAAAGATATGCTATCATTAAGAATATAAGTAGATGAGACATAACTTGTATTTTTGTGGAACGTCTGCTCCTAATTGAGTTATTGGTAGAAAAGTAGTATTTCTACTTATATTTTCATCCTTTAAATAAAGCGTGCAAATTCGACACTGGAGGATCTTTTTTAATAAAAGATTTCTTTTAATATTTGTGGAGGTTTTTTTTGTTTTTACACATTTTAAGGCATCATGCACAGAAATAAAAAAAAAAAAAAAAGCCAAACTAAAGATATTATGCTCACCCTCTACCAAAAAAATTATGTTCTAGCGTTAAATATTTGCTGTTAAAAATATTTTCATACAAATATGGCATGTAAGCTGGCATGTCAGTGAACCTCAAAGCAGAGCGTCATCTGCTTTCACAGTTTTTGTAAACATGGCTTTGAGCAAAGAGGGCAGAGAACAAGTCAAAAGAACGGGACAGCATGCTTCAATATGGGGCTTAACTTCCCTGAAAAGCATGCAAATTATATTTACAATGTATCATTTCACTCAACAGAATTATTTTTCTTCAATCGCTTTAAGTTTAAGACATTAAAAATGTGTCGACGTTAACAGACAGATGAGAGAGATGTGTCCATAGTCGTCCCAAACCCTCGGTCCCCAGCATGGACCTGTTCAGACTTTGTCAACAAACAAAACACTACAAGATTCTTTTTTTTTTTTTTTCTTACCACATCTCAAGCACTTATTTTTTTTTTCTAACTTTAAGATTACAGCTTCTCATTAGACTCTTCGAATCAGGCTTAGACTTAATAAAAAAAAAAATAAAAAAAAAAACATTGTAGTGTCCACCCTGGCAGACATCCACAGGGTGCCAGGAGCTTTGGCACAGTTGTGTCCAGTTGTGCTCTTCTGCGGTCTTCGTCTGCGTTATACGACATTAAAGACCATGGAAAGATACTGTTCGTAAGAAACTTGGATCCAGCCGTCCTGGTCTGTGTCGTATCGCCTGAAAACGTCAGTCAACCTCTGCGGAGACGACAAGACAGCCACGTTACGAGAGCTCAAACGATCGGCTGCAACAGCATCTTCACAAAATATCATTATTCGTTTATGTGCAGCGATGTTCAGACCATTTAACGTCTGTTGTGTGATTGTTTAAAAACAGTCAAAATAAAAATTGTTCCTAGTAGCTTTCAGCTTTCACATTTGTTAATCTTGCATCTAATTTACGAGCTTCTATGATTAAAACGTGTAAAAGAAGAAAAGGTTATCCAACAGGAAAATATTTATGAGACAGCATCACAATCATTTGCTGCGATTGTTTATCTGTTACCTGTAATACAATGCAACACTGGATGAAGTCATCAAAGGCCACCTGTCCCTTCCTCTGCCGGTCAAACTTCTCTATCAGAGTGCCGTAGAACTGGTCTGATAGACGATAGCCTGCAGTGCAACAGTAGTAATGTTTCATAGACAGCCGCCGTTTGTTTTTAGCAGTTTAATTTGAGAACTGCTAACGTTTGTGTCATTAAATAATGACACAAACGTCTTATGCTACCAATCCAACTACATACAGAAAACTTGCCTCTAGTACTTAAGCTGAAGATAAATGTTTAACCCAAATGAAAGATGAACAGAAAAGGTGAGACGTGAAGAGCAACTCAGACAAGTGGCAAGTGTAAACTGAGGTTAAACTCTGTGCCATCCTCCCGGCACGCCGCTGTCCGGAAACCAGGACAGAGCCAGCAGTTGCAGCCCTCCACCAAGCCCAACAAATTCAAACTACTAAAAGCATACTTTGCTGCTCACCGAATCCGGTCAGCGCCTGTTTGAGCTCGTTCCTGTCGATGAAGCCCGAGTTGTCCCTGTCGTAGGTCCTGAAGATGTTCTGCCAGTCTGTGATGTACTTCCACACGCCGGCGAACTCGTTGAAGTTGACGCCGCCTTTGTTTTCCCTGTCAAACATGGCTGAGAGGAGGGAACCAGAACCAGCTCAGAGACATTTTTCGGATTTCTAGTATTGCTCGTGCTTCAGGTTTTCATATTTTGCACAGGCTACAACCACAAACTTTAAAGGAAGTGTGTGACAGAACAACACAAACTAGCGCAATGCGGCAACAGTGGAAGGAAGTATTATTCATAGTGAGGATGGAAGGTCACACACACAAACATATTAGTAACAACTGACTTGCACAAGCTCACTGCGTCCCCTGCATCACCGCCGACTTGCAGATTTTGATTTTGGCCTATGCTGATTTTTTTTATGTCTGAGAAGTTGCTAAATATAGTGACAAAGTTGCTAAGTTGGCAACGTAGGCGAGTCTTTCAGTCAGCCCTCTCACAACAGAGCAAAACGGGACAATGGCTTATTTTCAGAAAGTTGTGGAAGTATCGACCAATATCGATCGGCCATCTGATTTATCGGTGCACCTCTAATTTTTAGGTATATCCCTGCTGCAATGATGATAAATAACTGTACAAGCTCCTCAACGTGTCATCAACTTCTTGTGTAACCTGTTTAGGTCCCATTCTGAATAATTCTCTTTATGCCAAAGAGTATTTGCTTCTTTGTTTTGGCTTGTCACAAAATCCCACCCCCCCCAAAATTACATAAATGGTTGTGTTAAGTGACAAAATATGAAAAAGTTCAAATGGTGTGAATTGAGTGGTTTGAATTGCGAGACAGTTAATTAACAGGAGGGTCTTATAGTGTGTTTTAGAACTCCTGCTACATAAGTTACAAAGAAATAAAACAGTTCCAAGCACCACTACTCCAGTTTCCTCACTCTCATGCGGATCAATCCAATTACCGCCCAACAAAGGGAGTGTTATCGCATGATGTGCTTCTCGCTGCAAGACCATAAAGCAATGGATTTACTGCACTCGGGACAAACGGGAGGAAAGAGACTTAAAGGGATTTACTTTTAAAGCTACAACCCATCAAGAGATGAAAAAGTTCAATAATCATAAAAAAAAAATTAAAAAAAAATGTAAAAATCGTTTTCTTTTGCATCTGTGCCAAAGTAGAATCAAGGCTGCGACGACACTGCAGAGCTAAAAAGTTTGCAACCCGAGCCTCCAAACTCTGACGAATCGATATGAGGAGTCTGAGCCAGCGTTCCTGTTCTGCTGCAGATGCTGCTTTCGGCTCCGTCTTATTGTCGGCTGCAGTTTTCCCACTGGAGCGCCACAAAAGATACGTCTGTCTGTGTCCTTATTGGCTTAATCTGGTCGTCATGGCGCGGCGGGGACAGATAAACAACTCAAACGGTCTCAGCAGGAAAAAAAAAAAAAGAAAAAGAAAAAGGTTGCTGTGTAAAAAGCCGGGCGTGTCGCCGTTAGCAGTTACTTACAGATGATGGAGCGGACCGTCACCGGGTTGAAGGGAGTCCATGTTCCTGGGAATCGAAAAAGCAGCATGTTAATGAGAAAGTCGGATTAAGAAGGGAACAAAACAAAATAAGGAAGAATGTTAATGCGACGCTGAAAAGCTGAAGCAGATGAGGCAATTATTGTGGAGATTGCCGATGAACTTTAGATTACCTTCAGAAATATTTACTTCTCTCATCGCTGCTCTCAAAACAAATCACAACTTTGTCACCATATTCCAGCCTTTCTTCTTTCAGGCATGTCATTGTGTCTTATGAAAAGATAATATCAGGATGGCTGGTGCAAAGCGTGGGCTAATTTAACAATTTCACGTTTTGTTTTTTTTCTGTTTTGCATAAACAAACAATTTGCCCACATTTGAATCACAAAACAGCAAATTAATGACAGCCTGAGCGAAATACACCGTGTTCCAAATTATTCATATTATTACACAAGTGATATTTTCTTAGATTTTCTGAAATGGTCAATGCAAATGGAGATCAGTATAATTTTCAAGTTGAACTTTACATTATAAATCAAATTTTATATCTTATTTTTATAGATATAAAGATAAGCCTAATTTCGGAATTAAAGTTAATATAATGTGTGAAAAAAATGTTAAAAGCTGTTGTCTAGGAAATCCAAAAAGTTTTGTACATTTTCTGTCATTCTTTTTATAGAAAGAAAAAAACTTAGATTTGTGCATTGAAATTGTTGTTTTCATGCAGAGACGGAAACTGGAAATGCTCCTTTAATTCCACGATCCTCCAGAACTCAGTGGTTTTTTTATATATCTAAAAATTTGAATAAATTGAATCAGCCTTCTGTCCTCTGGAAAAAAAAAAAAAAAAACAGAAGCCTGTCAGGAAAAAAACGCCTCTTCACATCTGATTGTTTTAGCTTCCTCTGCCACTTCCTACTCTTGCTTTGGCTGTTTTTTGTTTTTTTTTAAGTAAAGCAGCAAAGAGTTGTGCATCAAACAATAATTGAACCACTAACAGCGAAACCGTCCTGACAGAAGCAGAAAAGTAAAGCGTTCATCAAATTACCACAACTAATAGTTTGTCGTAAGTCGTGGTTAAAGGAAGAACAAATTCGGTGAAAACCCTGAGATAGGTGGCACTTTAAAGCCACACCACCCAACACACACACACACAGTTATTTCTCTCTCTAGAGGTCCATCTTCAATCACAGAAAATAAAACCGTCAACTCTCAAGTCCCTGCAACTTGTACAGAGGTCTAAATCTTTGCTGAGTCACCACCTCTCTTTGTCGCAGGGCAGCAGTTTAACAGCAGAAATAAAGCAGAAGAAAGCAGAAGGATAAGAAGATAAGCTTCTCCAGAAAAAGGGGGGGGACAGTAAGACTTATTAAGTCATTGTTACAGTAGCTGGGAGCACTTCATTTCATTTTGCTGACCTAAGAGTGCAACTTAAAAATTTTACCCGCAAAACCTGGAAGTGCATGGAAAGGAACAAAATGCTGCTCCAGCTTTCTGCACTGAGCAAGTCTGCAGCCAGAGATAAGAGCCACTCATTTAAATAAAACGCAGAAAGACACACTGAACATTCACCTTGATCTGATCCCAGGCTGAAATAAATGAGAGGACTGGAAAAGCTTCAAGTACTCCAGGAAACAGGTCATTTCTGCTCTCTTCATTTGCTTTGTTTTATTGATGAGGAGAGGGGCTGTTCTGGGATCAGCCCTGAGGCTCAAGCTGGGTTTTGGGCCAGAATCGAGACGTGCCTTTTTTTTTTCCATCTGAAGGAAAGCTGTTCATGGCTTATTGTGTTTCACTCCGGTTTTATTTAACCGTAGAAATATCCTTTTTTCCTCTGCCTGTTTGGAAGACATCAAACCTCAACAGCGCTAATGAGCAGTGAAGTCTGTAAAGCTCGATTAAAACGGAGAGTTAGCTCCGTTTTATGGGCCGTGCTAGCAGTTTTACACTGCAGTTAAGAGCGGTTCGCTTCAAAGGCCCAGAAATTCATTTCCATCGACGTGCGGATCCGTTCAGCCGCATGAAACAGGAGAGGAAACAGGAGGAACAAATCGCTTTTTAAACACCTGCCCATTCCTTCTGCATGCACGCCTTAATCTGAGATCTGTTCCTCATGATTTTTTTGTTTCTATTTTAAGACAGACAGATAAAAGAGAGACGCCAATCGTGTTCCAGCGATAAAGCGGTCAGAAAATGTCCAAAGGCAGAGCCCCGAACAAGCCTGTGCTTTTCCAGCTACACAGACTCTTTGGCTCACAAAGCCGAGTACACAAATGTTTCACAGCGGGAGCAAGCTGTGAGGTCACCGATGTGTGCTGGATAGACCGTGGCTGTCCAGAGAGGAAGGTGATGTGGGGGGCAGTCCAGTTCCAGTGTTAGTCTTCTCTCTCTCTCTCTCTCTCTCTCTAACGGGAAGCGGGGACAATCCACCCCTCTGTCCAGTCCACACACTGTGCTCTCTGACCCGCCAACCCAACAGTGAGCAGAGAGGTGGAGAAGGAATGTAGGAGGTGAAGAAAGAGACTGCCCGGTGGAAAAACAGAGCGCTCCGACCGCAGTGTGTACACAAGCGCATAACGGCCCCGTCGGAGCTCACAGAGACGCTTGTACTTGCGCGCTTGGCATAGGCCACCACACGTCGATATACGCTTTCCCAAACAGATCCTAAATGTTCAATAACAGAGCTCACAAAGTAGTCATAGAACACGCATGAACCACATCCTGTCAGACCGGCACAGACGTGTGACTGAGGGGCAAAAAAGACACAAGTCAGGCTTCAAATACAGACAGATAAACAAAAACCTTTGAGCAAAATCAATTCTGCTAAGTAAATGTCAAAGATTGCTCTTTGCAGGGTTTCCTTAAGCTGACATTAATAATGAAATAGTCACTGCATAACCTCCAAAAGGATTAGGCTTGTCCCGATGCAACTTTTTCGCTTCTGATACGATGCCGATATCGTAGCATTGAGTATTGGCAAAACCAATATTGACCCAATACGATATCAGCACGAATCACACACACTTTTATTACTTATCTTTTAGTGTGGATTGTTAGAAAAGGCTTGTTCAAGTGGCCTCACTCAAACAAAGACCAATAATCAAAAGCAACAGCAACAGATGGAACAATTGATCCATCTATTATTAATAATAGGTTTGCAGGTGGGACACAAGCACTGCTGAATAGAAATGCAGATAAAACCAGCTTGCTTTTATCAGCCTGTTTATGTTAATATAATGTAATTCAACACTTGCTTGCTTGTCTGACATTGAACCAATTTCCAATATCAATATCAGAACAAGACACTGTTAAAAAAAAACAACAAATAACCCATCGAGCACTTAAGCTAACTGTTGCTCCATATGAAAAACATCAGCAGGAGCAAAATCGAAGGGGTTATAAGGTCTGTGGCTGTAAAGCAGATCCAGCTGGTCACAATAAAAATGTTAATTCAGCCAATTATAGTGATGGAATGTAGAGTGTTATACAATCCACTGATTTTATTGACTTTAATGAAGTGTTTCATAGCAACGCTATCATTTTGAAATTATTCAGATCAGAACCTTTTTCCTAAGCTTCTATGGCAGCTAAAATGCAATTTGTGCCTCCATTCCAGCACCCGCCATCGTGCCAGTGCATTATTTACTTGTTGGATAGCAAAAGATTTATTTATTTATGACTTTCTTTGTATCTCTGCACAGTAAGTTACTGGAGGGCAAGTTGGGACCAGTGAAAATACAACAAAGCATCCAAAAACTGCGCGACGTCGCCCTCTGTTTCACTAAGGCTTAAGGGTTCACACGCAATTGTTCCAACTCTTGGCTACCGCCCTGTTACCTGTACGCTCGACTGATTCTGAAGCTCGGAAGCGGGCAGGCGCCACTGCATGGTGTCTGCGTGCTTAACAACAAGTCGGTTCCTTCTGGATCAGAGTCACGCTGCGGCAGCGACGGTCAGCAGCTGTGGTTTTCTGGTTTGTGACAGTCGTGGCTGCGGGACGCCCGTGACAACCCTGGTGCCTCGTGTCGCCAGCTGAAGATAAGACAAGAGTCCAACTCTATCCGGCTTCCTATTCTTCAGTGGGACTGGCTCAAAAGCACATCAGATCTCACAAACCGCTGCTAATGTACGAGTGTAAATGTGAAGACTGCTGAATAAGCTCCTCAAGCTGTGCCGCTCGACCAGCTCTGCCCGTCAGCAGTTTTAACACACTGCTGTTTCTACACAGCTAAAGTAAAGAGGACAGTAAATCTGATTGCATGTCTGCTCTCTGCTGCGCAAAGGCAAGTCAGCAGGGAGATGAGAATAAAAGCAAAATTGCGTAACATATATATATTTTAATGCGACAATCGCAGACTCGATATGTAGGCCATTCTGTCACAACCTGGACTGAGAAAGGTAGCAGAGGAGGCAGAGCACAGAGTCATGCTACTCATTAGTAGGCGTTTGGTGTGGTTCATAACACACATAAGGATCTCTACCGATTGGAACAGGAAGAATAAACTGAATGATTTCACATAAAGCGATTTTAGAAAAAGAGAAATTCTGCAAAGTTTAATTGGTACATAAAAACTGTTGAACAGCTTTTATCCGGAGCCACAAGAAATGGCCCTGCCCTTACAGTGTCGGTGGCTTGAGCGAGCGCTCTGCAGGACGGGATGCAGCGCCGCGTGTATTCGGCTTCGTTGGCTCCCTTTCATGTCACAATGAAAGTAATGAACTGGCAGAGGAGTCTGGGCCGGGAAGCCTGCCGTTCACTCTGCAAGGTGCAGGCTCGGTACTCACAGCACCGACACGCACACAGACAGTGCCGAGTGTCCAAAGTCGGGGGGGAAAAAAAAAACAAAACAACCTTGGCAAAAGGAAAACATGAATATCTTCTTGATAAATAACACCAGCCTGTGCATTCATGCGCAAACGCACACTCAAACACTAATCAGTATGCTGAGCAAGAGCCACTGCGCAGTCTGATAAAACGTTCTTTCACTGCTGCTTCTGGATTCAAGACTTTTTTCTTTTTTTTCCCCCTGTGAAGAAAAAAACTAAATAAAAGGGTGTTGGGCTCTTTAAGCTTTTTGTCCCCAAGGGGAATGTGTTCAACAATCTGTCAAAATTCAGATACAAACTTGTTAAGAAACAAAAGTACTGGTGAGACAAAGTGAGGGCTTCTGGATAAATGACACCCTAAACTTTACCGCATTTCCATTCTGCAATCTCATTCAAACCAAGTTCCAGAGGAGGAGAGAAGCAGTGATGTGTGGTATGAAAGCAGGCAGTTTTCCAGCCCGCGCCGGTCAAGCCCCTACTCTCAGACCAAGCGAAACAAAGTCGGTTTATGTTGCCAACGAGATTTGTCCATCGTTCAACTTTGCTTCTAAGAAAGGAAAGGCCGTGTGATACTTAAAATCTCAAGTCCTGAAGAGTGACCGACCCGCCATCATTAGCTGCTCTGATCACCTCACTGATTGCTTCCATTCTGTTTTAAACAGCAGAAGTGTTAACACTGCTACCCTTTAGGCGCCGCAACGCAACACACATTTTCTTAACAGAGAAGATACTGAGTTCATTTTAAAGATTATACAAGTTTTCTGTCTCTGTTCTTTTTGGTCAAACTAATCGTATAACTAATCGAGTTGGTGGTGGAGGGGTCGTTAATCTGTTCTCCACCAAACAGTCCTGAAGGGGAACGTCTGGTCGTCTGGTAACATCAAGCTCAGCTCTAGTTGGGCTAATGAATCAGGACGATGACCCAGCAACTCCCATCTCTGAAATGCTCCAAAAGTCAAAATCAAAAAAAGTTGTGAGAAAAAAAAAAATCAGTCAAACTGTTTCTTAAAGGCCTAGTCCAAAGTCTGAACTCAAATCCAGCTGAGATGCTGTGGTGGTACCACCTTTGACAGTCATTTGGTGCTGAAAAGCCTTTCTGGTGGCTCAATTAAACCAAAACCGAAAAACGGAGACGATCTGGAGCTGAGTGGTCGTCATTGCAGTCAAAGGTAGTGGAAGAAGTTTAGATTTGATTTTGATGACTCAGCACTTTACAACATGACTGGAAAAAAAAAAAAAAAAAAAAAGAAGCAATAGAAACATTTTTAAAGATTTTATCTCCACTATGGATCAAAAATATTTAACAGTTAAGAGGAATAAACTGATGTAAAGTAAAAGAGATATTTAGTGTGAAGGGTAAAAAACAATGGAGGAAAGTTGGGGAAGAAGGGAAACCCAAATCAACAAAATGAGGATATTAACCACAAAAATATCTATTTTATTAACACAAGCAAATGTAACAATCATATGTCGGACTGCCAATGGCTTGGGAATTAAGGTAGATCATAAAATTGGGAAACACACATTTGGTTTGCCGTTTATGATTATGAAAAGAAACACTCATGCGTCTGACTTCATATTCCACTGAAAAAAGGTTTGAGTGGCCACTGCCTAACCTGTTTTATTCTAAGTTTTATTTCCAGAGTTTCTGATATTTCAAGGACTCTGAGAGTAATTGAAGTGTTTCCTTTCAAGCAACACATGGAGGCTTTCATCGCACCGTCTTCCATACAGGGATAAAAATAAATCAGCGCCTCCAACCCAGGGATAAAAATACCATTCCCGTTCCCTTCTTGTCCCTACAGCGGCAGAGATTTAAGGAACAAAACTGGGAGTGGCACATCGGCAGCACATCAATACGTACCATTGGACAGGGCCTGCTGAAGCTCAGAGTCTGAGATCACTCCACTCCGGTCTTTGTCAACCCTTGAAAGAAAAGGACAAAAAAAAAAAAAAATCCACGGATTAGCCTCGTATACTTTACCCTCTTCACACCCACAGACACTAGAAGACACAATAGCAGCTGACATCGGCAAGCGCCTGTGGAAATCTGATCACACCAAGCGTGTGCCAGTGTTTCAGCAGCCTGCAGGAGTGAATGGACTTCTATGAGCGGGACAAACAAGGAAGCTTGTCAGGGAGAGACTGGAGAGACTGGCTTCCAGTAAACTTGGAAAGTGAAGTGAGGAAAACATGCTGACTTGCTTCGCTGCAGACGGATGACGTCTGGTGCAACCGGCAGAGTCAGCTTTCAAAAATCTCAGACAGGACGATTTCCTATGTCATAACAAAAATCAAAAGTGGAAGCAGACAGAGGAGAGCATAGATTCACTTTTATTAAAAGTAAGAATGAGGGTCTGTCTTAAGGTTTTCTGTTAAGTTCTCAGTCCATTTTTGTCACAGTATAAAAAAAATTTTATACAAATTGTAGTATGGATTTATAGTAGACATTTATAAAGTTGTAAATGGATTGGACTTATGAGTCAGACTTAGACCATCTCGGTCAGATGGCAATCTGGAATCTAACCTGCAGCGATTTGAATGGATGGATGGAAGAACAAATCACTGAGACTCAAAATTTGAACTTGTAAATCTGTCACAAGAAGTGCAAAAACCAAAGTAGAAGAAATACATTCGCATTTTGTCAAACTCCTTTGAAATTACTGAAGTGAAACATGTTCCTTTACCTCCATAGTATATTATCTCATGAATGGCATAATGGAGCTGTAAAGAGGCTCTTACTCAACAGGTTTTTCAGCATTATTTAAGACGGGTACTGCTGTCTAGGTGCCACAGCTTGAAGCACAAGTTTACAGAGTTTGTTGGCATTGTAGGTACAGTGGATGTATACTTTACTGCTGTATGCTGCTGAAGAACAGAAATCACAGGCAGAAAACGGTCAAATTCACATGGGGCACATTGTTGCTTTCTGAGAAGACGTCACGAAGGCTTAAGAAAGCGTTACTTCATATTTTTTTGTGATTCGGGAATCTTCCTCCTGAGACTCAGAGTCACGAGAACGGATAATGACACATCCGACGGCCTGGCACTTTTAATCGAGTTTAGTCAAACATCCAGTGACTCAGTCGTTCCTTAGCAACCCCGACCTGTTGACGCAGCGCTCCCTCTGCAAACATACCAGCAGAGAGGAGCAGCAAAGGGGCAGAAGACGGGAAAACCCTTCAGTACTCACACACTCGCGCGCTCTCACAGGACCGGCCCACCGCTGACTGCTTGGGCTGAGGTTTCTGCTGCCAGCTGCGGTATATAATATTTCTGAAGCCTACGTGGCCTTCTTTTACACGGGTACATATGTGTGCAGTTCCGACCGCTTGAATTAGGAAAACAAACACAAACCTCCTCCGTCAGCTTGGTGCAATCAGAATAATAAATACATAAACATCGCCGCAGGTCAGAGTAAAGGAAGGTTTTGTCACGGCAAAAGGTAAAGATCGGTTGGGTCGGCGCCAGCAGAGGAGGCACCCATCCTCTCCCGAACACCGATCTACTCAAAGAAGCGTGTGTGTGCGCGTGTGTTTGTGTGTCACGTTCAGTATGTTCCCTCCTCCACCACCCCATCTCAGTAGCTCATCCTGCCTCAGGCAAAGTGACCTCGCAAGTCAGGGAAGGAGAGCATTGAAAAGCATCATTAAACCTCCCTCTTCCCCCGCAGAACAGGCACCATCTGGAGTTTCCATCCCCGCTGCTGTGAAGCGCAAAACCTGAGTCTAACAACCCAAACCGGGACGGACACAAAAACACAGTCAGTGAAAACGGCTAAGATTTTTTTTTTTTTTCCCCCCTGTCACTTTTTCCTATTAGGCAACATGTCTGAGGAGTAACGCCCTTTCTGCCTTTCCACACAAAAAAAAACTCCAAAGAAAGAAAGAGAGAGAGAGAGAGGAGGAGAGAGAGACGTGGGCGAAGTCACTGGTGGGAAAAAGAAGATCCCAAACGTCCCAACTTCTGCTGCACTAACAAGAACACTTTCTTCTGGTTCTTAGACAATAAGCAGCCAGCGTACATGATCAGCATTCTTATTCCTGCACAGCAACAGATCTGTGTTGTTGAAAGGCTACTGTGAAGCATTTTTGCCATTCTGTCATCAAAGCAGAAAGAATAGAAACATGACTCACACAGTATTACTTCATGGAGCAACATGCATTAAAAATAAACTTGTATGACGCTCAGAATAATAAACAGAAGTTCTAGATATCGCTGCAATACCTGTATTAAACATGTTACGTAATCTGTGTTACCATTACTATTAGAAATAGACGTCTCCTCTGACAGCGGATGATGAGCGCTAGTGCCAGGGATGATTTGTAATGACTTATTGCAACGACAAAACTTATTCACGAGTTATTTTGACTGCACTTCCTCTTTAATGGATACGCCGCAGTGGAAAAACTGTGGTTTTTTTCCCCCCCCAACAGCGAGAGAACATCGAAAAAGCTTTCGCGGCTGCTGACCGACTGAAACGCTGTCTTTGGCGTATCGCAGCCAGCTGCCCAGCAGTGCGCAGCAACAGGTGGGTGAGAGCCAGGATGGAAATTCCCAACCAGAGACATTTTCAGATGAATTCAGAGCTGATTTGTTTAAAGTCATTTAAACAGATTGAGTAGAAATGTGGAAAAACGTTCGGTTTTTAAATCCTTACCTTGATAGTGGTCTATTTGTAGATATTTTTAAAGAGTAAATACAAGGGTTTACCCAGAATCCTTGGCAGATGTGTCTGCAGAGGTCAGGGAATTTTGAATCTGAGGCCTGAATAAATGCAAACCGTGAGAAAATTGAGGGGTGGATGGATTTTTTTTTTTACTCAATAAGTTTGGGGAAAACATCTTATCCAGCTCTGGAAGACACTAAGTTCACGCTGCACTTCCCTTTTTCTTTTTTTAGACCTATATAGATCTAAAGAAAAAGAAATGACCTATAGGTCCAAGAAGCAGCAAATAAGAAACGTCCAGGAGGAACCTATGCATACCTCACACTGCATTATTCTGAAGTTCTGCTCCACACATTAATAATTTGTGAGGGCTGGTTCAACCCCCCCCACCCCTTCAAATAAATGCCTGCAGCGATTCAGTAGTGTTGAAAGCAAATCCTCTGCAGTATTACATAAGTGCAATTATTACCAGGGGCCAAACCAAATCAACATGTCCCTGATTGCCTGCTACTATGACTGCCACAGCTGCTGACACACATTTCAGCCTCATGACCGTCAGCAGCCTCTCTCTGATGTTCTCATACATACACCACATGTGACACATGGATTTGCACATGCCTTTTTGGAATTAATAATGATTTGTTTTATTAGTAGTATTGATCAGGTATGTTGTATGGATAAAGTTGCAGGTAAGAACCCGGTGGGGGGACGGAGGGGGCGGAGATGCCTTCAAGGACTCCTGGAGGTCCTTCAAGCCCTGGTTTTAGCTTCTGATCATATTTAAACCAGCTGGTTGCTGGTTTAGTGTTAAACAGTTGTGGCACTTAAAAAAAAAAAACCTTCTGTGCTGTGATCAGCTGAGTGACGAGTCACAGCCACAGGCTATGCAGCTCGTGAAAAGACACACTGCCGTAGTATTTCCTGCGCTGGGTCACGAATTTCCCCCCCGAGGAGCTTCACTGTGAACCAAAAGCAGCAGAAACGACCGGAGACAAAAAGAACAACAACAACCAAAAAAAACCCAAAAAAACCCCGCACTGTCACTGAAATAATTTGACGGAACCACCACCCAGTCCGCCTCTCTTCCTCTTCCCGTCTCTTACGACGGCAGCAGCGGGCCAGCGCTCCCTGAACGAGCCGTGTCTCCGCACTCACCTCTGGAAGATATTCCACAGGAAGCTCTGGTCCGCAGGAGCGTTGATTTGCGGCGGGGCTCTGTAGGGGCTGTGATACGCCATCTTAATGGGAAAGCTCTGTTGTCAACAGCAACAACAAAAACTACAAACCACAGCAGGCCGAGCACAGACTGAGCGCTTTCCCTCTGCTGTAGTTTCGCTTCTTCTCGGCCGCTTCAGTCAGACTTCAGCAGCGGAGCTCAAAGTGGCAGCCCACTCCCCGCACAGGGGCGTGGCCAATCATTCACTGCTGCCCGTGCGGGGTGACGTCACACCGCCCCTCGCTTTCAAACGCTTGAATAAAGTTAATAAAGGATATTGTGGAGCACTTAAAGTAGAGGCGTGTGATACATACTACATATTTTGGTGTCAATCTAACACTAGGTAAAAAATAATAATAATAAGGCCGATATTACTAACGATGAAACCGATACCGATACTTTTTATTTATTATTTAGATCTGATATGATATGAAATCAAGCTTCTGACTTTTCAGGTGTTTTTTTAAATTGTGTTTTGTTAAATGTTCCTCCAAAATGCTTCAACATGATAAGCAGAAACAAACAGAACAACAAAACAAATTTCTTTATGAAACAAAGTGCAAAACATGATAATTTGAGTGTATAATAAAACAAAATTCATGATATAATATTTGACTAATTTTTACAGAATTGTACATGATTGGATTTTATTTAATTTACCATACAAATCTATTTCTGGAAAATATTTGGTCCTGTTTGTCTTATAACGTCTGTTATGAATTGGGACTTTATAAATGGGGTGAATTCAATTGAAATCCACCAGTCAGTAGGTTATGTGTGTATACATTTCATTATTATTATTGTTTTATTATTATTATTATTATTAGTAGTCTATTGTTAAATATAACAACAAGAAAACAAGCTGAGGAACAATTCTTGGAGGTAAATTTATGGATCCCATCCTGGAAAAGTTTGAGTTTTCTCAAAACCAGTGAAATTGATGTTCCTGGTCTGACAATATTCATTATAATAAGCAGATGTGTGGAAAATAAATGAACATTTTGAATTTTACCAACATCACTCTGTACCAACAACTTCTCTTAAATGACTCGTCCTCTTATTTTACATGGATATTATTCTTATTTAACATGCACGGTCCTGAACGCACCACGAATTGTTGCCTTTCAAACCGAGTTCCTTCCCGAGAGCTGATTGGTCGCTGCTGAGCTCCACGCGGGAAACTTTCCCGCTCCTGGAAAGTTGCCGTCCTGGTGTGAAATTTACAAACTTCGTGGGTTTGTTTTTTTGTAGTTGAAAGGTCATCGTCTTGCGACATGTTCTACTACCCAAATGTTCTCCAGCGCCATACTGGATGTTTTTCCACAATCTGGTAAGTTCAGCGACGCAAAGTTATTCCTTCTTAGCTTGAAAAATAAAAGGGAACTAACAGCAGGTAACCAATAATTTCCTCAAGGAAATGCATACAACACAACAATCTAGCTAACTGAGAATTAATCTAAAACATAGTTTAGATGAATCTAAAGTACTATATTTTGGATCAATATCACATTGTATTGTGTTGTTTTTGCTCTCCAGGCTTGCAGCCACAGGAGGCATCCGGGTCACTCGCAGGGAGTTCCTCAGGGTCAACGTAAAGCGGACATGGTAAGAGTTTAGTTAATTAGTGTCCCCTATATGTTGCTCCAGATTTAGACTGTTAACTATTGGTTAATTAGTTAATTGGGGTTTTTTTTGAGAATGAAACATAAAAACAATAGTAACTTAAAAACATCTCATTTCAAAAGCTGTATATTTTAGCAAAAAAAATATTGTGGAACAGAACATAATCTGAAAAGTGCGGCATGTCTCTCTTGGTATGTGTTCTCTCGCTTAGCAGATCTACAAACAGACCGTTTTGTCCATTCCTGATCTCTGCAAAACAGCTCAGGCTGGTTCCGATTGGTTCGATTCTGGTCCGAGCCACTCTGACGTTTCTGACTCGGACGGTGCTGTGCTTTGATTGAACTAATTCCACAGTTGCTCAGACGTGAATGTGTCGCGTTGTCCTGCCGGAAGGCGAAACCTTAGTCGTCGGGTCTCAAGTCTTGTGCAGCCTCTTAGAGGTTTTCCATATTTAGCACCATCCATCTTTTTGTCAGCTCTGACCTGCTTCCTCCTCCCCGGATGAAGGAAAATCATCGTTTCCTCTGACCTTCCTCCGAAATGTTTGTGTTTCTTGTGGCTACGTTTCCATGACTGAAGCTTCTTGTCAACGTATTCTCCTACCAAACACCTACAAACCAGTTCTCCTTTACTGGTCCTTTGTGTTGGTCTATGACGTAAAATCCCAGTAAAATAGATTGAAGGGAGGGTTCCACCATTTTGGAGGTAGATGTACTTTTTATATCTCGTGTCTTAAAACATTTCCGACTACTCTTTGTCCGCCCTTTGCAGCAACGACATCTTGGAGTACGTGACGGGACAAGTTCCTGCTCTGGAGCCCAACCAGTCCAGGCCTCGCTTCTCCCTCTACCTGTCGTCTCAGCTGCAGTACGGCGTGGTCGTCATCTACCACAAGCAGTGCGCCTTCTTGCTCGGTGAGATTCTTTTTTTTTTTCTTTTTTTTTTTAAAAGAAGGAATATTCCAGCACATTTTGTCGACGTTTAGAGCGCCAGCGCTTCTCACGTTTTCTGCCAAAAGCATCTTTTGCTCTTAGTCACAGGAATGCTCTTCTGGTGTGAAACACAAACAGCCCCGCCGTCACACATCTCGCCTCCTGACTCACCCCGATATAACGGGAGGCGCAAACCAATACGGCCGGCGCTGATGGGAGCAGGGTCCGTCTCGATTTACTGACACCGATCCCACGTCCAATAAACATGCAGCCCACGATGCTCTCTCAGTTCGATCCAAACTGTGAAAGACCAGCATCATCCGCGTGAAAGGCTTTGCAATCTGGATCGCTGTGATTGGGGAAGTTGTTGCGTCTGCCGGCCTCTTTGTGTGACGATTTGGGGTTTTGTGTGTGTCTGTTGAGTCTCTGTTGTCCCGTCTGCTCTCTTGTCTCTGTTTCCCCCTGATTGTCCCCGTGCCCCGCCTGGATCGTATCGTTTCTTGTCTGAGTTACTTTGTTTTCTTTCCTTGTGTTCACGTTTCTTCTGGACACTTTGTGATCGTCATTAAAACCGTCGCTTTGCACTTCAGACCGCGCCTGAACCCTCACCACTAAAACCACCACTTCACGACACTTTCACATGAGAAAACTTGCAAACTCTTTGTGGTTTTTTTTCTCTCTTTTTTTTCCCCCCCTTTCAGAGGAGGTCCAGCAAACTATCGACCGCTGGCTCCGCTACAAAAGACTCGTCCAGATAGACCTGGCTGAATCCGACAGGTGAACACCCTCACAGTGAGCCATGAGAAGAGACCCGGGGCGTCTGGGCTCCCTTAAAATGTCTAAAATTCATCAATATAAAATCAAGGCCTTATATTGTCATAAATCAATTTTAAAGTAATGTAAGAGCCTCAAATTATGTTAATTATAAGTCTTACATTTTGTCTTTGCTTGTACATTGTATATAGTTTATAATGGTCTTGAGACGTCTTGAGTTTTCGTTGGTGAAGCTCTGCTCTTAGACCAGACTGTAGAAATGAGAAGATGTTTGCTTTACTGACGTGTTGACGGACGAACTGAGCTCCTCACGCAGGGGCCGTCATCAATATTTGATAAGCTCGTCCTTTTATATTCTTCCAATGTTCCGCAGGTAAATCTTAACACCACAGGCGCGCTAGCGTCTCGTGGATCCGCAGAAGCCGTGGTTAAAAGTGGCTGCTCTCCGTCTCGTCCTCCGGCAGGGTGGCTCTGGATCTTCCCGACGGCCTCAACATGATGGTGGAGGCCGAGGGAGCGCTGGACCCCTTCTTTGGTCTGATGGCGTCCCGCCAGCTGCCCAGCCCCTACAGAATGGTCCCGGTACGCTCGCTGCGCACACCGCCGGCGCTTTGCGTCGCTGTTGTGGCTTCTGTTGACTCTCTGGCTGCAGCGCAGCACATAAAACCGACGGACATCTGTCAGCACAGCGAGCTGCTCCTCCTGTCAAATATTTAGTGTGTAAATATTGGCAGGTTGGACGGAGGTGGCAGCGTGGCGTCAGGAGCAACTGTGGTCATATTTGCAGAACCTTCTGAAAGTATTCACGCCCTTGAACTTTAGCTAAAAAAAAAAAAAAGTTTTCACTCCATGACCTCAAACTTTTCTGTATTTTAATGGGACGTGATGCTTAACGATCAGCACAAAGAAGAGGATAATTGGGAGGTGAAAGGATGAGGAAATCTAAAAAGTGTGGCGTTCATATGCGTTCACCTCTCTTTGCTTTGATACACGTAAATAAAATCAAAATATGAAGGTGAAATGCAGACAGTTAGATCGTAGCCAGGTCACGGTGGTGTTTATCTCCTGAGTCATCGTCTTATTGCGCCACACCCAGAAAGTGCACAGTAAAGCAAATCACTTCGCTTCAGGTGTAAATGTAGCAGAGACATTTGAACTTTGACCTTTTGCTGCGATCTTTCCAGAAAACCAGGCATGAATCAAGTTGTTACACAACATATAGGTGACCTGCAGTGCCTCCAAGACACGAGCTGACCTTAACTTAAGATTCAAAATCTTCAAATTTGCTCCCAGACTTTCAGCTAATTGATGACATTCTAAGACATCCGGTTCTGTTTTCCTGACCTGTTTTTGACCCAGGCTGTTATGTTCAGAGCAAATGAGGGTGAATGACTGGATAATTATTGCCACAATTATAGTTCCCAATATTAAAACACAAATTTATTAGATATTAGTCATTAGCTGGTGAAAAATGTTTTTCTTTCCTCCCATTTTAACACCAACTTTGTGTTTTAAATGACAAAGCACTTCATAGCACTTTGTGCTTTGTCATTTAAAACAAACAGATTTTTCACTGTCTGTTGAGTGAAAATTAGGCCAAACTAATTGTGGCCTAATTAGTTTGGCCAAAATAGTTTTTTTTTCACATGTAGTTTTTTTTTATATGCATATCTGTCCTTGTAGACCGAGTTTGCGATTGAGGATGTGGTTTCGCAGAACTCTGTGGTGTCCAGCCCCACCAACAAACCAGACAATCAAGGTGAGTTTTAATTGAGCTATTTTTTTTTTTATTTATAAAAAAAAAAAAAAAAAAGTTCCCCATAACTGTGTTGCCATTGATAGATTAGAAACAGGAAGCCACAAAGACGTCAGTAGCTTCATTTGAGACCAGTGTCTGAGTGACAAGAAAAAAACAACAAATAACTAAAGTAATCAAAAAGATACGATTGCCTTTAAAAATAAAAATAAAAATGACTTCCTGATTCTCTTGTGAATAAATATGATCAGTAAAGAAGATAAGGGAAGTTAAAAAAATGACAACAAAAAAAACATCTTTTAATTCACTTTTAGTGAGCTAAAGGTTGAATCAGTGAAGTTGTGCTCATGTCTTCCTCAGAGGTTTTTGTGTCGTTTCCTTCAGTCGTTCTTGGTGCAGTGCCCCCGCAGGTGAGGGGGTGGAACAGGTTTTTTTTCGGAGGTTTTTGTTCGGCTGACGCGGTGCAGCACGAAAGCAAACCGCACAAGCTGCAAATGTGTTGCAATGTTGGTCCCAAACAGAACCGAGTCTGCCGCACTGTCAGGGGTGCAGACACCCTAACATTGAGCTCCTGGCATCACAAAAACATCGAAATGCCAGGAAATATCCAGTAAAAACCTGGTAGCTCCTGCTTGTAAATGAAAAGTTGGATTTTATTGATTCTCTCAACATTATAATGTTCTAAACTATGATAAAATCAGCGCAGGAATGGCTCAAGAGAGCAAATCAAACGATTTGTCCAAGATCCCTCCCTATATGTTGCAACCCTGACAAATATTGGGAAAGATTTAGAGCTGTCTTAACAGACAAAGTTTTTGCTTAAAGTAATAAAAGCTGAGATTTATTAAAAGGCACAGTTATGTGGATTTATTTTTTATTTTTTTTATTGAATGGTTGGCTTTTCTATTATTGTTTTTTGTTTTCTTTCTGCATAGCATGCCACTGCAACGAAAGACGATTTTAATTTGCACGCTTTCGATAAAGATACAACTTACAACATCTTGAAGTGTTAATATCCTCCTGTCTGACAGCCTTGCTTTTCCTCTCCCGGGTCCGTTTCTCCTGAAGCAGGTTTCGTTTCGCCTCTGGCTGCCATCACACTAACAGAGAAGGAGCAGTTTGTCATCAACACTGCTGAGGTAAACTTTCTGTCAGGGTTCAGCCTCAGGAACAACCTCGCTCATCATTTTCAGAGACAGCACACGTCCCGGTGAATTATCGAGCCGGGACGTGTGTGTGTGTGTGCGCGCGCGTGCGTGCGTGCGTGTGTGTGTGAACAACGTCTCTATTTACAGGCTGTCCTTTCATCCTTAAAAAGTCTTAAATTTATGTCTAAAACTAAGGCCTTAAGGTCTAAAACTAAGACCTTAATTAGTTTTAAGGTCTAAAACTAAGTTTTAATTAGTTTTAAAACTAATTAAAACTTAATGTTTGTTTTTGTTTTGTTTTTTTTAAATATTATGGTCTCAAATTCTACATTTTGTGGCAGGACTATTTAATCCTACACATATTATGTCAGGCAGTTGTTTTCATTGCGCGCTATGATTTGAAGAGGTTGAGGCTACTGCTAAGTAGCTGCCAGTAGGTGCATATTTATTTTTACAAAATAAACCTATGTATTTAGATAGCAGATTTCTTGCTTTACATGTCTTAAATCTCATTCATAATGGTCTTTAAGAAAGTCTTAAATTTGAGTCAACAGAGCCTGCAGGTGCCGTGTTTTAACGTCTCTGTCGCTTAAAACCGTGGCCTCGCTCGCTCCAGAACACAGCGATTCATTTTACGTGCGTGTCACGCAGCGGGATTGTTGGCAAACTGTAACTAAACCTTATTATTGTGTGTGGGTCGACCTCTCTGCAGTGTTTAAATGCAGGCAGATCCCTGTGCGTTTGATGAGCAGAATGCAGAGGCACCTCCACACAGCCTCCTCATTCTGTCACTCAGAGACAGATAATGCTCCTCCTCAAGCACCCTCGGCCGATGGAGTCCATTTTGCCTTGATGAGATCTGACTTAATTAAATCAGGCTGCACTCAAACAGACACGTTGTCCACGTTTCTGCTCTTCCGCCTGTCCTAGAGCGTTATCTTTGCCCCTCGGGCAACACGGCGTGACACACCTCCAACTAGCTTTTTTTCTGTGGTTGCATGTTTCTCATTATTTTCCTCACATTTAGTTTTTTTATATAGTGTAGTCATTGTTTTTGTTGTCCCCCGAGGCAGGATTTCGACGGAGCCGAGCTTCCCGAAGCCACAGCCAGAGACATTCAGTTTCTGATGGATCAGCCTGATTACTTCAGGAGAGGTGTGTCTCTGTCTCTCACCGCTCCTTTCGTCACGAAGCTGTCGCGTGCTGCTGCTGTGAAATACTATTTCACGGTAGTTCGCGCTAATTTAAAAAATAAGAAAGAGTCAGTAGATTTTAATCCGTCCCGCTTTTAGAAACAGGTGTTGCCAAACAGAGAGACTCAACATGTTGCTTTGAAAATCGCAGCTGGATTGGTCTCTTTCGTTGCAAACTTTTTCACTTTAAAAAAAAAAAAAATGTATTTGTGTTTTTTATTCTTCCTCACAGTTACACTTCCCACTTGCAAATTTATGTAATATATAATTTATATAGATATATATGCATAATTTTCAGAACTGATATTCTTTATCCTGGCTGAAGGAATTTGGCTAGAAACAAATTTGCAATACAATTTGCACTAAAAACAGATTAAACTGGTAGAAAACTATTGCAGACGTACTGATAAATCCAGGAGCTTCACATTACCTTAACAACTGTTTAGGCAATGCTGTTTTAAAACGACAGCTTTAAAAATATAATAATGATTCATAGTGGTCTTAAAAAGTCTGCGAACGGCCTGACAGTGTCGTCCAAATCTTGTCCAAATCATTTATGTTCAGTGTAATGAACGAGCATCCTGCAGCAGGAGGTTGCAGTATTGTTATCCACCTAATGGTGGCAGCACCTGCAAAAGCCTGATCTTGTCTGCGTTTCTGTGTCTGCATCTTTAAATATCTAAGAAGATCCGGTTGATATCAGAGCGCTCTTTCTGCCGTATGAAAGCTTCACTGTGAAATCTTAAACTCTAACCTGTATAATTGTGTCATTTTTATGTTTTATCTCGTTCTTGTTGTAAATATGTCATAAACAGAAGACCAGGAGACTAACGAGAGGACCGGGGACCAAGCCGTCTCATCCTTTGGCGTCCGGTGAGCCTGGAAACTTGGAAGGTTGTGCGTGCGAGGCGCCTCCTGTTGACCGCGTGTGCGTCCCTGCGTCCAGGCTGAAGGACACGGTGCTCGGGACAGAGCAGGACGTCATGTGGCTGCTGGACGAGGAGACCGGGGAGCCCGTGGAGGTTCCTCTGGCAGCCGTGGCCCCTGAAATGACCCCTGAGCACGTAGCGATGCCACCGGAGAGCGAAGGGAACAGAGCTGCAGAGAGCCTCTGTGACGAGGTCAGAGACACGTAGACAGAATCGGTTGGGGGGGTTTTGTTGTTTCTCTTTTAAGGACACGATTGGCAGCATGTTGGAGCGTGTCATCATGTACTGCTGTGCTGTGATGCCATTGGTCCTCTCAGCGTGTGGTTTACTCTGCCGCCAGGCGGTGGGCCGTCCTCTGAGGACGCACGGCGGGAGACGCAGGCGCCAGCTGCTCTTTGTGGACCCTGAGGTCCAGATCCCTGACAAAGAAATACATCAGCAGATTGAAGATCCACTGATCGAAACTCTAGATATGGTACATAACATATACATTGATACTTTATTTACTGCACTAACCCAGTTTAAAAAGATATTCTGGTAGAGAAAAGGAGCTTTGGGCATCTTTAAGGTTCATAAGCACCGATTTGCCTCGTCAGTGTTTAACGTTTTAGTTTATGAACAAACGGCAAAACCTGCAGATAAACAGACCAGAGCTGCAACTAACGACGATGTTAGTTACTGATTACTGTGACGATTGATCCGATTAAAGAATTGGCACTTGCTGCAGTTTTTTCACTTAACCACTTCGACCTTTTTTATACAATATTACAAACACATTAAAAGATGGAAGTAAACAAATTAAGTCAATTTCTTAAGAAAGAAAGTAAACATTTTATTACCTGAATTGCAACTGAGAAAAATATTGACAGAAAAGTTTTTTGTTTTTTTTTCCATTTTATTTCCTAACTGAAAAATGTATATATTTTTGTACAGTTTTGTCTTTAATATTGCTTCCTGAGTCTGTCTACTAAAGTTGACAATGAATCAACTATTATCAGATAATTAAACCAAACTAAATTTTTGTTTTTTTTCGTTGAATTTTATAGGAAAATCTAGAAGCCTTGAGTCTAAAAGTATTTGCTGGAACCAACAGCAGCAGCTGCACGTATAAACAACGATCTTCTCAGCTGCTCTCTCACTGATTGAGTTTTCTGTCGCTGCTTGGCTGCAGTCAGACTCCTGCCATGTCAGTGTGGATTTCACTGAAGTTTCACTTAATTAAACCGCAGCTTTCTGTTTCTTCCCTTTGCCTTGAAACCCTTCTGGAGTAGAGCTCATTGATTCCGTTTCATCTTTCTTCTTCTGCTGCTTAAATTCCTTTGAGGAGTCATGATTCGCTTCCAACTCTCGGAGCAAAAATACAAAAAAAAAGAAGAAGAAGAAGAAGAAGTAATGTTCTTCAGCATTCATCTCAGTACCATGCAGGTAATATTTTATTCTTTCTGTCAGACGGAGGTGTTGGTGGACGTCCCTGCGCTGACCCGGAGGGCCTCTCCTGCTCAGCTCTTCAGCGCCCCCTGTGGATGTCAGTAACAAGTGCCGGCTCTCGCTCCATTCAAAATAAATCAATACATCTGGTTGCAGAATAAGTTTTTAACCAGGAAACATGATTTAAAAAATAAAAATGCTTGATAGTTGATGTTTTTGGACAGGGATAGTTTTGTTTCCCCCCCCCCTTGGTAGATGAAATCATTCTTTCATAAATATCTCTTAGCCCATTTTCTGCACTTAAGAGCCTCAACATCTGCTCTGAAAACAGGCCGGTCAAACGCCTCTGGCAGTAACACGTATAATAATTGATTTGCATGCGAGACTTGGCCCAGATTCATTTCAAACAAGTAGGTTAGGGTTGAAGTGGCTGCGCCATCCTTCATGCAGGGAGCTAAAATCTCTTTTTTTTTAAAAATCCGGCTGATTTGAAAAATGTTTTTAAATGTGGGAACGAATCAGAAAACCAAACTAAAATGCTTCTGCTCAAACCTGTAAAAATTGCTTTCTGTGACGTCGTCTGCCAATCTACCCACTGTGGTAAAGAACACAGATTGTCCTCTGACCCCCCCACCACCTCCCACCTCCGCAGCTCTCGTCCACCCCAACCTCCTGTCGCTATGGAAACAGCGGGCTTCCATCGCCGTCCAGAGGAAGAGCGGGGCGGCACAGAGAGCGGAAGAGGAGTCAGAGCAGGACATGGAGATCCTGCGGACGGAGAGGAAGCGGAGGCACTCGCGCATGAAGGAGGTCGGTCGGGTATTTTTAGAGGAGCGGAGGAGAGCTCGGCACGGCCGCCGTCAGTGACGGGAGCGCGAGCAAACACTCCCGTCAAACGCCACTCTGGTCCTCAGAAGTCCTCGCCGGAGTTCGCAGGACTGCGGCGGGGTTATTTTCTGAGTTTTTAGTTCGTGCGCGCTCAGCTCAGTTGGCGAGACGAATGAGATCCCAGAGCGTTCCGTCTGATGAATCTGTGCCCCTCTTTTCCTCGCAGATGAGCAGCCAATCAGGACTTCAGACCACTGAGGGCTCATGTGAGTCTTCTCGCACAAACACAAGTTCCCCATTCAGTACTTGGCAGCACAATGACGGGATCACCATTATGCACTTTTGCGTGTGAACAGCCGTGTTAGATGCGATGCTGGAGATGCCCGATGAAGACAAGTGTGGAAGTGATGTGACGACTCCTGTCAGCAGATGGTGGGCTGCTGATGCTGATGAACCGAGACAACTGGATGACCGGGGAACATGTCACTGAGTGTGTTTGTGTCTTTAGGTCTCCGCATGAGGACGTCCAGCCACCAATGGAGCCGATAGCCGAGGAAAACGTGGAAATGCCCGAGGCTCAGAGCGACACACAGTACATGCTGAGGTTCGCCAATAAAGTGTGTTGCACATTAACCGATGTCATTATTGTTTTGACACCATTTTCAAGTGATATAAATATATCTTAGTTGACAGAGCAACACAACGTAGTGGTTTTTAAAATTTGATTTCAGTTCTGAATCGTTTAAGAGGATATTGCATATTTTGGTATCGATTTGATACCAAATAAATATAGTATTGCCATATTGATACCGACATCAATACTTTTTATTTAACATTACATGTTTTTGTGATTTTCTTCCTTTGAGTTATTTTGTTCAAGCCTTTCAAACAGAATGTGGGCAAAGTTTACAAGTATCGAACATCAACATCGTTTCTGTGCATTTTTCTAAACAAAGTGCAAAAAGGTGATCTTTTAAGACCAAAACAAAAGAAAAACCGTATTTTTCTTGAAGCAGAGTTGAGCGACTGCAACGCAAAAACAACATTTCAAGAGGAAATATGAAACTAAAGGATCGATCTCACCATGCGCTTTCATCAGTTTTTTTTTTATCCCATTTATTTCCAGTGTGATCGCCTCCATCCAGCACAACTTTGGTGAAGTCGCCTTTGACTCTTTGCTGCCCCCAAAGGCTGACCGCTGTACTGCAGCTCGCACTATGAACAAACTGCTGGGTGAGGAAATCTGCTGCTTTTCCTCAAAACACTCAGGAGTTTCTGATCGGTGAGCTGCGATGAGTGAAGTTGATCTGTGACCATTTGTGTGTGCAGAGCTGCTGTCAGATGGACAGGTGACGGCCTGTCAGACTGAGCCCTACAGCAGCATCGCCATAGCGCCGGCAGCGCTCGGGACGCCAATCTGAACACGCCTCAGTTCTCACTGACGGCTCACAGCCGAATGAATCGATTCTTCTATAAATTCCTTTTTTTTTTTTATGCAATTGATCAGCAATCATTTGTTTCAGCAGTTTGCAGTTTTTAAAAATGAAATTTTACTGAAATTTTAAATCTTTTAAATATTTAACGTATTTATTTTAATAATTATTTTAAATACATGTTAATAGTGTTTACATATTGAGTTTTATTCAAGCTCTTTTCCATTTTAGACCAGTAAATGTTACAAAGAGCAACTTTGATTGTGTTGTGTGTTCAATATAAAATTGAATAAAATTCTATTGACTTTTTCTAAATACAAAGTCTCAAGTTGCCTTTTTGGTAGTGGATATGATTTCTTCTAAGAATAACTATTCTAATACAGTGACAAGAGTTGCAAAGATTTTTTTTTCATTATTTTCTTTATTTCAATGTCAAAAAACACTGACAGGTAGAAGCACAATAGTTAATTAATGAGGGTGGAAATGACATGACGTCATGCCCGAATGAAGTGTTTGCACGTTGAATAACCCGAGCAGCAACACTATTGTTGTGGCACCTCGGTGTGACTGAAGCCTGAGCTGAGGTCGGAGAGCAGAAATCCTCGCTCACATCACCTCGCTGGAATGACGATGCGTTTGAATAGCTTCGCTCGCAGCAGGCCACAGTTCTCCCTCCCGACGTTTACAGCAGAAACACAAGCAATCCACACGGCTTCCGCGTCGTAAATGTGAGATTGCTGGCTTGTGGGAAAGCCACAAATGAAGACGTGAGCGTGTTTAAGAGCGGCGGGCGGTGGCTGGAGGGGGAGGGGGGAGGAGGAGGGGGGGGAGGTCGCAGGCCGGTCAGGGGTGCAGGTGGGAAAACTGGTGTTGGCGTGTCAGGGTGACTTGCTGTTGCTCATGGAAATCCAACATACTGAGATCCACGAGTGAGATCCACGGTTGAAAAATGAAATGAAATAGAACATTTAATTTTCACGCTGCTGTTCCTTGCAGCGTGTAGGTATTGTGGTCTTCCGGTTAATTATTATTGTTTATTTATCCATCCATGCACAGCAGTTCATCTGTCCAGCTATCCGTCTGAGTCATTATTTGAAATGTTTGTTTTGATTACCCATCAGTTTGTCTTTTTGGTTGCTTATCTAGTTATCCATCCATCAAACTGACTGATTCACTACTTGTGGAAGTTCATCTATTGTCTTATGCATGGAAATCCAACGGACAAAATATTTTGTCTATTTCTAGTTGAAACATTTGAAATAAGACGCAACTAACTCACAAGTGACTTTTCAACGATTCATCTTATAGCAGAGGTCTGGGACAAAATAACCTTTTGTCCCAGACCTCTGCTATAGTGGAGAATGTGATGGTGCTGTGAGAGGCTCATGCGCCAACCTCACATTCGAAGAGCAGAGGACGAGATAAGGCGGCCGGCATCTTTTCATTACACGCAGTCATGAATCTGTCATCCGCAATGAACCTGAGGTCAGATGTTGGCATTTTAATGCTTCTTGTCACCTTACATGTTCATCCAAAACACATGAATCACTCGGCTCCAAGCGTTTTACACTGTGACTGAAGATACAAAAGGCACATGCTTCCTGTATGTTGAGCTGAGAATAACCCTCTGTGACTCGTCTCCTGCAAACCCAAACTCCTGACCATCTGTCAGTCAGCTCTCTGACAGGTTAATAAACCTGACACCTGGGCGACACATAGCACACATTTCCCACTGGCTGCTTATATCAGCCCGGAGGGGCAGAGCTCAGGTCTGCGTCCGTCTCCACAGCTCGGAATCGTCACCCGGCTGGTATCTGAATCGACAACAGGGCGGGGGGGTAAAGAACAGCTGGAGACAGGGGGAGCGGAGAGGGAGCTCCGGTCACACTGAGAACGCTTCCTCAACGACGAGGGCGCGGTGTTGCTGTCGGTGGTGGAACAGGACGGTGATTCAAGCTGGCGGCGGACAAAAAGCAGGCCTCCTTGGAGGAGGGAGAGGCCGAGCCAACGGGCAGGAAGCTCCGCGAGCCGCAAAGCGTGACGGTGCGCGTGGAGGTGGAGCAGGACATCCCCATGTCGGTGGCGTTGCCCATCGAGCTGCAGGCGGATGGTTCTCACCAAGCCTTTCCCTTCCTGGACACCACGCTGGCTGACCTGGGCATCCAAGAGTGAGTCCAGAATTCTGATTTATGGGCCAAACCCAACTCAAAATTAGGGCCGAAATGATTTTGCTTGATGGACGTTGTGTCCGATCGGACTCGGACACAACGTCTGTTGACTTGGACTGGATTTGTGTTTCGACCCGATCTAAACTGTAGTCGGCAATAGCTAGTTTGGTCCTTTTCAGTTTCAGTGTTACCTAAAGGTAGAGGGTGCTTTCTCAAACATCTGGTTTACGTGTGCAGGTCAGACGTGAAGGAGAGGGTGGTGTGGGTCGACACCAAGAAGACGCAGGTGAAGAACAAAACTGGGAAGCTGAAGGAGAAGGAAACTACCATCCTGGAGGTAGTTGACCCGTTACTGGGAACGGGAATGAAGATTAGGCGAAAGCAGAAAAGCCGAGTCATGACGGTGTGTTTTTATGTCGCTTTAGGTGCGAGTGAAAGCCAAAAAGCCGGGAGACAAACAACTCCAGGAGGTTCTGTACAGCACAGAAGCCCACACTGACCGCTCCTTCTGCCGGACAGGGATGGACATTCAGCCCTGGAAGCAGGGAGATCCAGGTTTGTACGCGGCTGCTCTGTGTAGACGTTTAGATTTTACAAAGAGAGGAAAGGAATTAAATCCTCCATCTCCAACGGCCCTAACACAACATTGTCTGTTCGTTCCAGGGAAGAACAAACTGAAGCCTGTGGAGATGACCATGACGTTAGGCCTGGAAAACCGTCAGCCTGGGAATACCGAGGCTCAGGATCAACGAGACATCTGATGCGTGACACGATAACTACCATACAAAACAAAACAAAACAAAAACATGAATCAACATGGAATAGATTTATTGACAAAGTGAGAGTTGACATGTTGGAAATGTTTGTGTTTTTTTGTGGGGTTTTTTTTTCTTTTTTTCAAATGCATTTTCAATTTTAAGCATCACATAACTACAAAGTTAACCAGATATAAAAGTTGCAATGCGGTAGCTTTTGTGCAACTGTTTTATTTTGCTTCATACTTTCTGCAACACGTACGACCACAAGGTGGGAGTTGTGCAGCATATACTCACAGGATAACTCACTGAGCAATAATAACCGTTGAATTCAGAACTGTTTTGGGTGAATTCTAGTTTGCGACGTGGTCTTAGACCACTAATGGTTTAAAACTACAGAGATCTCTGTACGAGGCAGTAAAAATCGACTTTAGAAGTTAAACAGTCTCTACTTTGCATAAGATAATGAAAAAAATAGGCACTTAAATGAGTTCAGAACAAAAATTGAACTTATCAGGAAATTACTCAGTAATCTAAACTCCTTACCTCATACAAGTCGGGGGCGAGGGGGAAACTGTAAACCTTGTCGTGGTTTGAGAGAAAAGTGATAATTTTACAAGATCGACAAAAAAACCAGACTTCAAAGAGAGTCTGAAACAGAACTCCGAATGAACTTGGAAACGTTTAACACAAGAGACTGGGATGCAAATAAATTAGACGAAGAACTTATGAATGCAGTAAAACTAGGAGAGTGGCTGAAGTTCTATATTTATGTCAAACAGACAAACGTCCCCTTCCCCTCCTGCAGTGCAACGTTCGTTGTCCTGTCAGACCGTTTTACTGCTTGAAGGGAAGACGAAGAACGTGTTCGGGCTACGAGGAGGTGACGGCGGCGCAGAGTTTGGCTTGCTGCTCTGCGGGGAGGGAGGCCGCCGCTGCTTGGAACTCTGCACCATGCTTGTGGGCCAATTCTTTCATCAGGGAAACCACGGTGCTCTGGGTTTCTGCGAGAGAAGATGAGAAACAAACTGAGGCTCGGTGTGGACAGCTAATCATTGAAGACAGATCAGTGCGACTGCACTGAATACTGAAGAGCTCCGCACAGGCGGCAGCTCTTGAATCGTCCCAGCTGCAGCACCCCACATATTCAAACGCTCGTCGACGGCTGAGACCGCGGATGAATGAGGTTCACCTTTATCGACTTCCTTGTGGCCGACGACGTGACTGGAAGCGGCAACAATGGGCTTGATCACCTTCACCACCTAAACAAGAGAAGAAGAGCGGCAGAGCTTTCTGAGCCTCTGGAATCTAAACATGTCTAACGCTGCATGTATTGGGGTTTTACATTGTCTATGTTTAACATATATTTAATAAATATAATCAAAGTTGAAACGGACATAAAGGTTGCAGAGTGTCAGGTTCGGGGCTATGAAATACAGAGTATTTTTGTGAGTCTTTATTTTCATTGTTTTTGCTCTAGTTTCTAGTGTGAATATCTTAGTAACAAAACTAAGAAGTAACTTTTCAGCGAGATAGATATGAGCTTGTTTTAAATAAATAATGCCTTCATAATGATGACAACTGGCAGATTTGTTTTCACTTTTTTCCTTCTGTACAATTTCGTTATTTTGATCTGGTTTTTAGAGGTCTTAAAATAAAAAGAGGGATCTTTACGGTGGCTGTATGCCCTGCTTTGACAAAAACATTAGCAGGTGTGAACTATTTTCCAGTCTGTAGCAGGAGTGTTGAACTGAAAGAGGATTTCTACTGTACCAGGACAGGATTGTGTTTGTAGAGCATCGTCAGGCAGTTGAACACCGTCTGGTTCTCCTCCTGATCTTCTTTAAGTGGAAGATGTGTCGCCAGAGCAGTTACAACCTGTAATGAAAAATGTTGTGGACGCTTTTGCATTTTTGTCATTTTCTGCACGAATGTGAAGCAAGGCTCGTTAAAAGTGGAACCCACCTGCTCCAGAGGGACGGCGTCCACGTTGCTCATGATCATCCGGCAGAGGGCCGCACACAGGTTGTCGATTACTCGGAGGTCGGACTCCTTGCCCAGCATGTTTGAAAACACAGAGAGCATCATGGGATAGTCTCTGCGTGGCGTTTCGTTAAGGATCGACTCAGGAGCGTGCGGCGAGCGGAACCCACACGAGTCACGGAAACGCGGACAGATTACAAGGATACGACACGACGAGCGGTCCGGCGGCTTGAGCCAGGCAGCCCAGGCCGAACACGCTGTTGTTGCGGACCTCGGCGTCGCTGTCCTTCACTCCGGCGACCAGAACGGGAAGCAGGCGATTGGACAGTCGGCCTGCCACCCCCCGGCCTCCGGACACGCTCACCAGAGCATGGAGGATTTCTCCAATCGTCCCCAAGGAGAAGGAGCGATCGGCCACCGTGCAGGACGATTTCTTTTAAGAAAAACAACAAAAAAGGTTTTTAAAAAAAAGCATCCAAATATTAAGGAATATATACATACATACATATATATCGCAAAGCAACAGTCACAGTTTGGAACCGAACAGGGTTTGTGCACTTTACCCACAACAAAATTCAAGCACTTAATAGTTTTCAAACTCTTCCATCATCATAAGAAAAAGGGAAACTACACAACTAAAAAAAGACCTTTTCAATACACTATTATATGATCTCTGACATGATTTAACTTCATACAGTAAAAGAATAAATGTGTCCCAGTTTTTTCATTAGATGTGCGAAAATATCTGGTTTCAACTGTAAGTAATATACTCAAAATTTAGGCTTTTAATCAAACGTTAGAATGCACTTTTCTATAAAGCAGCGGTTTGACTTTTGATCACCCTAAACAGAACTAAAACTCTCTTAACCTTGAAAACACCTAATTGAAATTCAAGCATTTTCAAGGATTTTTTTAAGATCTGAAAAAAGTATAAAAAATAGAAAGCATTAAATATATTTTTATCCTTTACTGTATTCCATAAAGGCTGATTAATCTATTTGCGTCTCTATTGCTGGATTTATCCGTCCAACATGTAATTCATGGAGGACTTCTTTTTGTTTACAAGCTGTCAATAATAATAAAACCACGTTTTGCCCATATTGAATTTTTGTCACCAGTAATTCCAAAAGACAACATGTAGCGTGACGTAGAGAATAATTCACATCTGCGTCAGCGTTCTGAAGACTTACGGCTTTGCTCATGATGAGAGGCAGTAGATCGTTAAGGTAAGGAGCAAACTTCTCTGCAGGAACGCTGGCGGTCACCAGGGGAATCCCTTCTCCTGCAAACTCCTGCAGCATCGCATCAAACTCTGCCTGAGACAAAAATGCGGAAAGAACGCAGTAAATATCACCTCCATTGGCGGACAAACATTTGCACTTTATGTGAATGAAATTATGTACAAAAACTGAGGTATTACTCAACTATTTAATTCTAAACAGAGTGGAACATTGATAGTTCAAGTACCTGTTGCTCTTCATCGTCGACTTCGTCGGTGCTACTGCCTTGGCAAGCAGTCTGATGAAGAGAGGAAACAGTTACTGGTGTTAATTCTTTAATATCGAAGCTTACTCCAGGCCTCTTGTTCCAACCGCCCACCTTTTTCTTCAGCACGTCTCGGATGACGTTGCTGATCTCCTTGAGGTGTGAGGGGTTTCTGAACACTTCCTCCTTGCAGGACTTGATCACGGCGTTCATGGCTTCCAGGACGCCCATGACGACGGGCCGCTCCCGGTCCATCCGCACCGTCTCCACGAAGCACGGGAGGACCACGTCCAGCAACTTCAACAGGGCTGATGGGCCCCCGAGAGTCGGGAGGCAAAGAAGAACAGCACGTTTTAATGTCGCCGGCTATTCATTATGAATTATTCATGTAATAACAGCCTGCTTTACCCTGGTGGTTGGTCTCGGTGCGATTCTCAGTCCAGACTTTGTGCTGAGCCTGACAGAACTGACCCAGAGCGCCCAGTGCTGCCCTCCGGACGTCCTCGTGGGGAAACTGTGGCGAGAACAAATTATTAGTGCTGTTCAGAGCAAATCCCCACGATGAAAACACAAAGCACACAGTAGGAAAAAGTACCGCTGGAGTTTCCTGCGACAGCAAATATTGGGCTGTGCGTTTTCTGCCGCTGCTGCGACTGTAGAAGTCAATAACGCTGAGCAGGTGATCAATAACACACTCATTATATATAATCTTTCTGCCACTAAGGTTTTGCAGTTATGCACAAAGCTAAACATCAGGCAGCAGACAAAGGAAGGGGACAACTGTAATACAGTTTGCAGCCATCGAGACGACCTAAATCCCATTTTAAGATTGTTCTTAGCTAAATCACAACTGTAACCCAAACTACTGCTTTCAAGATGTAACGGATTTTATTTATACCTTAGAGTTTTGAAGCTGAAAAAGGATTCTATGAACATCAAATTAGTAAATGATGATTTAAACTGGGTCATTCATGGGTCTTCCAGCAGAATAATGAACTGAAGCATACAACCAAAAAAAGCTAAAGCTAAACAGCAACATTAAAATGATTGCAGGGAGTCTATTAAGGAAAAACATTTCTTCATGTTGAATTTTTTTTTCAGTACAAGAATGAACTTAATTTAAAAAGTGATTTTTTTCTGTAATATTTTTTAAATGGTCATACTATTCGAGTAATTATGAATAAAATAACCTGAATTAACCTTCCGGGTTTACGCAGGCTTCACCAAGCAACATTTAAGACTTTTAAAGACCATAATCAATGTGATTCAAGATCTGTATATCCACAGAAATGAGCAATCTAATGAGCCAGCTGGCAGTAAATTTCCAAGACATTTTAAGGAAGCAGTGACATCCTGTAAATAAATTACATAATACACAAAACTAGTGTTTGGATTACAGATATCAACACAATTTTAAAGAATAGATTGGTTTGAGACATTTTTTTTTCTTCTAATCATGAATTCCAAGTTTAAAAAGGTTAGAAGCTGCACTGGACCCATAAACTAGTGAACTGAATGGAACCAGTGACAGACATTGTGACCAGGCCGACCGAACATCCAGAGTGACTTACATCTCTCATCTCAAACACCTGCTGGAAGCTGGACTCCAGGAAAGGCTGGAAGGCGACGCTGTGACGACAAACCCAGAGCAACAACCGGTGAATATTCCACAATATTATTTTTTTTTCTTGAGAAAAAAAAAATTGAATGAAATATTCAAAGCAGTAGAAAGTGAAAATGAGTTACCCTGTGCTTAAGGCGATCTCTCCCAGGGCTTCACAGGCGTCCTCCTTCTCATCAATGTAGGCGTTTTCCACGCTGAACCTGGAACACGCGAAACAAAGCAGAATGCAGAATGACGGCGATCCGTTTCTGACCAGCAGATGTGGCGGTGATGATGTGGCAGAACCCACCCTGCCACCTCGTGGATGTCTGCCTCCGAGTCGTCTTCCAAAAATTCCTCTTCGGTTTTTCCTCCTGCGTTGTTGCCGTTATCGTCGTCGTCGTCGTCGAGCAGGACGAAGGTCTTGTCTTCGTCAAGGTGGGCCTAGAAATCAGTTTTCATAGAGGACTTCGGTTCAGTGAATACCCGCGGATGGATGCGTGTACATGTGTGTGTGAACAGTTTGTACCGTGATGCCTTCATTAGACTTCAGGGCAAGCTGCATCACAGTTGTTATGGCAGTGAGGTGGGGGATCAGGCTTTCAGGAGAGACGGTGGACACAGCTGAATACAGACCATACCTGATCGTAAAGAGGGAGGAAACTCTTAGAAAAACACTTTCAGCATGAAAACTGTTCCCTCGGATTTTAGGATTTTGGAGTTCAAGCAAAAACAAAGAGTGAATTCGGTTTATTTTATGCAAGCGGCGTTTGGTGTGGCTTAGTAGAGGCCAAGGCATACGTGCATCGCCGCAGGTCAGGATCGTCGATGGTGTCGGTGAGGTTGAGGCCGAGCTGAATACATTCTGCAGCGAGAGGACTGAAAACGTCCTTGCCGATCATGCGGGCCAGTACAGATAGAGTGTCTGAAAACAGGAACAAGTCGAGATCGTCATCGATACAACCTGGACAACGAGTTTGTCGTCGTCAGTTTTGGCTTGAGAGCTGAATTAAAGAAAATGTGGCTGGTTTACCGAGGGACTGATTTTGCAGAGGCCTCATCTCCTCTGTGGTGGCGGTGAGAAAACCTTTCAGGCTTTCGATCACAGGAGGGAAATAGGGAACCAGCAACTCCTTGGCTGCATTAGCTGAGAACATAAAAGACAATGATGAAGAAGACTTTTTTGAAAGCGCCTTCTGGCTGCTTTCAGAAAGCTTCACTCTACATAAGTCCTCACCTATAGCACCTATAGCCGACACGGCCAGCTCTTTGATTTTCAGGTCTTCTGCATTCCTGAGGGCAGACAACATGGTCTCCATCAGGGTGGGGAGGTAGGGCTCAATATCAGATCCTGTTTAAAGAAAAAAAACACATACATAAAGATTCCAGTTCATAAATTATTCTGTCAGGAAACTTTAAAAAAAAGAAAATGTCAAAATCAAATTTGAGTTCTGTCAAAAATGCTGATTATTTAAGGCCTGGCTTAGAGATCAGCTTTAAGCCAGCTTTCACAAAGGTCAAAGGTTTGTGAATTGACCTTTGACCTTTCTTACCCAGGTTCTCCATGAAGTTTTCCAGAGCATAAAACGCCTTTGTGACGTGGCCGATCTTGGCTTCGTTCAGGGACGTGAGGTATCCCAGCAGCAAAGGCATCAACTCTGCGCAGTACTTACTTACTTCAGGCTGAAAGGTGCAGCATGAAATACAAAGACAGACAATTATATTTATATTTATAATTATCTGTTAGCACAGTGGTCCCCAACCTTTTTATTACCTCGGACCTGTCAAGACTTGGTAATTTTGCTGCGGCTCAGGGGAGTGGAACCGTCAGATAATGCTTCTTCAGGTTGGTATTCCCGCTAACCGCTAAAGCCTTTTTTTTTTTTCCCCCAATTTTGCTTTTACGACAATCTCACAACGTCCTGCAGTGTGTGGTGGGCTACGTGGTGGTGTTGAATATGCCCAATCTAAAATCGGGCATATTCAAGATTGTCTTGGCCCTTTTATCGCAGCCTGTGGGGTTTTTCCCTGACTGGGAGCGAGAACGCAATCTGCTGAATGCGACAGGTAGCCAATCAGAAAGCGCTAGCTGTAAGAATGGAGGGAATCCCAAACAGTTGACGTGGCGCAACTGAGACATCGGAGGTGATATGTGGAAATGTTTATTACTATATGTAAAGGTCATTTTATATTTGGACCGGCCCATGGCCCGGGGTTTGGGGACCACTGTGTTAGCATACTGGCTTGTAATTTGGTTCAGAAACAATCAAACATGCCAACAATAGTGGAGCTTCTTCTGGAGGTATGCGTTTCTTTGTATTTAACCTCTGTAAAAGTACATTTTGCATGCGTTTGTGATTAAAACCACTCACCTGTAAATATTCAGAGAACTGTCCGAGAGCAAAAAGAGCGGCGCTGCGCACCACCCTACTGCTGTCTGACAAACTCTGGCAGACAGTCTGCAGCACCGATGACAGCATCCTGCCAAGCACACACAGACATCATCAGACTCAGATCTGCATCAGCTGGACATTTTAACCATTTGTCCTTTTCTAACATACTTGGAGCGTATGTAGTCTGCACACCCCTCAGCCAGCACGGCGAGGCACATGAGACCGCCCTTCTTTTGATAAGGGTTCTCACTGCTAAGGCAGGCCTGAGTGAGGGGCACCTAACAAAACAGGACGCAGTTAATACATCAGAAAGCTCACACGGCGCAGACAAACTGATAATTAACATCTGAATGACGTACAAGTTGATGAAACAGTTTGTCTGGAGGCATATGGAGCGCCATAGTGTCAATCATCTACAAAAAAAAACAAAGAAACAAAAAACAAACGTATGACGTCAAAGCTTTTTCAGAGTCGCTAAGTGATGTTGACATCCCTCATCTTCACCTGAGCCGCGCCGTGTTTGGGGTTATCGCTGTCGTTGGGGTCGCCGCCATCGTCTTCTTCATCCTCTGGGTCTTGCTCGCCAGGCGGGGGAGCTGCAGTCAGGATGGGGAAAATGCTCTGCAGGATGGGATTCAGTAGCTTCAGCTTCAACACCGACTGCAATAAACAAAGAATCCATGGAGATTTTTGCTTTTTGTTATTAATTAGTCAATGAGAGGATAAACGGCAAGCTATTAATCAGTCATAGAGGATAAACGGCAAGCAATCAGTAGGGGGGTGAGGGTTTCTACCTACATTACTTTTCAGCTTGATGAGGAACGTGATGCAGGAGAGCGCTTTCACTCGCAGAGAGTCACTCAGTGTGGTGTCACTGCCGACCTAAAACACAAACTCGCATTAAGTCACAGACTCGTTTAAAACTACTTTGGAGATAAAATGGGAGTTAAAAACGATCAAATTTACATCTCACCTCCAGGCAGAAGCGGACAATGTCTGCGATGTGGGGGACAATGATGGACACTTCAATCTCCATGAGCTCAATTAACACCTCCATGGCTTCAATGGCTTGGTTCTGAGCAGAGAAGCATCACAAAACCTACAAGTTAGAACACTATGCGTGTCCTCAAGATGATCCTGGCCCGCCATCTGAATAAAACAGGAAGTGCTTTGAAAAAAAAAAGCTACCTCGTCAGCCTTGATGAGTTGTTTCAGAGCAAGAATCAGCCTCGGAATGATGGCACGCATTTCCTTCTGCAGAACAGCAAAGTAAACTGTCAAATAAGTCAATAAAAAAAAGCTCTGAAGAACATAAAATTAATAATAAATGAAACTAATAAGTTTGAACTCTTATGTTTGGCTCCCTCCACTTCCATTTAGCCAGGAAAGGCTAAAAGGTGAGCTAAACTTGCTCACCATCTCTTCAGTGCCGGTGTACGCAGTAATGGCGGTGAGGGTGAGGATGCAGTAGTAGAGTGCTGTGGGGTTGTTGTAGTCCTGCAGCACGGTGTTGAAAAGGTGCAGCAGCTGGCAGTAGTGAGGTTTGAAAGGTTCAGGATTGGATTCTATAACTTTATTCAGCAGCAGGAGGCCAACCTGTCGAGACAAGACAGCAGAAATGACAAACTAAAACCAAGACCAACATGAAAACGACATAGCAGGAGGCCTTCAGAATATCAGGTATTAAAAAATATATGAATTGTAGCTGTTGAACGTTTACCTGTCTGACGTGAGGATCTGCGCTTTTGGTGGACTGGTTGAGGAGCAGCAGCAGAGCGGGCCAGCGGTCTGGGGTTTCATGTTTGACCATCATTGCACACAGCTGGGAGAGCGAGTGCTGCACCTTGTGGCTGCAACGCATCAACATGGAACATTACGCTGTGTTAATCTGCAGTACACATTAAGGTGTTATTTCTGTGGATTTGTCCTGCGCTTACTCTCCTTCCATGGTGAAGGCTTGGAGCACCAAAGCTTTTAGGCTGGAAGAAAAAGGGAAACGAGAGGTCACACCTAGGTCTGGGTGAAGTTGATTTTAGTCGAACAATTCTAATATTTTATTAAAGAGAAGAAGCAGACCTCTCTCTGTCAGTAGGGCTGATCTTATTCCAATGTTTCTTCACTCTCAACCTCAGCATCACTGCGGCTGACTGGCGAATCTGCATGCAAGCAGTAAATCAGAGATGTTGCAGAATTTACAATAGTATTAATCGCTGCAAGCCATAATCATCTAAATTATGAAAAATATGCTTTAAAAACAGTCCTTGTTTATGTATATTTCCAACCTCCAGGTGGAAATGTTTTGACTTTTTTTTTGGTATGTGTGCAAACACTGTTGCCTTGGTCTTGCATTGTGTGTTAAATGAATAGAGGTTCAGACAAGTGCAGTATTGCTAAGGAGTTTCATCAAGTGGACACAGGCTTTTTTTTTTTTTTTTCAAACACCTACTGAACAATGGCGTTTCTATAGCAACACATGCAAGAACTGCTTCAACATACCTCAGAGTTTTGGGAGCCACTCATGACAGCACAAAGGGCTGGTATTATAGCTGGGTCTTTGAAAGCCTGCTTCAGCTGGACTGTGGCCTAAAATAAAAGGGAGGGGGATTGGGGGGGGGGTCGTGAAAAAAACTGCTTAGGTTGACAGTACAACAGCGAACTTTACAGACAGCAGACATAAATACGCGGTTGCTCGGGAGATCTTGACCGAATCTAAGCAAACCGTTTGACCGTTAAACTGTCATTTGATTTCAACCGTTACGTTAGCTAAGCTAACTAACTCCCGTGCTGTTATTTCTAACTGTTGTTAGCAGTTATCTGGCTTTCCCTCGACACTAGCTAAAAAAAAGAGCTAGCTTCAGTTATTACCTGCTGTATAATGGCATTGTCAGGCTGTGTCAGCTGTAACAGGATTTGCTCGAGCTCTTCTATCATCTTGACAGTCGCGATGAACCTCCACTTGCTCTTTAGGCGACCGTTAACGTGTAAATATGACTCAATAACACAGATTGAAGAGTAAGCTGTCCTTTTCGCGGTGTGGCCTCAGTCATGTAAACAAAGTCTTTCGCTGTCGGTGGGAATGCTAACTCGTGAGTCTGTTGGAGAAAACCCCTTGGAAAAAAAACCGCGTGTGTCTGAATGTGAGATGTCGCTGAGTAGCAATGACAGGTATGAGTCTCTGGCTCGGTCAGATCCGCTCTGGAACGTTTGGACAGCCAGAAGCACGCGGGACGGAACACCGGCCAGGAGTTCCATGTGAGCCGAATTAAAGGGACATGCACATTATTAGGAATAATGAATGGAAACAGCGCCAATAACTGGAAAGGAGGTCAACTGCAACATCCTGAAGACAAATGAATAAATGAATAGATGAATAAATAAATAAATAAATAAATAAATAAATAAATAAATAAATAAATAAATAAATAAATAAATAAATAAATAAATAAATAAATAGCTCTTTGTGCTATGTTACGGAGCCCTCTAGGGGACATGGGGAATTTCTTTTCTTTTGCGTTCCCTCGCAAAACCACTGTAAGCCGGCCGCCATATTTTCTGCTGTAATGTAAGGTTATGTGAGGTTTTTCCATGAATGTTAATACCTCTTTACCACAGAGACACAATCAAAACTGTCAGATGACAGATTACCCAGCGATAATAACTCAGAGACAGTCCAAATTAGAATGTATTTTTATTTCTTTCCCACTTACGAAAAGTTTCTGGTTATGTCATAGCTTTTTGGTGAAGGAAATCAAAGTGCAGAACAGATGACTGTTAGACAGAAACTAGAGCAGTGCGCCGGACAATGATTGCGCATGAATGCTCCACCTTGTTGCTCCACATTGGTCACACATCAGATGATCAGCAACAAATTTACAATATATAGTGACTCTGCTTACACTAATGGTGGTCTAAAAGCGAGGCCAGTAAAAAAAAAACGTAACTGAAGTAATATGTCGGATCTCATCGACCTTGATAAGCACAGAGAGTATCTGCTGGTTTCGTATCCACAGTCATGGCGTGCAGCAGGAAAAAATTGCTGCGTAACTTTACGCACAGAGAACGTGGCGGCGCTCGCTGTCGATCGTTATAAAAACATCATCTATCAGAGTTTCATCTCTCATCTGGACGGTTTAGTGGACCAGAAGCTTCGGAGCGTTTAGCGCAGCTGATCCCCTTTGGGGGGTGAGGGTTGGGGGGGTTCTCCCGCCGAGGGGAGTGAGAGCGGTATCGGGTAGCGATCAGCGGTTCACCGTCTTTTTATTACGTCACTTCATTTGGTGAAATGTTATCTGATTTCAAACACGTCCTCACTGCAGACAAAAAGCTAAACGTTCAGCTTAATGGCTACAAAAATAGAAATAAAATGATTTGTTCTCTTTCACGCACAGCGAAAAGAATCAAGTGCAAACTGCGCTAGTTTCGAGCGCATTTTCGAGCAAACTGTGTGTGTGTGGGGGAGGGGAGGGGGGGTCGGTAAATAACCTTTTGGTGTTTTACCACCACCACGTGGTATGAAATGCTGAGTTACACCAGAGCGCAGAACAATAGACGCATCCAGCCGTGTGACTGCAGTGGTTTACTTTGAAAAAAACACAAGTAGGCCTACATGTTCAAAAATAATGGTCAAAAGTCCCACAAACATGTTTCTAAACGTCATGCACAGTCAAAAGCACATGAGCAAACATTTTTGGCAACATAGTTGCTTTCTGTACTTTGCTTGCTTTGCAGTAATTTTAGTTGAAAGTAATTCATAGGAGATAAGGTTCCAGTCGCATGTATACAAACTTTCAACATCTAAATAAAGAGACTCATGCTATGATGCTAAATTTTAAATTGCAGGTATCGTCCTAATATTAAAGTCTTCAACAGTGAAAATGCACAGGACTGCTTGGATGTGGCTTTTGGAAAGGTTTTATATTTCTACTGCATGGCATTCCATCATAAATTACAATGATATATTTGACTGGTGGGATGGACTTTCACTCTCCTTTGTCCATCCCACCAGTCAAGGGGCAAAAAAAAAAAAAGATGATGAAAGACTGATTAAATCATGGGTGATTGAAATGAATATACATCCATCCCAGTATTGTGCAGCTCTGGCGTTCTTTGATCCAAAAGGGGTCAAAATTACAAATGCAGGCACAAACATCTACATAAATCAGGACTAAAATGTGGTTACATTTCTTTTGGTCATTTGAAGATAAATCACCTAATTTCCTTACAACATTAAATAGCTTGTGGTACAATGGTGGTTGACTGTATGACCCCTTTTTTTTTTAGAACGACTGCAGCTTGTGTTTGGTTTCCTGCCACAGACTATGGCTCTCTCTTCTCCTTGGGTTAAAATACATAAAATCCAATACTAAGTTGAACAATATGCAACAATTCAGATTTTTCTAGACGCTTAAACGACATAATCATTTTAAGAAGACAGAAATAAATGCATGCGTGCTCTGCAGACGAAACTGATGGAGGTTCTGTCTTTTCCTCTAACCCTTTCAGTGTCTTTTAACTGCTAATATGCGCATGCTGCAGCTCACTTATAAGGTGGTGACGGTCGGCCTGAAACTGATTAGATTACCGTTTAGGGAGGAGGGAGAGAAGAATAAAAAGATAAACTCGAGCTCCAATCTTTGCCTCGCTTGGTTTCATCCATGAGGTTTGCTAACTGCGCTGGCCTGTGAACGCAGCTCTGCATCTGTTCCATTTGTACGACATGTATGGCTTGTAACATTTGGCATTAAAGCCTGTTTATAATTTGACCAAATCTCATTATTTCTCAAGGTAATTCACACTTAGGGGCTCTGGTCGGGTTCTGAATCTAGTGGAGCACAGAGACAAAATGAATGAACTCCAACAGAACAGTGCATCTGTAAGTATCTACCAACTTTAGTGCAACACTGTCTGGAACATCTCCTCTCAAACTCAAAACCGTTTTTTCCAGTCATCAAAAAACCCAGGCACTCCTTTTGTTACGCCCACCTGCCGCCTGTCCCCCACACACACGTCCCCTGTCAGCTGACCCTCCCATAAGGGCTTGGCTCGAACAATCTCAGACAAGTGAGCCCTTCCCCATCAGAGATCATTTAGAAATGCTAATGTCCCCCATTAGGTCCACTCTTCTCACTCAATTCATCAGCTAACCAAATCATTACCATGTCAACATAGAAACTGGGGCAGATGGAAAACAACAGTTAGAAGGTAATGCCAACCCAATTCGAATCATCTTTGTGAAAGGACTCGTAGACGAAGAGGCAGGATGTTGCAAAAACAAGCCCAGGACTGCAGCTACAGTTCAGTGTCTGCCTTCCCTTCACCCGTCTTAGGCGTCCATCTCGGCTTTAGTTTCAGGACAAAGCCTGCAGTTCGCTTGCCTTCATTTATAGTGCTTTCCAAAAGCATTCACGTCCATTTTTATATTTTGGGGGGAGCAAAAGGCCAGGTTTCCAGGCCTTTTGCTCCCCCCAAAAGGGTTTCTTCCAAGAGTTTCATGTCAAACTCTTGGAAGTTTGACATGAAACTTCCTGATTTGAGTTTCAGGCCAAATCATAATCGACCATCTCTGTTGAAGATGTGTGATGCAGCCATCGCCATGTTTTATTGCAGGGACAGTGTGTTGGCTTTATTGTCTGTATAGCATTTTGCATGCTAGCAAAACAGTTTACTTATGGTCTCATGTCACCAGATACTCTCTCCACGTTGGTGGATCATGGCTTAGTTCAAACCTTAAGTATAACTTCTTTTTTTTGCTTTTCTTCAGATGCATTAATACCATTAATTTTAGACATTTGATCATACAGAACATACAGCTTTGAAGACTGCACAGAGAGGAATGTAATTGTTGCAACTGAATGCCACACAGAACTGTGTTTGGCATGGCATTTTGTATTTCAAATAATATTCTCACACAAAAATAATAAAATCAGTTAAAATGCACATGCTTAAATAAATCAATATGATGAAAGTACATTTCTCAGGATATTTGTGCTTAAAAAGGTGGGGCATTTGGGAAAATATTACTAACTTTCAAACGACTGACTCTTTATTCTGGATATTTTAACCTTCTCATGCTCAAATTACTTGCAAAGACTAGCGAAGTGAAATAGCATTTAACTGTTGCGAATCTGCAACGTCTGCCTGGAGAGGGCTGTCTCAGTAACAAAAAAAAAAAAGGCCCGCCCTCAGGTAAAGAGATGTGATTGGTTGGAAGAAAGGCACCCCGCTCATAGGTGTGCCGATATCGCGCGCCCACACCTCCCTATAAACAGCCGCAGTTCGTCGCAGCCCGAGCTCGTTTCGGACGTTTTACGGCCTCCTGCTTTTTCTCGCGAATTTTCAGTCGTGACCCACAATTTTTCCAAAGGAAAAATGGCAGAATGGAAGACGCAGGTAACTTATAACTACAACCCGTCTTATCATACCTACGCCTACAGTCTCGTGTACCAGCCCGTACCCGAGCAGAACCAAGGAAACCTGCCTGCCTGGAGCGACAACGAAGTCCCGGAGTACAGCGAGGGAGCGCCGCAGAACCTTTGTGACGCCGTCGCTCCTTTGACCACCATGGATAAGAAAGAGACCCCGCCATGCAGCCCCGAGACCGTGACGGAAAGTTGTTACCAGGACCCTGGAATGATGTGCCTCGGTGGCACCCAGGCGAACCACCTGGAGCCCTACGGAGCCGGAGGGGGTGAGGTGAAGCGCACCCGGAGAGACTCGGTCAACGACTCCGAAGCGCACACTTCACCTGGTAAGTTGCACTTTTAACTGTACAGCAGATTTTAAACCTGTGTTTTAAGTGAGTCTGTGTTTAAGTCAACTTTCAGTTAAAATACTTACGCTTCCTGCAACAAACGTGTACATTTCTTTCTCGAGTTTTAACGATGAGGAGAAGTTTTTTTCCGTCTTGGGTTTTTCAGGTCCACAAACATGGCGCCGCCTGTGTGGAAGACCAAGCGGCGCCGCCTGTGTGGAAGACCCAGTGGCGCCGCCTAGCGACCGAGTCTGTTTAGCGCCTGAACTGCCAATATTCAATGAATAAATCGACAATTTTAGATAAAAAAAAATGTAAACGTCTGTAATTTTATATGTATAGTTAAATGATTTAATAGTGATTAGTTTGTTTTTTTGTTTTTTTTTTTAAAAAAAGGAAAAATGTGTAATGTATGTATTTTTCAAATTTTGTTGTATTATTCAATCTCACCAATCAGTCTGAGTGAGTCTAACATAATGATAATAAGGATTATCATCTAGATGTTTATTTGGTGAGGGAAGTTAGTTGTTGGTGCACTAAATTATTAACTAAGAGGTGTATTAACATTTATTTTACCAATAATTCTATTCCTTCTCATTTAGATTCTTGGAGCTCTGTCAGCAGCCGTGAAGGAAGTGTTCCTCAGGTGGACCCCGCTGCCTGGGTTGAGAAGGAGGCTGATGAGGAGCCTGTCATCAGAAACCTGGATGGCAATGAGGGTGTTTCCAGCTCCTTCCCGGAGAACTCCGGCAACTTGGCCACACCCGGGAATGAGGATACCAGCAACGCAGACCCTGCGCCCCTTCCTTCTCCAAAGAAGCCCTCCACCAATGTTGTAGCTATTCCTAAAACGAAGGTGCGTTCAGCCTTTTCAGAGAGTCAGATGAATGCTCTTGTCCAGCGCTTCAGTGTTCAGCGGTACCTCACTCCAGCCGAGATGAAGAACCTGGCAGAGATGACTGGACTGACCTACAAACAGGTGAAAAATGCAGTGAATGATTAGCACGGTGTGGTGTCATTTTTGCCCATTTTAAAATGGTTGTGATCTCGGTTTGCAGGTGAAGACCTGGTTTCAGAACCGCAGGATGAAGCTCAGGAGGCATCAGAGAGATACCAGCTGGGTATCTGAGCGTTATGCCATCCACCAGGATGCTTCCACTCACAGACCGGTCTTGCCCAACATGGCCTCACACATCCCACCTGTAAGTGACTTTGATGGTTTACAAGAAGAGTGTAACTCTGTCTCTGTTAGGTGTCCAGTATGAGTTTTCTGTTAAGAGATAACAGAGGAATAGCGATCCGGACACAGAAAAACGCATCCATGATGGAGGCCTAACTACAGTTGTGGTTACGGTCTCAAAGGCGAGATGCAACACTATACCACTCAAACGTTTTTGGTACATGCCAGTTGTAAAGTCAGATAGCTAATTTGTCACTTTTTTTTTTTTTTTTTGCAGTATCAAGGAGATGGCCAGCCCCAGTTCATGGAACATTACAGCCAGCACCCGATGGATGCAGCTTTTAAGACCCCACCAAATCTGGCCTACTACCTTGCTGCTGTCGGCAGTTCAGGTGGACCTCCTGGTTATCCACCTTGGTCCATTAATGCGCCGCAGGCCACTGTGGCACACCAGCCCCATAATGCCATGTGGCCTGCACCACAGGGGGGTGGGCCCTTTGATTACAACCCCAACGCGTTAAGCTCAAATAATTACATGCATGCTGCACACTTTGAAAACAAAGAGGGGGAGCCTGTAAACGGCTCCCTCAACACCGCTGTAGTTCACAATGGGAACCAGTAATTGGGGAGAGTAGTTATGGAAACCATTAGTGATTTCATTGAGATGGTGATTTTCCAAGTTTCTTACCTCATTTTCTAGTGAAATGTGATTTTTAAGCAGATAGAATTGTTCTGTATCTGATTTCAATGTACCTTCTTTTTTTTTCTTCTTCTTCTTTATTTTTATATTCAACCATTTTATGTGTGTTTTGAATGCATTGTCACAGCAGCTGCGCCCAATTTGGACGCACTTTAAGCAAAAGGTTCACTGTGATGCGAAGTAACGTATTTGACATACACAATTATGTAAATGCATTTTACAAGTTGTGTTTTAATTTTCTACAGTTTAAATCCTTTTAGAAAGTGCTGGAGACAAATTGATTTTGATCATTAAAGATTTGAAAAAAAATTTTTTTTTTTTTCTTTTTATATATATACTCTGTTTGGATTTTGTAGTTCAAAGTGATGCATTGATATGGAGTTTGAATTCACTCCAGAAGGAATTATGAAGCTAAAAGTAAGTTTCTGGTGGTTTCACTCATTTAAGAAAATCAAAGATTTGATATCTAAACATCTTTAATGAAGCCATATTGCCCAGGGCTAATTTTAAGTGCAATTCCATTGAACATCTTTACAACTATGGCAGTTGTAAGCTAATGTTGAAAGCTTTTTTTTTTTTTACTATTCTTGCATACTATATAACCTGAGTGATATTGTGACTTTTATAATGTTTAACTTGTTTAACTGCTTCCATCCCTTTCTGCATTTTGGCAAAAATACTCTGTCCAACAAGCTAAGTATTACATTGGCTTGTAAAATGCAAGGGAATGAGAGGGAAGTAGCCTTTTTGACCTGACTATTCCACAGACGGATATTGCAATGTTGAGGCTTTACTATGCAGCTTTAGGCTACATTTGCAAGGTTTAATTATGCCATATTCAAGTCTGTATTGGAAAAGCAGAATAAAATTTTGAGACATGACATTGGCTATCTGATTTGTTTTTTTTTTAATTAGATATTGAAATCTGAAACGTGTTAAAATGGAAGAAAATTGCACCTTAAAGCATTCAGCAGAAAAGTATAATCTACAAGAAAACCAGCTTTTTACATTGTTGTATTAAAAAGCACTTTATTGAAAAAAGTATTTACATCAGAACCAAAGTTGATGGTGACCATAGAATACAATTACAATATTGCTCCCCTTCACCAACAATTAGCAAAAACCTTAAATCTACAAGGCATTTCTTCCATCCACTGTCGGGACAAAAACAACTTCAGACTTGGTGCAAAACATCTGAATAGACTTTTTTTTTTTTTTTTTCCCCAATGGGTTTGGGATTATTCACTGCAAGTATCAGTTGCACTGCTGCATAATCAATTCTACATTATATTATTGATGTACTAGAACTTGTAATAGCCAGCAGATGCAGCAAATAAGATTTTGGTCAAAACCCATTGTTAATATGCTATGTAATAAGTACCAGAAGGTCCAGCGTACTGCATCAGACATGTCACATGTTGTATTCGTAATGCAAACTGAGAGCAATCGTCCCCTTAAAGTGAAATAACTTGCTTTCTTTCTAAAACCCACACCTCAACGTGTCCCTTCATCTGCCCACTGATGCACCAAGTTTCCCTTGTTCAGCTGAAAAAAAAAAAATGCTATTTGAGTTCATTACTAACCCTTCATGGGAAGTTCAAGGCCCCTATTTCTTCTCCCATTAACACAACAGGAGACGTGGAGTCACAGAAAACACACTGTCAATATGTTTGCTTAAAAGGTTTGTCTTGGGGCCGTCTCGAATTTAATCCATCTTCAGGCTGCGGTAGATGTAGCGAATGAACGCCAGAGAGGTCCAGAACGACACGCTGCCCAGCATCAGCGTGAACACCAGCGCCGTCAGCAGCGAGTATCCGAAGAACTCGGAGCTCTGCACCAGGCCGCTCATGGAGGAGCGGTTGCGGTAGTAGAAGAGGAGTAGACGAAGATGAAGAGGCCCGTGGATCCGGTGCTCAGCACGCTCCGCCACCACCACCTGTAGTCCTCTCCCGACAGCAGGAAGTAGGTCAGAGCGACAGAGATGCAGGCGCCCACCGAGAGCAAGATGGCGAAGACGCAGAGCAGGATGCCGTACAAGGTGTAATGTTCTCTGCCCCAAACGGTGGCGAAGATGTAGTAGAGTTCTACTGAGATGGCACTGAGGGGAACAGTTTCAGGAAATTATTAATCTTTCAAAGTTTAAGCCTTCCTTCATTTTGGTAAAACACACGTGTTGCCTTCAAGGGTTCAATTTTCCACATTTCTTTTGCTACAGATGATCAAAAGTTCTCTAAAGGATTTTGGGCAGGAAAATAATATTTTTGAATTATTTGTTTATTTGCATATATTAATGCATTTCTAAAATTGGATATGAGCATAAATGGTTAAATGAAAATTCTGCACAATGCACTGCTTTTAATTCGACTAAACAATTACTCATCACAATCATTGATAGGAAAGTCAATAAGGATAATAATTGTTAGCCACAGCCAAACAAAGACACTACAAAAAATAAATGTCGCAAACCCAGAGCTCACCTGAAAGGCAGGAAGCCACCAATGGCCATGTGCACGATGGTGTGTTTGTACCAGGGCTGCGGCGGGATCTGCCGGGGGATGTTGCGGGTGCGGCACGGTGCCTGGAAGTTGCCGGCTCGGTTCTTCCCCACGATGCCGCCGATGACGGTGAGGGGGAAGCCCACCAGCACCCAGGCGCCCAGCAGCAGGAGCACGGTGGTGGCCGGCAGAGCCTGCGTGGAGCCGCTCCACCAGTGGACCGAGTTCACTACGCTCCAAGTGAAGAAGAGCGGAGCTGCGGGAATGGCGCGACCAAGTCAATAAAAAGCATCTACTGATTTCCGTTTCATGCAACGGCGCCCCAGAGCGTCGTCAATAATCAAAAAGTCATTAATATGAGATTGAATGCGGCAGGCTGAGCATGCTGGTGGCGTATTTCATTAACTTGAACAAAGTGATGCAAATTCTAATGCCACTGCTAATAACTTACAAGCAAATTAGATAAATTACTTTTACTCTTGATAATCTTCCTTTCTTGATTGCCATAAGTGTTAGATCTGCTTGTTCAATTAGATGGTAAACTGCAAACTGTAAAATGTGCTGACTGGATTAGACCTATTCAACCCTAACATTTTGCAGCCTTTGCAAGAAAGTCGACTCGGGAAGGGAAAAAAAAAAAACATCAACTCTTCTGCAGCTTTCACTGTAAACCAGCTGAAGTCTGCTCTTCCCAAACATGTGCAACAAAAATGGTAAAATGACTCATAAAGCCGACTGAACACCTCAGAGGGAATGTTTACTTTACATCTGATATGCCTTACTCTATTCTGATCGGTGTAAGAGTGAGTCAGTTACTGGTGTCACATTACATCAGAGTATTAAAAAGCGACAGTTTCTTATTACTAACATGTTTTCTTATGAAGCCCAATGCCCTAGTATCAGTGCAGGAGAGTTTTATGACAGAGTAACATAATGCCGTTCCTCTCTCTCATGTTGCTGCGGTCCGCAAATTACATTTATTTTGGAGTCATCAAAACATTTTTACCCAAACACCATGGATTCAGTCTGCTTTTTACGCTGTACAACACAGCCTTCACGGTTTCATCACTTTAAGTGTCTCAGTAGTGGACGGCGGACCTCAGCATCCACTCACGACATGCAGCGTGTCCTGGTTGACCTCACCCGCAGGGTTAAAATAATAAACGCATGAATCACTATCATTTCCAGCATTCTCCTCAGCCATAAAAAAAAAGTTACGAGTTTGTACATTCCTTTCCCCTTAAAAATAAAAGTTTACAGTGCCGGCCTATAAACTAGAACCGTGTAGTCTTCAACACAAAAAGACTTTCTACTTTAAATAAAACTGTTTGATGCTTCTTTATTTGCTTTTTTTTTTTTTTTAAATTAAGCCTGCTTGATATAATAAGCTATGTGTATAAAACTGGTATGTACAGTAAAATTTCTTGCATAGTAAATCTCAAACAAAGTGATTTGAACCTGAGGTGTTGAGGCTCCTCACCTGAGAAAAGAGATGATGTGAGGATGATGTTCCACACCCAGCGCTGCCCGTTGATCTGCGTGTAGAAACTGCACGAGACGTAGCCGGACACGCAGCTGGTGAGCGCGTACAGCACGATGGCGGCCGAGTTGATGGCCCCGTGCCGGTGCACGTTGAACATTCCCAGCAAAGCCATGACGATAATGGCTGACATCGAAAGAGAGCACAAAAAAAGCTATTGCATCAGAGTTGGGTTATCTCTGCCACACATTCACTTCCTTTCTACAAACTGTTGTAACAAGTCATTGAAGCTTCATTTTCATTTTCAAACTTGAACAGGGGTATTTGTCTTTTGAACAGTCGTGATTGGTTGCTTATTCTATTGCGCACGTCTACATGAGTCTGAAGGCTCACCTGTGGCCAGAGTTAAGAACTGAGCTCCGACTCCGAGAACGGCGCACAAAAGGCTTTTAAACGGCGGGAATCTGAAAACATCGGTGTGTATGATTTTCCAGCCGTTGTCTCCTTGATCCAAATCATCGCAGCCGCCCTCCTCTTCCACATTGTACCTGAAATAAAAGGGCATTTTCTAAACACAGAACATGCAAGTGTATCTTCTGTGAGCTTCGCAACTGCTTTCAAGACAGTGACGAAGAAAAAGATGCACCGAAAACAGCTGAAATAAATTTTACACTCTCCAAAGATGGTTAATACTTCAAATGGTGTTTTGTTCTCGATAAGAATCACATATTTCAGCAGGAAGATTGTGGATCGATTTGTAAAATAAAATTAGTCCTGACAGGACAAAGCTGGTAAAACCCATTTCCTTGATCTACGCTTAGCATCATACAGAAGGTCTCTAGACTCTTCAAAAAAGATTGTTTCCTTTCAAAAAACACCATTTGTTTGTGAAAATTCACTTCTTATGCACCCAGATCACTTTTTAGAGCACTAAAAGCACCAAACACGGAGCAGAAAAGAAAGTGAATGTTCACTATAATCCAATTTTTCCTTGACCTCAATGCTAAACTCACCAGAAACAGTGAAACCAAAACCATGTGCACCAGGTTTTTGACAAAACAGGGAATGACTGAGGTGCTTTTTGCTGACTTACCTGGCAAAGTCATTTTTAAGGACCCGCATCAGGATGATAATGACGAAGCCCAGCAGCAGCACCACCAGCACCAGCGAGTTGATGATGGACAACCAGTGGATCTCCAGTGTTTTCGGGAAGAACGAGTAATCTCTAAGGCGCTCGGCTCTCCGAGCGGAAGGCAGGTTGGACTCGTACCAGCGGACGCTGTAGGTGTGCGTGATCGTCAGACTGCCTCCGCCCACGCCGACCCCGCCCACCGCTGCTCCCGCCCCCTCCTCCAAGGGAAAGGGCTTGACGTCCTTCACTGAGACGTTGGCAAAGATCACGGAGTCGCCGTTGTACTCGATGTTGAAGTCCAGGTGAGTCCACAAGCCCACCTGAAGGAGGACAGGGGAACAAGAGGAGATGGAAGGTAAGGAGGCAGACAGACGGCACAAGCAGTCACTAAAAACCAAATCTACGGTTTCTCTTCACCTTGTGGCTGTGAGGCAGGAAGCCGCTCTCTTCAATGTATCCCACAAAGCCCCAGATTGGAATATCATCCAGGACAAATTCAAAGTAATACAGCTCCTCGATGGCTTCGCGAAGCTCGTCCACCTGAGACATAAAACAGAACAGGTTTTTAGAAGCAAAAAGCGCAAAAGGCTTTCCTTTAAAATGAGTCATTTCAAATATTACCTGTTTTTCCGACAGCGTGAGCTTGCAGAGAGTTTTTCTCTCCACGTTCTCTTGGAAGCGGATGAAATACAAAGACTCAGCCATTCTGTCACCGTCCAGCACTTCGCCCAGACTCAGGGACTTGTGGTGCACCTGAAGAAGAAGAGGCTTTCTGATGAGATGTACACAAGCAAAAAGGCAATGTGGGTAGTGAAAGGGAGCAATGAGCTCAAAACAGAACAGTTTCTTATTGACCCTCCTTTTTTAGAAAACCTACAATAAGTGGACAAAAGTAATCTTTTCTTAATATCTACTCAGAACACAGGACACATTATAGCCTATAAGATTTTTTTTAACAACTTGAGTTAGTATCTTACATGGAAGCTTTGAAAGATACATTTTAATCAATTCTGTCAGGGTTTCAAACGCAAATGTAAGACTTTTTTCAGACCATTACAAATTAAATTTAAGACTGATTTATACATGAACGTAATCCAGCCACCTAGTGATAAATGCAAAGCTCGTTAGCAAGAGTATGTTAGCGGTGAGTCACTGGTAGCCTCACTCGTCTAGAGTCACAAATAATGTAGATGTCTGAGTGACTCAAATATTTACCTGAAAAAAGAAAAAAAATCATAAAACAGACGAGACAAAATTTAAGATTTGTGATAAATGTATTTAAGAATAACTTACTTTTTAAAAACAAATTGAAGGCATTTTAAGGCCTTAACTTTAGAGACATGAACTCAGGACTTTTAAAAACTTTTAAAGGATGTGGGGACACCATGTTTATAGCAAACCGAGCTATAAACAGGAACAAAAAGTTTTTTTTTTATAATCATGCTATCTCGATGGAAATGTAACGTCTTACAAATTAATAAATATATTAGTCAAAAACTGACGCAATTTTCTCTTGGGACCTATCATTTCTACAGTGTCACAGCAGTGAGGACTGACCTTATCTGGTCTGCAAACAGGCAGAGTGTAGTAGTGATACGTCTCCTGAGGATTATGGTAAGGGCCCACTTTGTTGACGTAAAGAGTCACATTGTCTCCCTTCTTGTAGCTCGCTGCCCAGCCTGAGAACAAGCCCAGGATCAAGAAGCAGAGCACTGCCATCGTCCTCCTTTAGCCGCCCGGGAGCTATCCAGTTCCACCACGTGCAACACCTGCAGCGGAGACAAAACAGTTTGTCTTTTTGTGTTGAAAATCTCTCCCTTCTTGCACACGGTTCCTATCGTCACGCCAGCCTTTTCACTCATTTGGGGTTTTAACATCGGTTAAGACAATAAATAAACAGAGCAGGAGACTTTTGGAAATGACTTTTTAATAGTTCACTGGGCCTGCTTTATTGAGAGATGCTGCTCTGTGTGTGTGTGTGTGTGTGTGTGTGTGTGTGTGTGTGTGTGTGTGTGTGTGTGTGTGTGTGTGGGGGGGTGTGTGTGTGTTGTGGTTTTCCAGCAATCTCATGGATGAAAGTCTGGACTTTATATACACCGGCAGTGGAGTATTAAGTGGAAAACCTCATGTTAAGGTGAAGGCAATGCTTTGCAACTATTCTATTCAAAATGCATGAATTAAATCTGCATTACAATGTTTATTCTTGTATAAACATTGTAATGCATGTTTATTCTTTGTACAATAAACTGTGTGCACGTTTACTATAACTCACGAGTACAAAAGAAAAGCAGAGAGGTGTAACTAGCTTGTTAGGTCGGCTGTGGAAAAAGGGATTGAAGGATCATTATTGCCGCTATATCATTTTATGACTTGAAAATGTGAACTGTTTCCTCTTTGGACTTAATGGCAAAGCAGAATTTTATAACAGTAACTTCTGTCTCAGTCTATTTAAGATCTTTGGAAGAATTTGAGAGCATATGAAGGTGTTTGGGATGGAAACATGAGATAACTGTTTATTATTAATTATTATTATTATTATTTTATCAACTTAGTACAAACCCAAGTTTCCAGCTTTCCAGCTACCAACATTTTTAAAAACTACTGCACAAGTCCTGGACTCTTTACAGACTGTTTGTGATGTTATTTAAAAAAAACAAACAAAATAAAAACAGTAGACATTACATAAAAATACAACTTTTAGCAATCAAGAATGCCATCCTTTGGTTCCTTTTTTACTCAAAAGAAGACATTTGCAATTTTCATAAAAAGGTGCTAAAGTTAGAAATTTGACTGGGAAAGGAAAAGCTTGCTTGGCAAGTCCTGATTTCAAGTTTAAACATGGATGCCTTGTGTGACTGGTGACAGGTGCAGTGAAAGTAAAAATTCACATCTGATGATTTGCATCTCCGTAATTCTGTTTGCATACACTCCTAAAAGGTGAATTTTAGAGATCATGTTGTAGAAACTAAATGCAGACAAATACACTGACATTGGATTATATTGTGAATAATACATAAGCTGGTCCTTGAGCATTTTATCACAGAGGTCTTCCACCATCCGCAAACTGGCTTGGGTTTCATGGCATTTCCACACGAGTCTCAGCTGTTTATTCAGGTTGATTGCAACACAAGCTGTGCAGGTCTCAAGCCGATCGCCTTGGCTGTGGAATTGTGACAACTTTACATGCAGATTCTTAGATTTCTTCTCGTTTGAGCCAATTTGACAATGACAACGTCCAAGCTGTGATCCGTACGGTGGTGGAAGCGAAAGCAAAAGATGACACTGACAGTGCGAATCTGTTTCTAATACCTGTTGGAATTTTCTCTTTGACTCGATTCTTGACAAATTTTGATCAATAAAGGTTTTTAGCTGGTATCTTCTTTAATAATAAGGTTAGCAACCAGTACAGCAACATGCTATCAGTAACACACACTACCATTTTTAGCACTACAATGACAGGTGCATATATGGCGCCCAACAGCTAGGATGGGTTAATTATCAATCTGACTGCCCTTGTAATCATTGTCTATGAAAGCAGTGATGCTGTACTTCTTCATGGTTTTTAAAGAAGTACAGCATCTTCATGGTTTTTTTTTTGTTTTTTTCCAAAGAGGAAACTATCTCTCTGAAGGGGGAAAAAAAAAACCCTCCGAAAAATCAATGGAAGTACTTAAAAGAACCAGTCAGTCAGTGGATGCCTCATGTGACGTCACTGCAGGAATGTGTGAGTGGAATCATGTCTATGCAAGGTTAGGTTGTTATATTAATTAAACAGAAAATGACAGGGGAAAAAAAGTACATAAGACAAATACGACAACGTGTTCTGTCGGTGAAAAACTGTAACTAAAGTGGGTTTGGTCGACTTCACACAAAATCTGCTAAGTAGCTTTAAAGAAACTTCACCTCGATGAGTTATTTTTCCCCCCTCCTTTCCATTTACCTAGACGTTTTAAAAAGCTGACATGATTCACAATGATTGAAAATGTCTTGGTGAAGTTGCTCAACTGTGACCTGCGAGTCTCACCGTCCTGACACCTCCGTCCCGATGCTGCAGAACCAACTGAACCAGTCTGGTCGCCGGATTCCTCGGACTCCAGGCCCCGAACGGTCCGCTCGGCTCCGATTAGCGATCACCGAGAAGCCCGAACGCCGCAGCCGAACACCGGGGACATCTTGGATGAGGTGCGCTAAAAACGATCCCCTCCGCTCGTCTCTGTACACTCGGTACTTTTACTGACAAGAAGTAGGAGAAGAAAACGGGCTCCGACTACACGTCACCTAAAGAAATAAAAATAATGACGACTCGCTTCAGTTTTCCGGGAAGGGCGGAGAAACGCGAAGTACCCGCCTGTAATGTTATCGTTATTTTAGCAGCTGTAATGGTTTCCCTTCTCTTAAATCATTATCACTTCTGTTTCCCACATGAAAAAACAGCAAAAGTGGCATTAAAGCGTTTGGAGCTGATAGCACAACGTATTCACTGTCTTCTGTATGGACCGGATTTCCTTCAGCCCTCAATGAACCAATCCGATGTCCCTGTTGGACTTCCGTGTCGCAGCTCAGACCAGAATAATCGCACCAGCACTAACGATCCGCACGTCTGCGTGAGTAAGTGACGCTGAAATGCTCGGCGTTCTGACTAGTAATGCCTCCCTATTCATTTCCCGCGAAACTGTCACGGTTTCTGGCGCTCGAGACGTTGTAGCAAGTGGGTAAACTAGGCTAAGAGGTGAGGCTCAGTAAACAACTAAAACAATTGACCTTTACAACAAAATACAACCTCAGAGCAGTATGTAGACGTTCGCTATGATTATTATAGGTCACATTGAAGCGCTTTAATTAACAGAAGCTTCTCTCGCAGCAACATTAATCTTCCATGTTAGCAAAGTAAAACATCAACTTTAAGGTGGTTAGCAGTAACTTAAAGTGTGCTAACTTGTCCCGCATATTTATGAGCTTTCTGTGTTATGAAGACTTGTCCTTTGGACCCCTCGCTGCAGAGTGTTGACATGTAATTGTAAGCACACTTTCCTCTGTTGTGTCTGCACATTTCTAACAGCGTTCACGTTATTTTTCAGGTAGCATCTCACAATGGGAATTCACGGACTGGCCAAGCTGATAGCTGATCATGCCCCCGGTGCCATCAAAGAACAGGACATCAAAAACTACTTCGGTAATTCTAACATATTACTTTTTCTACATTTAAATCAGTAAGGTCACAAGAAACCCAAATACATGTTTAGTCAGTTGTTATTATTATCATTTTATTTTACAGTGACATTAAATCTGAAATAATCTTAATGTTTCAATTGCTTTTTGTAGGCAGGAAAATTGCTATCGATGCCTCCATGTGCATCTACCAGTTCCTGATCGCTGTCCGACAGGAAGGGAACGTTCTGCAGAGTGAAGACGGAGAGACAACAAGGTTCTGCATAACTGATTTGATTTCCAACCACATTTGCAGTATGCATTGGATACACTGTTTTTTTTTTCTTCAGTAGCTTACCCCCACTGCATAAAGTAAAGAGGTTTGTGACTTTCCCTTTTTCTAGCCACTTGATGGGAATGTTCTACCGCACAATCCGCATGTTGGAGAACGGGATCAAGCCGGTGTATGTGTTTGATGGGAAACCTCCACAGCTCAAGTCAGCTGAGGTTTGTATGGACTCTGTCGGGCACGGTCAGAGAGTGCATCAGCTGAGTTTGAGCCATGAGTTTTTTAAAACCATGGCATAACTTTGTGCAAATGACAGTCCAATGCTTAGACTTAGCATTAATATCGTCTTCATTTTCTATCAATGTTTTCTTTGTTTAGCTGGAGAAGAGAGGGGAGAGGAGAGCAGAAGCTGAGAAAATGCTTGCCAAAGCTCAGGAATTGGGTAATCTTTTTTCAAAAATTGTTAATTTAGTAACAAAACTTTGCATCCTTTCTTTTCCGCTCACTAATGTAAAAATTAAAAGAATACTGAATATGAGTCCTGTTTTTTTTCCCCCATGCTTACTATTATTTTTTTAATTTTCTCAAACCAGGTGAACAAGAGAATATCGACAAGTTCTCCAAGCGACTCGTGAAAGTCACCAAGCAGCATAACGACGATTGCAAGAAGCTACTGACCTTGATGGGAGTGCCTTATATCGAGGTAGCACTAAGATCTGCTTTACTTCTCTACTTCTGACCTTACTTTTAAAAATGGAAAAGAATTTTTTTTTGTGTATCTTGGCTCTACTGTGAATTTACAGTATTTGAATATATTTTTTAAAAATCAGTTGCTACTGGAGAAATAAATAAATGTACTATGTGATTTTTTTGTTTGTTTGTTTTTTTAGGCTCCGTGTGAGGCTGAAGCCAGCTGTGCTGCTCTGGTTAAAGAAGGGAAGGTCTTTGCTACAGCAACGGAGGATATGGACGGACTGACCTTTGGGACGAATGTCCTGCTCAGACACCTCACTGCCAGTGAAGCAAAGTACACACCTTTATTTATTTCTGTCCCTTCTTAATAATTTTATATAGACAAAAATAAGCCTTCTGTTTATATTGAGTGCTTATACGTTTCATTTTTTAAATGCCTTTTTTTTTTTTTTTTTGCTGCAGGAAACTTCCTGTTCAGGAATTTCACTTTAATCGCATCCTGCAGGACATCGGTCTGACCAGTGAGCAGGTGGGTTCTGACTGCAAAATGCTAAATGCTTATTGTCTGTGCAGCACAGAACTCAACTATCAGTCTTTACTTCTTCCAGTTCATAGACCTTTGCATTCTGCTGGGTTGTGACTACTGCGGCACCATCAAGGGAATCGGTCCCAAGCGAGCCATCGACCTGATGCGGCAACACGGCTCAATAGAGGAAATCCTGGAGAACATTGATACAAATGTGAGTCAAATCATTTTTTTTTCTCTTACTGAGATTCTTTTTGTGTTACGTGTGGAACAAGTGGAAGCAAGCGAAAATTTACGACCAGAAAGTGTGAGATACACCTGCACATTTTTAGAAGTGATGCATGCTAAGTTGCAGCATTTACAGAAATGTTTTTTTATTGTATTTTTTTTAAAAAACATCAACAAGATTACAAAAACATGAGACAAAATGTGTCTTGCAGATGTTCAGTTTTTTTTTCCAACTTTTTATTTGAATGCATTTTTGAATAAAAAATACCTTTTCTGAACTCTTGTAAAACTCAGAATGGATATTAGTCTGTAAGTACTGAACAGATGCTTTCCATAATTACTCCATGTTTCATTTGACTTTTATAAATAGCTGTTTGAAAGAACTTTTATAGAAACATGTTTCCTTGATTTCCCATACACTTTTATCTAACCATTCACAAAGTCAGTTGAGTCAGTGGAAACATTTATGTAGTCAAATATTTCAAAAATTGATCCATTTTGAATAATGTCTTTCGGCTTCATGGGGTGTTTTGGGTCACCCCACCCATCTTTTTATGAGACAATAAATAAATTGATTGCGGTCAAACCAGGCAGTGGATGTGATTTTATGTTTTCGCGTGCATTTTGTCCACCTTTTTGCAGAAGCATCCGGCCCCAGAGGACTGGCTGTACAAAGAAGCGAGGAATTTGTTTTTGAAGCCAGAGGTGGTGGACTCCTCCACAGTGGACCTGAAGTGGAGGGAGCCTGACGAGGAGGCTCTGATCCAATTCATGTGCAATGAGAAACAATTCAGGTGAGCTGAGTGGAGACTCTTTTTTTATTTTTTTATTATTATTATTATATGTTTTGCTTGCGTTTCTCATGTGATGTTGGAGTGATTGGCTATTGTGGTGTTTGCTAGATAAACTGCTTTTACATCATTCATCCACTAGTCTCCGCTGTTGGCCGTTTTAAATGCAGTTGCTTTACATTCCTTTTAGCCATTTTTGAAGGATAATGCCTACTTGTCACTTAAGCCAGTTAAAGTGGTCTTATTTCTCCCTGATTACCTGCATACTGCATATTAATCTTAAGTTCTGAGTGATTTTTGTGTGTTTTCAGCGAGGACAGGATCCGTAACGGCTGTAAAAAGATAATGAAGAGCAGACAAGGTAGCACACAGGGAAGACTGGACTCTTTCTTTTCCGTCACTGGTTCACTCTCCTCAAAAAGGAAGGTATGCAGACTTCAGCGGCTCGCTAACCCAATAATCATTTCAAATGTTATTTTTAAATGGACATTATTTGTGGTTCCTCGTGTTTACATTTTGTTTTTTTTTTGAGACTCCGTTACATACTAATCAACTTGAAAAATAATAAGCCTTTCTTGTTTTATTTCTGTTTTGTTAGGAACCGGAGACCAAAGGCTCTGCAAAGAAAAAACAGAAAACTGGAGCAACTCCAGGCAAATTTAAGAAGGGCAAATAGACTGAACTGATCACTGTTGATGTTACTGCTATGTATACAACATATTAGATAAGAACTATTCATTTTTTCATGAGGAAAATGCTGCTCAGAAGGAGCTTTAGTTAAATCATTATTTCATATCAGTATTTTTTGTTTATGACCAACCATCATCCAAGCTGGCTGCCTTTTAAGATGCTGAATGGGTTTAGTGACATGTTTGAAATAAAAATCTTACATTGTAGTGAAACCTGTCGCCTGACTTGATTCATTTTTATTAACACTTAAAATATCGGCTGATTGGTTGGAAGCTCACCGAGGACTGATTTCCTAAAAATAAATGGAACTGAAAATTGCTGATTCATCCTCATCATATCTTTGGCGCTATTTACAGAAGTAGCCGAGGGAAATGACTGTGCAGGGAGTCCTCGGTTCACATGGACTCGCATAAATATTATTTGAACTGAAAATGTTTTTGAAAGTACGACCAGCTTTGAGAACCATAATGCAACTTGTTGCCTTCAGAAGTCAATCACTTTGTACGTTTTGCCTGCAATTTTAATTTTCCTAGAGAAATCCGACTGTTCTGTGAAGGCCTCTGTTGTTTGTTGTAAAACTGTATCCCGACCTTTGACCTTCTTATTCAGCGTCGTTCAATGACCTGGTAGCTTCAAACTAACCAAACTGTTGAGGAGCTGCAGAGAGCCATCGCTCAGGAGCAACAATCTGCTGAAACGACCGCTGTTAGTATTAGCGCATCAAAGGAAGCGTGGCGAGTATCACCAGAAGAAAAGTGTGGAGATGCAGGTGGAAGAAGATGCTCTGGTGAGATGAAGCCAGAATTGATATATAACGAATTCCTCAGTCATGTTTCCATCAAGAACCTAACAAGATAAAAGCGGAAGGATATAAATAAGATCTGTGGATGTAGAAACAGGTGATTGGATTGGATCGTATGCAGAACATTTCACTGAAACATGAGTCTGAATTAGAGGAATTACACTGAATACACTGGCCGTTTAATGGGAAAATGAGTCTGAAAGGAGTCTCTTTAGAAATATTTAGTCACTGGGAGGAAACCAGATATGTGGAGATTTTCTTCAGCAGTGACACAGACGCTGATGGGAAGCCAACTGAGCCTGAAAAAGTCCAATTCTAAATCCGGAGAATCTGGGGTGAGGCATAAAAATTAAAAGTATCCCATCGACAGCCGGACCTTCTAAAGACGAACCCAAAAAATACTCGCTTAAAATTACAGCAAATTGTAGTTTTACCTGCAAAGCATTGAGTCGGATGGAATCGACTGAATGAAAATCAGCCTCAACTTGGATTTTACTTGAAAAACATTTGTGAAAAATGCTAATTTCTCATCATCTTAATGTTTAATCCTTGTTTAAAAGACAAAATGAAGGGTTTCATTTGTGATATGATCAAATATGAAAAAAAGGAAACTTCAGGGTGTTGCTTTAGCGAGTCGGATGCTGCATAAAGCCGGAGGGGCGGGCCGGAGCTCTGACACCAATCATTGAACACTGAATGTTCTTTCTGGCAGGATATTGAGCAAAATAACATTTTACCAAGAGGCATCATGTGATGGTTTGCAACAGCGCAACCATTTAAATGAGTCATTCCTTAAAGAAGCTTCCTCTTTAGCTACCAGCATCAAGAAATGAAGTCCTATAAAACACAGCGAACATTTAAATCAAATCACCGCATAAAGAAAGGACTTCCTGTGTGTTGGTCTGGTAAGAAAAACTTTTCTATTAACATTTTTTATTAATTAAACATTCATTTTTGGACGTGCCTGAATTAAAAAAACAAAAAAAACATTTTTCATTGTGGTTAATTAAATTGGACAAAACTGAATTATTGTTGGCATAAAGAAGGAAAACTATGTAACTCAAGTCAATTCTCTGTTTCTGTTTGTTTCCAAATCAGCAGCTTCCCAGATGTGTTTCAGTTTGGCAATCATCTGTTCCTTACTAACTTTTCAGTTTGTCTCGGGTAAGCTTTTCAACAATTATCACTGAGCAGCTCATTAGGAAAAAGGAATGCCAAGTATGTTTCCATATGCCTAAAACGTTATGTTTGTGCATCTTGCTGACGATGCGTTTCCAGGCACTGTGGGTGAATGTGAGCCTGGTAAGAAAGCAGTCCTGTTCATCACGACGCCAGAAAACCTGGAAGCACTGAGTGGGTCGTGTCTACTTGTCCCGTGCAACTTTTCTGCTGGAGGAAGGGGCAACTTCAGGGGCAAAAACTTTGGGGTGTGGATCAAGTCGGATTCTAGATTTAAAGACTCCTCTGCAAATGTGGTTTTCTACAGCAGTGGGTCGATAAAAACGTATCCGCTGGAAATTGCGGGAGACCTGGAGAGACAAAACTGCACAACTGTGTTTCAAAACGTAACGAGGGAACATAGAGACACATACTTCTTCAGAATTGAAAATACGCAGTTCCAGGCAACAGCTTCCTGCAGTGGATTTCTCTTAAGAGTCAAAGGTGAGAAATTTTGAATTATTGAACAAAATGTGAGCTTCATGCCAATTGTGATTTTTATTTTAGATATACATCAGTCCAGTACATGTTTATTTTACATTTTGTTTGCAGACCGATGACTGTGTCACAGTTTTATAAGATTCTGAGCAATTAGGTTAAAAGTGGGACTTTGAGATTTATTTAGACTGAGTGACTGAGAAAGAGAGGAAATGCTCAGTGAAAATCACCAGAAATTGTTTAAATAATGCATACTTTGGCATGTTTATTTGATTTGAAACTCCAGATTCTCCTCGGAGTCCCAGCATTAATGTTCCCTCTGACCTGAAGGAGAATCAGTCTGTCACTGTAACCTGCTCAGCTTTCACTCCCTGTCCAAACTCACCTCCTCAACTCACCTGGAATCTCCAACAAGACTCTCTCATATACACAGAGAAAAACACAGATGGAACCTTTACAACTAAAATCCAGGAGACCATCACTCTGTCAGACACACATGATGGATACAACATCAGCTGTTCTGCCAGATATCCTGTGATTGGAGGAATCAAGACAGCAGAGACAGAAGTGACTCTCAGTGTTTCATGTAAGTGATCCTGTCAGCAGGTCATGGTTCAGCTGTTTCTGATCAATAAAGTTCATGTGTCTCATTTTCCTCAGATGCTCCTAAAGACACCTCAGCATCCATCAGTCCATCAGGTTTGGTGTCAGCAGGTAGCTGGGTGGAGCTGAGCTGCTCCAGCAGAGCCAAACCTCCACCCACATTCACCTGGTTCAGGATCAGTGAACATGGAGACATGAATGTGTCTGTGGGGCCGATTTACAAACTCCAGGTGACCAACATGACAGATTTGGGAAGTTATTACTGTGAGGCAAAAAATATTCTGGGGAGTCAGACATCTACACAGAGTCGTTTAAAAGACCAAGGTAATTTCTTTATATTAATTATATTGATATAGGATGTTAATGTGCTCCAAAACTAAGCCTTTACTTATGTTACATATGTTCTTAATATCCAAATGCCTCCACATATTTTCATAAATAGTAGTGGAAGAAATAGTATTTATACTGTAAATAAATGATATTTTGGGTTTGTGCAGTTCATTTATTGGCTACAAATGAAAACAAACTTCAAACCAAATTGAAAACAAGGCAGGAAGAGCTGGAGATTTTTGAAAATCTCCAGAATTTGAAAGGGTTTTTTTTTCATTGTCTATGCAGGCCTTCAGTGTAGGATCTATTCTCTGATTTCTAGAAACATTGATTTCGAAATCTCTTTTAACTTTCGCTGCTGTTTTTGTTATTTTAGGGACGAAAACAAATGCACTATGGGGAGCTGCTGCTGGGGGATTTATTGCGATCATCGTTGTGATCTGTGGCGCTTGCATCCTTTGGTAAGCATAAGCTGTGTAATCCAACTGCGTGACTTGGAAAAAGTCACTTAGAAGAAATCCAAAATGAGGTCTTTGTGATGGATTTACTTTGGAAATGCTGAGCCAACACTCCTTCTGTTTTTTCTAGGCGCTTGAAGTTTAAACATTCAGCTTTTTGTCAGTCTGAGGTGAGAAAATACAAACATCCTGTCAGAAAACCACAAGTTTTTATGTATGTCTTCCAAGGTGTTGGTAAACATCTATATTTTCGTTTTCTGTGTGCTAAAATAATATATTGTTTTTGACTGAATGTCTGTTACACCCTAAGAGGAGGGAAAAAAATGAAAAAGCGAATTCAGCTGAATCATCGGCTGCGTTTTGCTCTCTTTTGTTTTTTTTTAAAATTTTCTCCAGAATTCGGGTTTCAAAGAGTCGACCAGCGCCGCAGAAAACCAGGACATCCATTACGGAGACATCGACTTCTCTGCGATGAGACCGTCTCTTAAAAGAGCCCGAGACGAGACGGATCACCAGAGCGTTATGTACTCAGAAGTGAAAGTGTGCAGAGCTGGAAACGGGACTGAACCCGTGGACGGCCTCTACGCTCAGGTGAAGACGAAGCCAGTCAGCCCACATTTCATCTAGTGAAACGTTGTCCCGCAGATGTTTTGACTCTTTCTCTGAACTGTTCAAACACAGACGATTGTTTTCATTTTAAAACTGTATGTTTTGGGTTTCCTTCCACAAACTATTCACAATGTTTTGCTATTTGTGAAAAGCAAACTATTGTGAGGGGCCTCAAAAGCATCGACTCTTAACCGGTTTAGAGGTACGCTAATGTTTATTGTCCAGGTTAACCCTGGGCATTTATGCCCAGGGTTTAACTTCCTGGTTGATGTCTTGAGATGTTGCTTCAATACTTCCACAAATTGTTCCTTTCTCATGAAGCCATCTCCTTTTCTTTCTTTTTTTTGAAGCGCACCAGTCCTTCCTGCAGCAAAGCAACCACATGCTTCCATCTCCGTGCTTTCTTCTTTCCTTTTCTCCTCAAAATGAAACGTCATCGCGTCCAGACGCCTCGTTTGGTCGGACTTCTGTCTTTTTACGGAATCTATGTCAATTTTCCCATCGTGTCATGCAGTTCCACTTCTGACGGCGCTCTCTCACCCAGAGCACCTTTCAGAGAAACACCTGCGAAGAAGGAAACACTTGCTCTAAAATGGACAACTATGATTTTGAAGGGAAAAAGTGACTCCATACTTGCAAAGATTACATATTCACAGATCATGCGCTGATGAATAAACCGGTCACGAATGAGGCATAATTGATTTATGCTGCAAGCAGATTTTCACTTCAATTAATAAACAAGAAAACGTATTGCTTAAGAGATGCAAGTAGGATATTGGTACGGTATCTAGAGGCTTAGACTGTCATTATTTAATGCTGGAAATATAAGATTTTAGATTTGTTGTGAAACAAGTTGATTGTCTGATTTTAGATCAGTTTTATTAGTCCGTGATAGTATTTAGCTTAGTATGCACTGATTTGTTTTTCTTAAACCTGTAGCTAAGCATCTGTTATGGAATAAAACCAATCAAATTAGACGTGCATTATTGTTGAATGCAATAAATACCATAGAAGGTTGTGATTTATTTGCTTAACTGTAGAAAAACGTGTTGTACAGTCACAAAAGTCCAAGTACACTTTTATGCTATTTTCTACTTGGCCTTCACGTTAGAGACAAAAGCATCGAAAAAAAGGGAACTGGTAAATAGTGTCGGGAAACTTGTTAGAAAACTGAAATCTAGTGGCAGGAATCTGAATTAGATGTGAGACACAAAAACCGAATGAATCATTGAAGCATTTCCAAATAAAGCTGTGATCCAAGCAGAGGAAGGAAGGCAACTTTTAAGCCAAGAGAAATTACACACACAAAGAAAAAAAAAATAAGAGAAAAGTTTGCCGTTGTGGGTTTTAAGCCTGGCTTTCAGTATGGTAGGTGATATCTCGCTACTTTACCTCAAAACACGAGCTTGAAACTGAATGCCATTCGTGTCTGCCTCAAACGTACGGGGTTAGTGTGGTTTCAAATTAAAATTAAAATTAAGGAAGTTGGTCACTCGTGTTTCTGTTCTCATTTTTAAATAGGCAAGAAGTGAAAATAGGACCGACAAGATCCTATCTTGTGGGAAATGTTTTCTTCAATCATCAATAGTCTTCGTTCACAAATTGCAAAACGTCCCTTTTTCCCAGAGAGCTTATTGACAAAACGTGTGTGTAGAAAAGTAGGCAACATCCTGATGCTGCAGGAAGGCTGCCAATGTCTGTTCCAACTTTACCAGAAATGTATTTTTTGAGTGAGAGTGAATGACGTAGAACGGAAACTTGATCCTTCAAACCACCACCACCTTGCAAGGAAAAAAAATAAATGCATGACGTGTTTTGTAGTCCAGGTTTATTTTGCAGCTCCAAAATAAATTTGTAACTTTGAGAGTTGCGTTTGTCTTTATTTGATGGTGGAAAATTGAGGCTCACAAAGACAACAGATTTTAAATGGGGATTAAAATGTGCAAACAAAGAACTGTATTTATGAGGATACACTGTAGTGCAGAGCTAGGACTCTATAGAGTTATATTTGAGGAAAAGTAAACATTAGTATTCTGAACGTGTTGTTAAGATTACAATAAATATGATGATTTTTCTAAGAGCCTATCTTTATTGTTGCCCCCGCTGCACTTGGTGCTGGAAACTTGTTTTATGTTCACTTGCATTTTCATTTCGAAGAGCAGACAAAAGAAATGGCCCCGTGTGTCACATCATGTTCCAATGAAGACCAAATATTCCTGATTCACTTCACAAAGAAAGCAAACATCGGATGTCGTAAAATGTGCTCAGGGCGAATAACGTGAAAAAAGCTGTCGAGGTGTTTTCACCGAAAGATGCAGATTTCTCAACTTCCTGTTTTTAACGGTGAAGAGACTGCGAGTCTGTCTAAATTTACACAAGAACATCTGAAGAGTGGAATCCAGTTGACGGCCATCACTTCTGCTGAACTCCTCAGTCCTTTATTCAGGTTTATTTCTCCAAGGGTAGCAGTGCAGCCACTTGGTAAGAGCAATTTCTACGTCATACAGAACATTTTATTTTGGTGGTTACTGTGGATTTTTGTAAAAAAAAAAGATTTACTTTAATATGTTTTCTCTTCTTGCACTGACAGTCATACATCATGATGAACAAAATGTTACTGAGTGTCCTCTTGTTTTCAAGTAAGTGTTATTTTGTGTGTGTGTGTGTTTATTTAGTTTGTGTTTATCTATGCAGATGAAAATACTTCTGTGACCCAATTCGGTCAAATAATGTAAACTAATTTATAGTGGAAATAAGTTAGATGAGTAAGCTGGTAGTTATGATCATTGTTACCAAATTGTATGTCTAAATTCATGCCAAGAATTTTAAAAATTGTTGTGGTTTGAAATTTGATCAGAGTGTGATATCTGTACTACAAACAATCTATGTTTTATTGCATTTGGAGGAAACATAACCGAGCAGCAAACTATCTTTGTCATGTATCTCTCTCTCTCTCTCTCTAATGTTGTGGTGTCATTGTGATAAAGAAAAAACAAATCAGTTGCAATGCGCTACTTTAAGACACCAGTCGCATAAAAAAGTGTGACTTGTATCACTAAGCTGCACACAGTGACTGTATTTAATCATATTTTCAAATTTATTGGCCTTTATTGATGCACTTTTATTGAGCAAACAATAAAAACTAACAATCCCGACGACATAGAGATTTTTGGGGCGTCCTTAACTAGAATTGATCTTTCTAATTAACACAATAAAACAAAATCTTATCATGATAAGAAATCTATTTTGATAAATGAGACGATAAACGCCCATTTATCAAATGGGCGTGTGGAAGTGTCTTCCATAGTTTGGAAGACACTTGGGCATGCGTTGCAGTTTGTTTGTTTGTTTTGTTTTTTTTATGTTCATAAAATGTTATGTATACTTAATTTTTGAGCACATGTGTGTGTAAGCTAGTAATGTATTTTTCTCTCCTGCTGTAGTTCCGTTACAAAAGTACATTTATAAAAGATCTTAAGTGAAGAAAAGCAAGCCTTGTGTGGAGATCTAATCCGTTCTCTGGTCGTCCAACAGCTTGCAGTCAACTTACAGGGCAGCAAAAAGCCGTGCCAGATATGTTTACAATGCAAACACAGTTTAACCAGTTTAACAATGATTGTGGCCCCTGGTCTTGCAGGCTCTGTGGTTGCTTGTGATAATGTGGGCCTGTTCATTACTGCACCGACGCCGATGGAGGCTCTGAACGGATCCTGTCTACACATTCCCTGTAGCTTCACAGCTAAAAATGAAGGCAGCCGTCCCAGCGGGAAACCTGCCGGAGTTTGGATGAAAAATGACCCAAGTTTCTTGAAATTTCCACGGAACGTGATTTTCAACAGCAGTGAGAGAGCGAGCGTCTATCCCATGACTATAACTGGCGATCTGAAGGAGAAAAACTGCACCACTTTGTTTTCAGACATAAACCAAAGACATGCAGACATATATTACTTTAGAATCGAAGACGGGCAATTTAAGGCGTCGGCTGTTTGTGATGCTCTTCGAATAAAAATAAAAGGTAAGGCAGTTTTCTGTTATTTGATGAATGCATCACTAAATTCATTAAATTAATCAAATATTTCAAAAGTTCATTCAGTTGGAACCTTATATTTTATGTGGTGTCCACTTTGTGACGTCCAGCACACCGATATTGCCTCCAGTGTTACACAGATTTTTTTCTTGCTTGTCTGTTTTTCCAAAACACGTCATTCCAAATGTTTTTATCGTGTGTCTTGCGAAAACGTATTTACAACTTTTAATCTGTTTCAGCAACAAGCATCAATGTTTTCGTACTAGATTTCGATGTTAGAATCTAGACCAAAATACAGCAGTCCCTATTTTTTCGAGGAAAATGACACAGTTTTTTAAAATATTCTAATAAACATCTGGAACTCTGTGGAGACGGTGTTGTAATCCTGCGGGACAACAAGCCTCAAACTTTATGGCAGCCTCCAACCGGGCTTTCTTCCAGGACTGTCCATCTTCACATCAACCCTGACCAGCGTCTCTATTCCTGCTGAACACACACCAGCCCACAGGACAGTTTTGTTTGTGCTACACTTGCATTCCTTCAACTTTACAACTGATACTTTGACTGAGTTGTAAAGCAAATAAAATCTGTTTATTTGCTTGTTTCCAGAATATCGTCTTTTCAGTAATGTGACAAAATAGAAAAAAAACAACAAAACAATTGTTCATTGATTTTAATACGTTTACTATTTAACATTTGAAACCCCAGATTCTCCTCGGAGTCCCAGCATTAATGTTCCCTCTGACCTGAAGGAGAATCAGTCTGTCACTGTAACCTGCTCAGCTTTCACTCCCTGTCCAAACTCACCTCCTCAACTCACCTGGAATCTCCAACAAGACTCTCTCAGACACACAGAGAAAAACACAGATGGAACCTTTACAACTAAAATCCAGGAGACCATCACTCTGTCAGACACACATGATGGATACAACATCAGCTGTTCTGCCAGATATCCTGTGATTGGAGGAAACAAGACAGCAGAGACAGAAGTGACTCTCAGTGTTTCATGTAAGTGATCCTGTCAGCAGGTCATGGTTCAGCTGTTTCTGATCAATAAAGTTCATGTGTCTCATTTTCCTCAGATGCTCCTAAAGACACCTCAGCATCCATCAGTCCATCAGGTTTGGTGTCAGCAGGTAGCTGGGTGGAGCTGAACTGCTCCAGCAGAGCCAAACCTCCACCCACATTCACCTGGTTCAGGATCAGCAAACATGGAGACTTTAATGTGTCTGTGGGGCCGATTTACAGCTTCAATGTTACTGAGGGAGGAGAGTATTACTGTGTGGCTGCAAATCATCTGGGGAATCAAACGTCATCAGGGATCTTTCTTAGTTTTGAAGGTAAATTACTAACAACACTGAATGATTTCATTTTACATCTTTAAAGGAGGACCTTAAGTTCTACATGTTGTTTGTTTCATGGAAGTTTCGTCACATCAATCTGAACGCTGGGTGGAAATTTGCACTGGGATCATTACAATCATCGGTGTTGGTGTCTGTATTTGGTGAGTGTGTGGTCAGCAATTTTTGTAGCAGTTTTTATATATGTTTGCAGCAGGTCTGAAAGGAGACGTTCATGTGATTCCTACGGTTTCACATCTGATTTATTCTCTGTAATTTGTTTCGCAGGGCTATCGTTTGCTGGAGGAGAAGAAAGATGGCAGCCGTACCACGGCCACAGGTATGAAAACGCTGAGCGGCGCAGCAGATTCGTCATATGACTGAATGCCTAAGGATTCCAAAGTTGGGGATTCGATTACCGAAATCAGTTTCAACCTTTCCACTTTTACAGATTGAAAATGGTGAAGAGTCGACAATATGCACAGAAGAAGAAGAAGAAAAAGAAGAAACCCTCCATTATGGGGAGATTCAGTTTCTAAAGCGAAGCCCTGAAACATCCAACTGCAGAGAGGAGCTTGATGCAGTCCACTCTCAGGTTCAAGTACTTGAGTCAGCAAGTCATTGGAGGCAAATGGCTGATGACCCAGAATGCCTCTATGCTCAAGTAAGATGTTATTGATTATAGATTATTTAAATTTTTTTTTTTTACAAGTTTCTATTAATCCTTTTCAAAATACCTCGTTGTACAAAAAGGACACCTGAATGTGTGAATTCAATGCTTACACTTCCTCATCAGGAAACTCAAACTTTTCTTTCTTCAGAAGAACATACACAGATGCATGCAAACAGACACAGGGCTCTAGAAAAAAGGGGAACCTCCTAAACGTTTCTGTTCACACACCTGCAGCATATGAGCACTGAGAGCAACGAGTTTTCTACTTAACAATTTGCATTCTTTTATTTTCAGCTCAGTTATGATCCAGTTCATTGCAATGTAAAGTTTCTTTGAGGTTATGTAGGTTCATACTCTTAGTTCTGCTCTCCACTTTGGTAATCACCTTATTGATGTGTATCTAATCTTTCACTGTTGCATTTATGTTGTTTTTTTGCGAGTTGTGTTACTACAGTTTCTGCTTGTCAACAGGGAGTTTTGAGCTTTTTTTCCCCCCTCCTGCACACATGCGTCACCATCTACGTATTTGCAGAAAGATGTCAATTAAACATGTTGTTTCAAGGTTAAGAACTGAATTTGAGTTATTTGGTTTGTTGTTAATACATTTTCACCAATAATATTGATTTTTCTTTAAATGACACAGTTGAATCCAATGTATTAAAATGTATCATGTCAACATATTCCATGTTTCTGGGATTTATTTTACAGAAATAAACCTCAATGTAAATATGATTTTCAGAAACCGCGGAAACGCTTTCTTCATTAGAAGTGCAGTTTTTAATGACACAAGGTTTTCCTGCTTCCTCTTATTCTTATTCAGCTATGCGGTTGCAGCAGTTGCTGAAAACATGTTTTAAATACAGCAACGATTTACTTCAGGTTTGACTTTATTCTCGGGATACTACGACTGTATTCTCCTAATTTTATAACTTTATGCTTGTAATTTTTGCTTCTTTTTTTCTTATTATAGTCTCAACAGTTTGTCATTTTAAAAAAAATACCAAATTAAGTACATATAAAATACAAAAATGAATCCTTCCTTACTTCAACAGCCCTATTAAATACCTCCAACTGGCAGATCTGCTGCACCTTCCTCGGTGAGCGAGCATCTCAAATATTTCCAACATCAGGGATAATAGGACCATCTTTAGACCACACTACTTCTAAATGTAAGGCTGCAGTCTCTCTCTCTTACCACTAGGGGCGCTGTAGCTCAACGCAAACAGTTCTTTGTCCTCAGGAAGTTTTTTTCCCAGAATCCAACATTCCCAGGTTAGAAATGTTGGATTCTGGCTGGTGCGCTTATAATTTGACTCTGAATGGGGTTTTCAACAATTTATCTGATTTAGTCAGTAAAAAACAAAGCAGAAATAATAATTAAAAAAAAAAACTATGACCCACAACCCATGAAACCCTTGAGTGCAACAGGAGAGTGCGTTCAGTCATCCGACGACTGTAGACGTTTTCAGGTTAACCATTTTAAAATGAAAGAAAGCAGAGAAATGTATGTTAGCCAATTTTATTTTCGTTTAAGTCATAAATACAAAAATCCAGTGAAATAGGCACTTTTACATCATTTCAAGTTATTGCATCCCAAAAGAATTTTTCTTTAATCACCTTTGAAGCTTTATAGATAAAACATAAAAGTTAAGATAAAATGCAGATTTAGCCTGCTCTAACCTCACACCATCAGAAAGGAGACCGCATGTGATTAATATAGTAAATGACAAAATGTAAATGTTATTTTGATTGTTTAGTATTTTTTAGATTTAGTCCGACTTGCAGTTCATGTGGCTGCCATGCTGACTCAAAGTAAGACGAGTTTGAAATAGCCAGATCCAAGACAATAATCAGAGGCAACATAAGGAAAACGAAAACGTACAAAAGTTATTCTGCTTTTAATCTTAGGTGTCATTTTATCTTACTCTATTCAGGAATCTCAAAAACACTTTTAAGTTCCAATTTGTGTTCTTGTTTACTTTCTGTGAGAGCGAAAATTCACAAATTCAGCATTATAGGCAAACTCCAAACTTCATCCTTTATAGGCAGAAGACACCTGTGGATCACACAGAAGAGGGGGGGGAAAAAAAAAACCAAACGTGTCAACTTCCATAATTTTTTTTTTTTTGCAAAAACTAACTCATGTTAAAACAGGATTATGAATGCACAGAAACTTTATCGTGGTACATACCTAGAGTAACAGTGTGTACATCTTACACATCAGCATCTGCAATAAGACAAAAAAAAAAAAAAAAAGAAATAAATCCATTATGTTAGTTTATGAATAACTTTCCAGACGATCATTTTCAAAATGCATGTATATTGTATATCACCAATTAGCTAGTAGCCTAAAGTATAGTGGAAAACAATATCTTTCAACCGAGTTTCCACAAGGTCCTCCTTCTCATTCGGGTCCCAAACAACTTGATCAATAAAGTGCAAAAAATTAAAAGCAGTACCCCATTCATGGAACGTTGTCTTTCCCACATGTGTCACTCTGCAAACGTAGAGCTCTCCCTCCACTGGAGTGAAATCCGCGTGCTTGGTGAGGTGGTAGTGCCAGTTCGCCTCAAAGGCCAGGTCCGTCTGCTTGACGTCAGCTATTTCCTGTCCATTCTTCAGCAAATCAATTTTGATCTCTGGTGGGTGAAATTCGCTGACGTGGCAGATGAGGACGTTTTTTTCCCCGTACAGCCCCGGGTTGCGACTGTAGATCTGCACCTTTGGTGACACTGACAACACACACACACACACACACACACACACAACATTAACAATCTTCAAAAACAACTTCAAAATAAGTCAACGAAATTATACGCTTTTTTGTTTAGTTAAGTCTTGAAATGGCAGCGACGAATAAAAGTTATGGCATTTGGAAAACTGAAGGTGTGTGTGTGTTTTTTTTCTTTGCCGCTGTTAGTGACTTTCGAATATAACGTTACAGGTAGTTGCACAACTACGCAGCTACCTTAAGGTTTAAGGACTATTCAGCTCTTCCTCTTTTATCATGTAAACAACCAAGACAAAAGCTTTTTTTTTTTTAGGTTGACACATTCTACATTTAATACTAATGCACATCTAATGTCATCCCTAAGGGCCAATTAAAGAACACCAAAGAGACCAATTAACTTAACAAAGGAAGAAGCTGGGAGATAAATATATTAATCCTAAAAATGTCCCAATCCATGTTTTAGGGACAAAAAATGTGTTCGCTTTCAAAACTCGTCTAGCACCATTGTACAGTGACTAATTAAAGCCGCTGACATCTTTGGTTGGGAATGTTTCTCACACCAACTTAACCAACAGCGGATGGACCTGTTTTGAGTGGAATGAGGAACAAGGTTGCATTTGAACGCAGAAGCAGAAACATCAAACGGCCAAGAGAGTCTCAAAAGACAAGACGGCAACAGAAGTTGTTTGGAACAGACGGATGGGAGGTGTCAAAAACAAAACTCTACAGCCCCGACCACACATTCCTGCTCAGGAATACAATTGACCACAATTACAGTCCAACAGTGCTCTTCGGGTTATTGTTTTCTAGTAACTCGATCTGCCAATTGTTGGTGTGGCCTCACCCACACCTTGCATAGCCTTCAAAAACACAAAAACAAGTTGCACTTTGACCCAGCTAAAGTCCACAAAGAACATAAAACTCTTGGACTTTGACATGTTTTACAATCTATGCAGAAGACCAATCTCAGTCTCTTAAGGTGACTATAAAAACCTCAAAATATTCTTACTTCATGGGTAAAATTGAAAGTATGAAGAACATCTTGATTATAATGTACGTTATAAGTTATGCCAACTGTTTTCTCATAAGTAACAAGTTGTCTAAGACTCAATCAAGGTGTTGTTTGATACAGTGAAACCATTTCACAAACTCCAGGCCCATGACGAGGTAATAAACAATGGATAAGAACTGGTTCTAATCACACTTTAGTGTAGTCAGGAACAGGTATTGCAGCAAAGTGAGCAATTTTGCATAACGCACTCAGGGTTTCCCCCAGTGTTTTATGAGCCTGGCGGGCCACCAGGCTGAGCATAGCTTATTTATTTAAGTCTTTTTAAAATGTTCGCATTTTTTCCAGACTTTACAGTTGGTGTTCAGGTGTTAATCTTGCAATGATACATAATTATCAAATGATATTTTTTAAATTCCCTGTCGACTTTAAAGATTTTTTTTTTAACTCAAGATCACGACGGACTGCTGGAGGAATGACTGCCCTCGAACCCAACCACCGGGCTTACATGTTTTTTGGAGGGGAAACCTTGACACTGAATCTAACTGGATTGCTATGTAACTAGAATCAAATTTAAATGTATGCAATTTAATAATTTATTGAGGTAATATGATCAAATCGCCTTGATTAATAAAACAATCCTTTAAATGCAGTTGGATATTTCACGAAACAGTTCAGAATATATATATATATATATATATATATATATATATATATATATATATATATATATATATATATATATATATAAAAAGTAATATTTCTTTAAAATTAACTCTATTTTAGTGAAGCCAGTTAAGTGTTTGTTTATCTATTTTCTAAATAAAAACTGATAAAAAATTGTGAGGGTCATTTTGAGAAACATAGCAGTTTCTGTTTTAAAAACCAGTTTCCTACTTAACCACCTCTATGCATTTACCGAGGACGATTTTTAACACGTTACAGAGACACGTTTGTTTTTATTTTAGTAAGGCTTCTTACAGCTACTCTAAAACAGACGTCTTATTTTAAGCTGACTCACTGCACGAATAAATTAGTAACCTATCTGAGTTATATCCATGGTCAGGACTGAGTCCGTACATTTTCGAGTCTTCTTCCTTGTAACACAGCGCCATTGCTGTCCGGTACACTCGCTGTAACCAAAACAAAATACGGCACACAACTAAATTACCTGTTTTAGCCATAACAGCATAAGACGAGTAGAGAACAATGACCAGGAAAACCAACTCCTTCATGATTCTTTGTTTTAAGACGGTCTCTGGCAGAAGACGGTGCTTTCTCTTCGCATAAAAACGATGGCAAAAACTGCGCAAACAACTCGAATCGAAAGTGAAGACGTTAGTAAGGTGAAGCGCGTCAGGACCAGACTAACCCCGCCCAACAAAGTCACTGAAGACCACGTGACATTCTTGAAACCAATCAGGAAATTTAAAGAAACCGTTGCGAGGTGGAATTTGCAACAAATGATTGACGTTTTCTTCTTTTTCTTAGCTTTCTGGGTAGCAGGCAAACAACGAAAATATCTTACCGCCATCTAGTGGTCAAAAATGTTAATTAAAATCAGGTTGTTTATAATCGGATCGATCAAGTAATAAATCACATGAACAAATAAAAGAGAAGTTTTGTGTTAGTTTGTAAAAAATGAATCACATAAGTTTTTGTTGTTGTTTTTTTCAAAATATTTGTTTGAGATGCCTGACCTTAATTTATCACGATGACGTAACCTCATGGCAACATGACATGAATAAGTTCGGGTGTGTCCCCGGTACTGTTAGACTAGATAGAGAGTCACTCTTTTCTTTCTAACACAGCAATAAAATGTAGTTGTATTTTTTCCCCCTTTTGTTTTTCTTCAATAGCTTATTTCATATCGTATTACATATTATTGTACATTATGTCTCAATGCAAACGTTGCATTTGACTTAGCCTCGTATATCCATCTATCTATCTATCTATCTATCTATCTATCTATCTATCTATCTATCTATCTATCTATCTATCTGTCTGTCTGTCTGTCTGTCTGTCTGTCTGTCTGTCTGTCTGTCTGTCTGTCTGTCTGTCTGTCTGTCTGTCTGTCTGTCTGTCTGTCTGTCTGTCTATCTATCTATCTATCTATCTATCTATCTATTCATCTGTCTGTCTATAAATATATGTACAGAGAGAGAGATAACGTAGACAAGATAACTAAATTAATGAAATTAGTAATTTCATAAAATCAAGACATTTATTAATATAAATACTAGTTACATTATTCTAATAGATATACTCACTTTGAGCCTAAAGCCTGGCAGCTGCTTGGTGCCCTCTAGTGCTGTACAGGTTAATTTTACCTCGGTCTCTGTTGATTTTTTTATCCCACAAATGAGAGCAAGGTCCAAAAATAGCCCTGGTCATGTTTGTTCCCCTTAAATCTGACTATTTACATAAAAATACTAGTTGTTGACCTGAAAAGATCTCATCCTCAGTTATTTGAATCTGAAGATGTATTTATATTATTAAAGCTCAATACATCTTCAATCTTGGTAACTTGTTCTGTAAGAATATTTCAAATTCACCAAAAAATGCTTTGCATTCTGAATAAATAGAATACAAGAAAGAGTGATAGTGTAGCTTTAAATCCCTCTTTAAAATAGAATTTTGACTCTGTTTGTTAGGCACTTTGGATGCTTGTCATTCTGAACCACGGCTGTTCATCTCATCGCCACAAACAATGAAGGCACTGAGTGCAACCTGTACTCAACACTGACATACATCCTCAGAGATCATGCACATGGGCATTCGCTGATCTAAATCAGTTATCTGCATTGCTTTTCCATTTTTTTCCACCATTTTTCTTTTGCTTTACATTATGTGATTAATAAAAGTGATAAAAAAAAAAAACCCTACTGTGAGAAAAGGCATAAAGTTTTTCTCCTTTCTGCTCCCAGCACAAATACCTCAGCTGAAGTGACTGGCGGGTTCAGCTGTGGCAAAACTCAATGGTCAATTTTCAGGCTGTGGAGCTTTCATTTAGCAACTGTGCATTAATTATGAGATTAATTGGCATCTTTTTTTTTTTTTTAGAAAAAATAAATAAATAAATAAAATAAAAATATTTAAATAAGTGATTCTGTCAGCAGGTCATGGTTCATCTGTTTCTGATCAATAAAATTCATGTGTGTCTCGTTTTGCAAGCATGCTAATATTAGTTGGTTTGCTGGTCAGACTGTCTGCTCAGGTAACCTGCCTGCAAACTGTGCTATGGAAATCCATGAAAACTTAAAAGCCCATCATATTTGGAAGACAACAATGTTCATGGTAGTGCTTTACTAGCTTCTGAAATACAACTTTGTCTTTCCAAGCTGTCATGGTAACTCAAAGAGGAAGCAAGACAGACGCATTTCTCTCATGTGGATGTGACGTCAGCGCCATCGGTGCAAAGAGCCCATTCCAGGTTTCTTGCCAATCAATTTATGGATGCTTATTGGTCCACTGCAAAAAAACGATAAAACCCCAGACATTGTCATCAATCAATAAAATCCCCACGAAAAAAATGGGACGTTATTTTGCTAACACTTATCTTTCATCAACAACTCAGGTGGACGTGAGAGCGCTGCTCAACATAAATAATACCCCGGCCGGAATACAATGCGCTAAATAACAAAACATAAATTAATTACTCTTGCAGGCGACTAAATTGTCCTTGAGGTATTTTTAATAATCGAAGTAATCAATCAGGGAATCGTTACAGCCCTAATGCAGATGCATACATACATACATACATACATACATACATACATACATACATACACACACACACACACACACACACACACACACACACACACACACACACACACTGTCTGCTGGTTAACTGAGCAGACAGTATGACCAACATATATATAAAGCTTAGAAATTTCATTTAAAAATCTATTATTATTATTATTATTATTATTATTATTATTATTATTATTATTATTATTACCTGGTCAGCAATATAAAGCTGCTTTACACTGGATTAAAACCGTCTGAATGCTATTGGATCACAGAAATGTTGGAAAGTGTTTCTTCAATTTAAAAGGCTGGTATGATTTTGTAGTTCTGATTTTCCAGACGTTCTACAATGTGTGTGTGGGTGTGTTTACATCCAAATAAATATATATTTGCTCTTGACAGCCAGTAGTTACCATAACAACTAATAACAGTAGGCTAGGCCCCTTTCGCCATTTTTAACTCTGGTATGTATTTAGATCAGCTCTGTGCTTTCTTTACAAGTGCTATATTTTAACATGTATTTTAGACAAATTAATCACATACAGTGTATAATGTTTTGTAATGATTTGTATGCATTTTTGCTGTTTTCATAATTCATATTTCACATTTAAGCTATCTCTAAGTTTACAACTGTTAACTGATGTCAACTGTTCATTAGGAACAATTGCTCTGTAGTTTGTTTGGGGTTATTTATTGTATTTTTATTTAATGTATAGGGCCGGGGCTGATGTTAACCACCAGCTTGATCTTCTCTCTTGTTGTCTCTTCTTCAATTTTTGATACAAAGTAACATTTCAGTTCTCAATCATGTGTTAATTTTTCATATAAAACGTGTGTATCTCCATCTAGTAAAATTATCTATCATCATTTATAGAAAAGAAAACATTAGCCATGCAGAATCTATATGTAAATTTATTTTAAATACCACTACATGATCACAGTCAGCCTGTGCCTTTTTACTGTCTGTAACTTTGTGGCACAAACTTCTGGTCTGCTGTCTGACTTTTACATATGATAAACACAACCAGCTTGAATGTGTGTTGTGAAGTCAACCTACGACAAACAGAGAATGGTTACATATCCATCACATTTACTTTGAATCATAGAAGGTGGTGGTCTGACCTGAATGATCTGAATGTTTAATTGCTGCCTTTCAATCATGTGAGCTCTGATTTGATCAAGAGACAGCTTTAAAAATATTAATCTCATTATTAGCTTGTTCCAGTCAGAGAGATGAAGAAGCTCTGTCACCTGTCTAACAACATCCTGATAGTCGGCATTTTACTGATTGTCTTCTGTCCTCCAGGTGAGTTTGATTGTTCACTCCCTTTTATTTTGGAACGTCACATAAATCACTATATTCTGAAATATTTGATTCTGATATGGATCAAAGGATTCACACCTAACATGAAGCTGAATTGTATTTCAGCTTCATATCAGATAGTCGATGTAACATGATGATATTTCTCCATGTTATTTTCATCATTCATCTGTTTTACAGGTGCTGTGGCTCATTGTGGACATTTTACAGAAATCCACACGCATGTACGACCTGAGATAATGGCTCTGTCTGGAACTTGTGTGGACATCCCATGTAGATTTGATACTCTGCCACGATTTAACAGCAGCTCACTCACTCACGGAATGTGGATGAAATATAATCCCAAATATGGAGGGCTTGGAACATCTCAAATTTATTATCACAGCAGTTACGATTTTCGGTAAGCCGATCGAACCCAGAGGCCACTCAGCCAGCCAGCATGTAGCAGTGGAAACAAAGACACACGCACCTTGCAGCAGCCTGTCCAGCTATAAAGGCATCTGCCCCGCCCACCAATCAGTGTGCCTCTCGTTGCACCTGGTGTGCAGAGCGACAAGGGCGGAAACCCAGTAGTGACCCAATAGTGTGTCTCTCATCTCCCACAACAATGAATCCCCTCATAATCTCTAATTCTCCCTCCATCTCTGGTGCTGAATTTGCTCCAGTGGTTGAAATTTGTGTGGTTCATATCATATCAGCCTGGTTGCCAAAATGTTTGTGTTGCCAAAACTTTGCCGTTTTTAGTGTTTGTTGTCACGGTTTTTCTGGAACCGCTCCACCACATATCCCCCCTAATCTACTGAAGTGACAAAATTTATATCCTCAAATGAGAATGGAGGGGTGGGTCAAGGAGGACTGAGAGATTTCACCAGCTTAGCCCAATGTCCTTCAAGAAAATCAACCAGTGTTGAACATGTGTAGGTCAATACTTACAGTCCATTCATATCCAGACATATTTCTGAATATTAAATGTGCCTTTCAGCAGATAAGCACATCATGTGGAGTTATTTCATCCAGATCGTCTTTGAAGAATGACACTAATATTAAAATTAAACAGTGACTTCCTCTTTCTTGTTGTCAGACTCGACTTGTTTATCAGGAACAATTTTCAAAATAATAGTTGTGAAATTTGACTAAATTATTTTATGTATTCTTCAAATTAATCTTAATTAATATAAAGTCTTTATCTCCTGACATTTATTGCTATATAATTTCTGTTGCTCTTGACAGCCAGTAGTTACCATAGCAACTAGTAACAGTAGGCTAGTCCCCTTTCGCCATCTTTTACTCTGGTATGTATTAAGATCAGCTCTGTGTTTTCTGTGAAAGTGCTATATTTTAACATGTATTTTAGACTAATTTAACATTATACAGTGTTTAATGTTTTGTAATGATTTGAATATATTTTTGCTGTTTTCATAAATTTTCACATTTAAGCTATCTCTATGTTTACAACTGTTAACTGATGTCAACTGTTCATTAGGAACAATTGCTCTGTAGTTTGTTTGGGGATTTTAATTGTATTTTTATTTAATGTATAGGGCCGGGGCTGATGTTAACCACCAGCTTGATCTTCTCTCTTGTTGTCTCTTCTTCAATTTTTGATACAAAGTAACATTTCAGTTCTCAATCATGTGTTAATTTTTCATATAAAACGTGTGTATCTCCATCTAGTAAAATTACATATCATCATTTATAGAAAAGAAAAGATTAGCCATGTAGATGTTTTATGTAAATTTATTTTAAATACCACTACATGATCACAGTCAGCCTGTGCCTTTTTACTGTCTGTAACTTTGTGGCACAAACTTCTGGTCTGATGTCTGACTTTTACATATGATAAACACAACCAGCTTGAATGTGTGTTGTGAAGTCAACCTACGACAAACAGAGAATGGTTACATATCCATCACATTTACTTTGAATCATAGAAGGTGGTGGTCTGACCTGAATGATCTGAATGTTTAATTGCTGCCTTTTAATCATATGAGCTCTGATTTGATCAAGAGACAGCTTTAAAAATATTAATCTCATTATTAGCTTGTTCCAGTCAGAGAGATGAAGAAGCTCTGTCACCTGTCTAACAACATCCCGATAGTCGGCATTTTACTGATTGTCTTCTGTCCTCCAGGTGAGTTTGATTGTTCACTCCCTTTTATTTTGGAACGTCACATAAATCACTATATTCTGAAATATTTGATTCTGATATGGTTCAAAGGATTCACACCTAACATGAAGCTGAATTGTATTTCAGCTTCATATCAGATAGTCGATGTAACATGATGATATTTCTCCATGTTATTTTCATCATTCATCTGTTTTACAGGTGCTGTGGCTCATTGTGGAAATTTAACACACATCCACACGCATGTACGACCTGAGATAATGGCTCTGTCTGGAACTTGTGTGGACATCCCATGTAGATTTGATACTCTGCCACGATTTAACAGCAGCTCACTCACTTATGGAATATGGATTAAATATGAAACCATATTTCGAGGGATTCAAGCAGCTCATATTTATTATCACAGCAGCGGATCAATGAACACCCATAAAATGGAAATAACTGGAAATATAAGGAGGAATAACTGCAGCACTCGGATTTTTGATGTAACACCACATCATACAGACGAGTACTCATTCAGAATTGAGAATGTGGGAATGAACGTAACATATTGTGAAGATTTTTTTAAATTAACAGTTGTAGGTAAGAGAGCTGTTTTCTGTTTTTGCTATATATACACATTATTATGTAAGCCTTGCTAGTACAGTCTTGGGAACCCTTTTGCTTTCAGAACTGCCTTTATCCGTGGTAGCATAGATTCAACAAGGTACCTGATGATAAACATTCCTCAGAGACTGTGGTCCATGTTGACATTATAGCATCATGCAGTTGCTGCAGATTTGTCGGCTGCACATCTATGATGTAAATCTCCCGTTCCACCACATCTCAAAGGTGATCTATGGAGGCCATTCGAGTACCGTGCACTGATTGTCGTGTTCAAGAAACCAGTGTGAGATGACTTGCGCTTTATGACATGATGCATTATTCTGAAGAAGTAGCCATCAGAAAATGTGTACACTGTGGTCATAAAGTTTGCTGTTGTTAGCTGACAGCAGAGGCACACGGTGTTATTTTCTTCTGCTGTATCCCAGCCGCCTCAAGGTTCGATGTGTGTTCAGAGATACTCTTCTACACACCCCTTTGTAACAAGGGGTTATTTCAGTCACTGTTCACCATTCTGTCAACTTGAACCAGTCTGGCCATTCTCCTCTGACCTCTGGCATCAACAAGGCACATGCACACATAGAACTGCCGTTCATTCGATAATTTTTTCTTTTTCGGATCGTTCACTTTAAATCCTAGAGACGGTTGTCCATGAAAATCCCAGTAGATCAGCAGTTTCTGAAATACTCAGTCCAGCCCGTCTAGCCCCAACAACCATGCCACGTTCAAAGTCACGTAAATCACCTATTTTCCCCAATCTGATATTCGCTTGGAGCTGGAGCTGATTGTCTCAGCCATGTCTACATGCCTACAAGCATTGAGTTGCTGCCAAGTGATTATTACTTGATGTCAACAGTGCCACTTAATAATTTGAGGCGCCATGACGGACGTTTGAAGTGAACTTGTCTTCCCAAGTTGCTTTTTCCAGTTTATTCATGGCTTCTTCTTGTTCCAGTCAAGCTAATTTGACTGTAACCGTAACGCATCTTCCTCCTTATACTGGAGAAGCCTTAAAAACGAATAAAAGAAGAGTTTTTAACTATACATGTTAGACTACAGGACTGCGGCACTGTCTCCATGGTTATTGAAAGTTAAACGCTTACCTTCTCCGTAATGCTATATTTGACATCTTTCTAATCATACTTTCTTATAAAGAATATGAACGTTAGTCTTCTTACCTTGTAAAAAGTGTTCAGTGCAAATCCACAGCTACACTGAGGGATGACAGTCGTTATGATTGACGGCTGCTGTCCAGCACCGCCGTATCTTTCCTCACTACAAGTTATAAGATAAAGTGGCAAGTTTGCTTTGCTTCCTTGCCTGTTTGTGCAGCCGATAACACAGCATCCTGTGACCATTTTTCAAGTGAAATCAACCAAATCGAAGGGATATAAGGTTATAGATGTCTGTTTTCATCTGGCTTTAAAGGAGCACATTGGCTGTTTTGACTTCTGCCCTGGCGGAGTTTGCATCAGTCTGTCTCAAGTAAAGGGTCAATAAAGGAAATGTTTCATCGAATTATAAGCTTGTTGATGAGTAAAATGGTGTTGTAGGTATAATGTCCAAGTAATCAATACTGTAGTTTATGTCGTGTTTCACTTTATGACATGTCTGGTTTGAAACCATAGATTCTCCTTGGGCTCCTACCATTGAGGTTTCTGGAAGTAATCTGGAGGAGCATCAGTCTGTCAATTTATCCTGCTCAACTTATAGTCCCTGTTTACTCTCACCTCCTGAACTCACCTGGAATCTCAAAAAAGACTCTATCAGACAAATACAGAGAAGCACAGATGGAAACTTTACAGCTAAACTCCAGGAGAACGTCATTCTGACATACAATCATGATGGATACAAAATCACCTGTTCTGCTAGATATCCTGTGACTGGAGGATTCAAACAGTCACCACAGTCAGTAAAGACTCTCAGTGTTTCACGTAAGTGATCATATCAGCACAGCATAATTCATGTTTATTCCATTTACTTGATCAATTTATAATAAAAAAGGTTGTGATATTTGAAAAATTGTGGGAGTTCAATGCCTTTGTTTCCATGCAAATATTCTTTGTTTAAGGAGAAAACTGATCATTTTTGGTTCTTAAAAGAAATATTACAGGTCAATTAATAATATTCATTCCAACTAAAGACGTGTTTTGAATGTTTCATGGTAATTAAAAAATATATAATTGAAGCATCTTTTGGAGATTATGAGTCACGACTTTTCACAAGTTTTAATATAATCTGAAGGCAAAACAACTTATAAAATATTTTATGTATTAAAGCACTGCAGCAGCCTTAATGTCTAACTTACATAATATTGATGTTGATAAAAAGCTCTTTGAATGTTCTTTCAAATAAAATATTTAGTAACATACCCATATAATGTAAATATGTGTCTCATTTTCCTCAGATGCTCCTAAAGATACCAGGGCATCCATCAAACCGTCAGGTTTGGTGTCAGTAGGTACCTTGGTGGAGCTGAGCTGCTCCAGCAGAGCCAAACCTCAGAGTAACTTCAGCTGGTTCAAGAACACCAAAGATGGAGCCATTAAAGTATCTGTGATTGGTGTTCACCGCTTCACTGCCAGTGCTACTCATGAAGCAGACTATTTCTGTGAAGCCACAAATAGTCTGGGTAGTGAGAGATCGAGAAGTGTCTGTGTTGACGTCAGTGGTAATGCATGTTGTTTTCTTTATACATTTTCACACACACACACACACACATATATATATATATATATATATATATATATATATATATATATATATATATATATATATATATATATATATATATATATATATATATATATATATATATATATATGTATGTATGTATGAAAGCTGAGTAAACATTACCTGGCCAAAATAAGAGTCTCTATATTGATTTAACAAAGCAAATAGGTACCTCCCTCCGATTGGATAAGTGCTTCATTGTGATTATTTATTATGTTTCCGCTGACAACAAGATGAGAGGCAGGTGATGTGATTACCCATCATGCCTTGTGCCTCCTGTCAAGCCTGTGGAGATAGTGCTGCAATGTGAGGTTGCTGCAGGTGGTCATGTCTGGGTTCAGCAATATCTGCTCAAAGAATGAGGTCAGCTGACTACCTCAATATACGGACCAGGTCATTCAACGGTTTTTTTCCTTCCCTCACTCATGAGCATATTCAGAAATGATATTGCCAGGATTCATGGGGTTTGACTTATGAGAGACTGGTTCAGGGAGCATGACGCATCATTTTCACTCATGGATTGTCCACCACAGAGTCTAGACTCTAGACCTGAACCCCACTGAGAATCTTTGGGATGTGCTGGAGAAGACCTTGTGCAGTGGTCAGAGTCTAGCGTCATCAAAATCCAACATCCTGGTGAAAAATTAGTGCAACAATGGATGAAAATAAATCTTGTGTGTTTTGATAAGCACTGCAGAAACTTATCAAAACAATGCCAAAGATGAGGCCTGATGTAATCAAAGCTAAAGGTGATCCAATGAAATATTAGCGTCTGTAACCTTTTTCTTGATGGTGACATGTTTTCGCCCAGGCAGTGTATATATTAATATGAACAAAAACATAAACAAAGCCCTTTTGTTTTTGCACCCATTTCTTCATGATCTGAACTCAAAGAGCTAAAATAATTTCTCTATAACCAAATATTGTTCACTAGTCTGTCTAAATCTGTGACAGTGAGGACTGTTCTTGTCAAAACGTTTATCCATCCCATCTCTCAAGCACATCAAGATACTGGTTAGACAGAATGATTACAACACTGGTGTGCGTGGTACAAGACCAGTTTGAAATGTGCTGTTTGCTTAATTGGTGGGTCTGAAAAACAGTCAATATCTGGTGTGACCCATTGCCTCTGTGGGCAGTAATCATTCTGTCTTATCAGGATCTCGAGATGCCACACCTGCAAGGCGGGAGGGATTATTTACAAAAAGGGATGTGCTCACTATCACAGATTTACACAGATTAGTAAACAAAGTTTGAGAGAAAGAGTTGTGTTGAAAATGTTTCAGTTTTTTCTGTTTGCCTCATTAAAAAGGTGAACAAAGACAAATATTGTGTTTGTATTATAGTTCAGTGTGTGTATATATATATATATATATATATATATATATATATATATATATATATATATATATATATATATATATATATTATTACTTGCATAGGCTGAGACTGATGATGACCCAGATGACAGCTGAATGGCCCAAAGATCAAAATTTTATAGTTAGATTAGTTAATCTTACTATAGATTAACTAGAGATTCTTATCCTCTGAGCTCGGGTCCTCTACCAGAGGCCTGGGAGCGTTGAGGGTCCTGCGCAGTATCTTGGCTGTGCCAAGGACTGCACATTTCTGGACTGAGATGTCTGATGTTGTTCCTGGGATCTGTTGTAGCCACTGCTCCAGTTTGGGGGTGACTGCCCCGAGGGCCCCGATGACCACAGGCACCACTGTGGTCTTCACCTTCCAGGCCCTCTCCAGTTCCTCCCTAAGGCCCTGGTATTTCTCCAGTTTCTCGTGCTCCTTTTTTCCTGATGTTGCAATCGCTTGGTATTGCTACATCTACCACAACGACTTTCCTCTGTTGTTTATCCACTACGACAATGTCTGGTTGGTTCGCCATTACCATTCTGTCTGTCTGGATCTGGAAGTCCCACAGGATCTTAGCTCTGGCATTCTCCACCACCTTTGGGGGTGTTTCCCACTGATCTCGGGGTTTCCAGTCCATATTCTGCACAGATGTTTCTGTACACTATGCCTGCCACTTGGTTATGTCGTTCCATGTACGCTTTTCCTGCCAGTATCTTGCACCCTGCTGTTATGTGCTGGACTGTCTCAGGGGCCTCCTTGCACAACCTACACCTTGGGTCTTGTCTGGTGTGGTAGATCTGGGCCTCTATTGCTCTGGTGTTTAGGGCCTGTTTCCTGGGCGGCCATGATGAGGGGCCTCTGTGCTGTCCTTGAGTCCAGCTTTTTCCAGCCATTGGTAGGATTTACTGATATCAGCCACTTGGGTTATTTGCTGGTGGTACATCCCATGTAGGGGCTTGTCCTCCCATGATGGTATCTCTGGCACCTCAACCTCCGTTCCCTGTTGTCTGAGACATTCACTGAGCACATTGTCTGTTGAGGCTTTGTCCCTGATGTATTTATGGATCTTAGTTGTTTCGTCCTGGACAGTGGTTCTTTTCCTCGGGCTGCCACCTTATCGTGGTGGAGGGGTTTGAGTGTCCCAATGATCCTAAGAGCTATGCTGTCGGGGGCTTTATGCCCCTGGTAGGGTCACCCAAGGCAGACAGGTCTTAGGGGAGGGACCAGACAAAGCGCAGCCCGAAGACCCCTATGATGCATATAAACTTTGGTTCTCGTGTTCCCTCGCCCGGACGCTGGGTCACCGGGCCCCACTCTGGAGCCAGGCCTGGAGGTGGGGCACGTTGGCGAGCGCCTGGTGGCCGGGCTTTAACCTATGGAGCCCGGCCGGGCTCAGCCCGAAGAAGAAACATGGGACCCTCTTCCAATAGGCTCACCACCTATGGGAAGGGCCGCAGGGGGTCGGGTGCATTGTGTGATGGGTGGTGGCCGAGGGAGGGGGGTCCTGGCGGTCCGATCCTCGGTTGCAGAAAGCTGGCGTCTTTAAAAACCCAGTGGAAGACTCAGGTCGTGCTGGAGGGACTACGTCTCGGCTGGCTTAGGAACGCCTCGGGATTCCCAGAGCTGGAGAGTGGCTGGGAGAGGAAGTCTGGGCCTCCCTTCTTATGCTGACCGCGACCCGACCCGGATAAGCGGCAGAAGATGAGATGAGATGGATGGACTCTGCTTGGACATGTCACA